>JAYESA010000005.1:87216099-87681099 GCA_036927795.1 Iris macrosiphon
CGATCAGGTTCCGCAGCATTACCATCGTAGCAGACTGCAGGCAGTGCAGTGGCAGCAGCCATCTGCAGCAGCAGCAAATGCTCGAGTCACTCCAGCAGCAGCAGCAGCTTTGGGTAGCATACAGTAGTAGCATGTCGCAGCAGCAGTTTGATCAGTTGAGCATGAGCAGTAGCAGCAGCTTTGGGCAGCATGCAGTAGCAGCATGTTGCAGCAGTAGTTTGATCAGTTGAGCATGAGCAGCAGCAGTGTATCAGCTAGGTAAGTTATTAGGTTAGTTAGTTTAACTAGTAGTTTAGTTAGCTAGTATCTTAATGTATAGTTTATTAGTTAGCTTTATAGTTATCTTGTTAAGTTACTAGTTGGTAGTTATATATATGTATATATGTATACATATGGTTATCTAGTAGTTCAACATATATATATATATATATATATATATATATATATATATATATATATATATATATATATATATATATATATATATATATATACATGTTACTAATAGTGATATATATTTAAGTATGTACATATGTATATATGTATTAGTGGCTAGTGGTTATCATAGTAGTTTGGTATTAGTAAATACATGTTAGTTTATAGTTTAGTTTGGGTAGTTAATATATGTTAGATTTGAATTACCTTTTGATACCAAGGTAATGTCAAGGTATTGGGTCGGTACTCAAGGTGTTGGGTTTGAGAATCAAGATGGGTGTGTAGTGGTGTGATACCACATTGGTTCAAAGCCAAGGTATTCCCTTAGCATTAGTTTAGTTAGAAATATTAAATAATATTGATTGTATATACGTATTAAGATATTTTTATATCTTTAACTTGCATATCTTACGATATGGTATCCTATTGGTTTCCTAGTATAGCTAGTGTGGCCTAGTTACATAGTGTATGGACCCAATATCCTAGAGATAGACTCATGCAACTTAGAAATAGCTAGTTTGACCAAGTTTGACTACTTTGACCTAGAATTGACCTAGTTTGACTATTTTGACTTAGAAATGGTTTTAAGACCTAAAAGTTGACTAGTTTAACTTATTTTTATTCTAAAATCTTATATTGATATAATATTCCATATTTAGGTCTTTGGAGCATCGTACCGGACATCTGTGATATTGTCCATCGGATTTTAAATGAGTACATTCTCTGATAGTTTCTCATATATGATATCCTCTATGTATCTTGTATTTAGTGTAGATATCCTTGATTTTTAGACACGATTGTTATACGAATTGGTATATCCGGATCTCGTCATGAGATATTATTCCTTGGTATGCATGGTATATATTGTGCAAGCCTTGTTTTTTTGTTCTTCTTGTACATATACAGACATTGGTTCATGAGAAGAGTAGCACCATTTTTGTGGAAACCTGTGTCATAACGTACCATGGTTGGATCCACTATACCAGTCGAGGCGGAGAGTATTTAGTGTAGATATGTGATTATACCCTCCTTGTGCATGTCTTGTTCCTTATGAGTTTTAATCATACACTGCACATATGATTAACCAGGCCATAATCCTTGTACAAGTTTCCAAGCCGATCACATGTTAAAGCTGGTATTCACTCACTTAGTTATTAGTATTCTTGTTTATATTCTATATTGTTTATTTTTGTATTTATTTCCAATATTTCTTTTATTGCATATCTCTTGTATCTGTATATTGCATCTCGTATATTCACATCTATTTACTGTTACATAGTTTATATCATTTATTAGAACTGTTGTTAGAGATGTACTCTGCTCCTTTCCTGACTGAATATATTTTTTCCAGATGATACTGAGGAGTGTTATCCCACTCACTACGGGCCTCAGGACGTGGTTAGCTTAGAGCCAGAGACCTTGGCTCAGGAGGGTCTCATCCTGACTGAGACAGACGACCCATGACTCATAGTTTAGTTGCTAGTCCCTTTTGTTCTGGATTTGTCTTCAGCTAAGTTTTAGTTTTCTCTGACTCATTGGATATTATTTTTGTCTCATGAGTTGTAATTGTGACTCTTCTATTCTTTTACCATATTCGTGCTTATTTTTATCTTAGATCTGTGATTGAGTATATTCATATTGCTGGTGGCATATTTATATTGATAGATAGTTTACCCAAACAGCGTTCTACCGCCGATGCTGTGGCGTAGGCTGGGCATTGTTCACTACTTGCATCCCTATACCGGGTGCGGGTGCGGGTCGTGCCAGGGAGTAGGCGCAGTTGATGATAGATTGTATGAGGAAATTAATACTATCCCGATGCCAGCAACAATATCGCCTTTGGATCCTATTTTTGAAGTACCGTCAAAGAACATTCACCAAACGACTTTTGTGCTTGTGGTCAAGTTTGAGCCCGTTACTTCATCTGGGATCTCCTCGTAGAGCTTCGAGGTTTCCATTACAGGGTGGGCTGCCAAAAAATTTGCCAATGCTTGGCCTTTGATCTCCTTTTGTGGGACAAATACTACGTCGTACGCTATAGCAGTATTGCCCATATGGCTAGGTGACAGTTGAGCGCTCCAGATTTAGTTATAAGGACCCTGAGAGAATTAACTCGCGAGATCACATGGATGGTTTATCCTGCCATGTAATATCGAGTCTTCTAAATGGCGAAGAATAAAGCAAGGCACTCCTTCTCAACGGGGTTATACCTATGCTCTGCGTCGACCATCATTCTGCTGAGATAGCAGATGGCATGTTCATGACCTATATCACTTTTTCGGGCTAGTAGAGCTCCAAGGGAGTAATTTATTGTCCACACATATAGTAAGAAGGGTCTTCCCACAATGGGAACCACCAATACTGGGGGGGGGGGTCATGAGATACTCCTTGATGTCGTCGAAGGCGCGCTGGCATTCTTCGTTCCCGACAAAGGATACTCAATTCTTCATGAGCTGAGTGAACGACTGACAACGTCCAGAGAGGTTTGTTATGAACCTCCTAATGTATGTCAGTCTTCCTTGAAGGCCACGAAGTTCTCTGAGGTTCTTTGGTGGGTGAATTTCAAGGATTGCTTTACTCTTGTCAGGGTCTAAATGGATACCCTTCAAAGTTATGACAAAACCAAAGAATTTGTCGCTGGAGACTCCCTGAAAGAATTTGGTAAGATTCATCTTAAACTGGTGCGCACGCATCTGGTCGAACATAGTCTTTAAGTCTCTGAGGTGATCATCTTTAGAGCAACTATTGATAGCGATTTTATCAACGTAATACTCCACTATCTTGCGTAGATGTTCACATAAGATGATGCTCATAGCTCGCTAGTATATAGCACCTGCATTCTTTAAACTAAAGGGCATGACTGTGTCATAATATACTCCTATCGACGTTCAGAATGACGTATGCTTCTCGTCGTCAGGAAATATCTTTATTTAATTATAGCCAGAGAATTCATCCTTGAAGGACATGCGCTCGAAGCCACAAGTGTTATCAATCATTATGTCTATGATCGGAAAGAAAAACTCGTCCTTAGGGCATGTCGCATTCAGATCACGAAATTCAATACAGATTTGAATCTTCCTATTCTTTTTTATGATAGGAACGATGTTGGCTACCTAATCCGGATATTTTACTTTGCGGACAAAGCCACTAGCTATAAGTTTGTTGACTTTAGCTTCGATGGCATTCATGATGTCCGGCCGAAACTACCATTGTTGTTGCTTGACCGGCTTAATATTCGATAAGATGTTGAGCTTGTGGACCACAATCTGGGGTCCATCCCTGGCATGTCCTCGTAACTCCAGACAAACACATCGTTGTATTCCCTGACGAGCTGTAGCAGGGACTCTCTGTCCTCATTGGACAGACTCTTGCTTATAAAGATAGGTTTAGGGAAGGCTTCATCGCCCAGATCGATTTGTATGAATTTTTCCTCACTAGGAGGTTCATGTTGTTCGAACCGCATCTCCCATTGTGCGTCTAGGCGTTGGGCCAACGGTTCTACTTTAAAGAGTTTAGGTATCCTCGTCGTCTTTCTTAGGGTCAGTTGACACAATATTGGCAGACAATATTTGTTTATGCATTTTCCCGATACTGATATCGGAGTCCCAAGAAAAAAAATTCTGAAGAGTAAGAGTGTAACTCATCTTCTTTATCGGAGCCTTCGGGGGTTGTGGGAGGCGTGACATACCCTAAGCCATGCTTGATCTTATGGTAGTAATCCTCAAACTTGCCTGTAGGAGCCTGCAGAGGCATCCATCGTCCTTTGCCATGGTTCAAGCCCCTAGCGGCTTTCAGATCATATTCCATCTTCTGGATGAGGTGCTTGGTTTGAGAACAGTATTGGTGAAGTGGTATTTTGTCGGTATCGATTTCTATCTCCAGTTCTTCTGGGACGGAGGATTGCGGACTCTCTACTCTGCCGAAGATGATGAGTTTGTCTTCCCTCTTCCTTGCTGGAACTTTGAAGAAAGAGTTTCGACTAAGAAGAAATCGGTTGACTGCATAGGTAGTAGTCACCTGTAAATGCAGGTGCAAGCTGTCACCCTCATATTTTTATTCAAGAGTAGTTTGGTAATTGACAAGGGTATTTTACTCTAGGATATATTTTATTTAATATTGTGCATGCATGATTATTTAATTATTGTATTATTTGTTGATTGCTAGTTGTAGATTTATTTTAGATTTGTGTAGTAGACCTAACCTATTTGATTAATTGCATGAACCCAACATTTTAGATTGGTTTAGTTTGAGCCCATGGATTAGGAGGTTGGATTAATTAGTATAACCATTAGACTAGAACCTTCCCTTCCTAATTAATTTCTTCATGAGAGCCCCAAGGGGTAAATAAGATATTTCATATTGCTTGGAGAGGTGTATATGGCCGGCCATAGAGGAAAGAGAGAGAAATTATTTTACTTCACAATTTTTAATTCCTTTAGATCTACATTTTCCCTCTTCCAATTTCCTTCATTCTCTCGTCAATTCTCCACCAATTCTTTACAAATTCCTTCCCTATTCTTCATTGGAGGCTTCTACATCAAGGATTTATAAGAAGAAAGCAAGTAGCAAGGAGGAGGAGGCCAATATCTACAAGGAGATAAGCTACTTTGCATTTGGGGACTTTTCACTGGGAATCCATCTTCCAATAGGTATATTTTAGTTTTTTCTCTTCTAGTAGACTTTAAATCTAAGATTTAACAATGAGAAACCAACCCACATGCATAGGCTACCCAAAAAAATTGCTTTTAGGTTCATTGGAGACCTACGGTGGAAGTTATGTGCATTTTGGTGTCAATTTTGGAAGAATTTTGAAATTGGCACATGTAGTATTTGGCATTTGGTCTAATAGATCAAATTGACATATGATTATTTGTTTGTGAGTAGTATCGTATCCATAATTGGGTACGTGTAGGCCGTATCTCGTCAATTTGACGAAACGAATTAATTTTGGGGGTTTTCCTCTGACACGGGGACTCGTGCATATCATATTATGACACGAACACGTAGATGCTCTAATTACTATACGTATTATTTATATTTAGTGTATTAGACGTGCTCGTATCCTCCGGGATACATTTGGTTGTGTGTTGGAGCTGTATCGCAAGCGTATCATAGAGTTAGTATGATACGGGTGCGGTGCACTCCACGTGTTTAGTGTTTTGCTCTTATTTCTATATGTACATGTGTATTTATATGTCTATGTGATATTTATGTAATACATATATATATATATATATATATATATATATATATATATATATATTAGTGTATATGATTAAGTGTATATATATATATATATATATATATATATATATGTGTGTGTGTGTGTGTGTGTGTGTGTGTGTGTGTGTGTGTGTGTGTGTGTATGTATGTGTGTGTTTGTGATTATGTGTGTGAGTGATTTTATGGATATACATAGTATCACACACACACACACACACACACACACATATATATATATATGTGTGTGTGTGTGTGTGTGTGTGTGTGTGTGTGTGATACTATGTATATCCATAAAATCACTCACACACATAATCACAAACACTCACATACATATATACAAGTAAACACTAATACACACACACACACACACACACACACACACACACACATATATATATATATATATATATATAGTAGAGAGGGTATATTGATATATATATATATAGTAGAGAGGGTGTATTGGTATATATAGATATTGATATATTGGAGGTATATATGTGTGTATGTATGTATGTATGTATGTATGTATGTATATATATATATATATATATATATATATATATATGTGTGTGTGTGTGTGTGTGTGTGTGTGTGTGTGGAGTGTTATTCATAGAGGGATGGATGTATACGTAT
Organism: Iris macrosiphon; assembly: GCA_036927795.1. NCBI lineage: Eukaryota > Viridiplantae > Streptophyta > Magnoliopsida > Asparagales > Iridaceae > Iris > Iris macrosiphon. The sequence continues at coordinate 87,222,391 of JAYESA010000005.1, forward strand.
ATGTGCTTTGTGCTTGTGTGTGGGGGAGGAGATAGTAGCCATCTCAGGTATCAGTAGGCTCCAGCAGGGTGGTGTGCAGCAAGCTGTGCACAAGAGGGGAGCTGCTCGAACAGTGGACAGCAACGAAGTATATCAGTTTCAACACAGTAACTGCTGTGCAGTCCGCCATAGCAACGAAGGTCAGCATCTCTAGCAGGGTACTTTACAGTATGCACGGAGTACAAATGGGGCTCGGGCTTGCACATCAAATTGCATCAAGTACAGTTCAGCACTGTGCAGCTGCACTCGGGCAGCATCACCAGGTATCGAATTTTAGTCTACTGTGCAATTCTCAGTTCCATGTATCAGTTCACTGTGCCTGAGCATAGTATCAGTAGAAATATCAGTGTCTGCACATTCAGGTCAGTTTCAGTTGTTAGTTTGGGTATTTGAGGTTTTGGTTTAGCTTGGTGTTGGTTAGTAGTTTATTGGTAGAGTTAGTTGGTTACATATATGTATACTTATTATATAATAGAATAGTTAGTGTGATACTTGGTATATATATAGTTAGCTATATGAGTATATATGTAGGCATATTATATATGGATATGTACGTAGTGTATTATAGTTAGTTTCTTTTGTACTAATATTTATTATAGTAGCTTAGTATATATTGGCTATAGTTAGGATATTGGTTGGGGTTTCTATATGTGTATTAACTATATCAATAGAATTTTGGATTTCCTTGGGATACCAAGATAATACCAAGGTATTGGGTCGATACCCATGGTATTGAGTTTGGGTATCGAGATAGGTGTGATACACATTGGTGCAAAGCCAAGGTATCATATTTCATTTATTTTGATATAGTATTATAATGGTTGACTTGTATATATATCTAAAATACTATTTTCATATATGAAAACTTGCATATCTTAGGATACGGCTTTTTGAGTGTCTTGTAGTATCATAGTTTAGTTAGTATAGCATAGTTTTATAGTGTATCGATTTAGTGACTTAGTATTAGACTCTTGCAACCTAGATTTCATTGGTTTGGACTAGAAATGGCTTATTGACCTAGAATTGCATCAACTTAACTGATTTTCATTCTTGAACCTTATATTAATATAATATACCATATATAGGTCTGTGTGACACCAGCTTGGGCATCGAGAGACACACCTTGCTCATGACTTCAGGCGAGTATATTTCTCTGATAGTTTTTAATTCATAATATTGTATATATGCATGTTCTAGAATTGTATACTTGATCTCGACACAGTGATTTCACGGACTTGTACTATATGGATCTCGTCAGGAGATGTTATCCCCTACCGTGTTCAGCGGGTACTCGTGTACATGTATCTCATCGTGTATATTGGGTATTGATTTACATTTTGTGTTTATACACTTCTGGTGTTCAGTGTGCTTATTAGTGTACACCCAGCGCTCGTATTAGGTGGTTATGATATTCATGTACACCCACTGCTCGTGTTCAGTGGTTATATTTCGTGTTCGTAGTGTGTCTTGATTGGATCCATCGGTATTAGTTGGGGGTGGGAGAGTAGGATTTGATTATATGATCAAAGTCCCATTGTTATATCGTGTACATTCTGGTTACATACCTCACTTGTAATTGTCTTACCTGATCATGTTCATCCAACCTGATCACATAATGAACTTGTATTCTGAGGCACATTAGCTAGTTTACAGTTATTTCATCATATTACAGATATTCATATTGTTGATCTATATTCTCATACATTACCTGTATATCTACTGTTTATTCATTTCATATGTTAGTGATCTTGTATTTCATTTCTATTATTTGTTTTATTTGTATTTTATTTCTATTATTTGTTTTATATGCTCGATTATGTTATTGGAACTGCTTTCAGAGGTATGCACTTTGCTCCAATCCAGACTGGATATATTTTTCCAGATGACTGGCTTATAGAGCAGTATCCCATATTCTACGGGCCGCAGGATGACGTACCTATAGAGGATACTCTTGTAGACCAGGAGGACTTAGTTGCAGAGCCCGAGGAGGTCTAGTTTATTTGTGTTGGATTGTATTAGACTGTTCTATTATTTGTTGAGATTCACAACTTGTATATTATTTCAGATTGTGGATTGTATCTTATTCTTTCCTTCGCTATTCCATTCGTGCATTATCTTCCTTAGTTTATTTTGTGATTGAGATTAGTCATACTTGTGAGATACCATATTGTTCCTCCGTTTGAAATTGAGATGATTGACAGGTACCATATTAAATTGTTGATATGTTAGATAGTTAGAAATGACCCAGACAGCGTTCTACCGCCGATTCTGCAGCGTAGGCTGGGCGTAACCACGTACTAGTACCCGATTATCCGGGTGTGGGTCGTGACACATTTTTTGTAGTGGTCTATGCAGGTCTAGATTCGCAAGTAGTGCAATTTCGTAGTTGTGCTCGCCTAGAGTACTGCTATGAGCCTGCTTTAGGAAATAGGATTTAGGCAGAGAGTTCAATCAATCACACCTAGGAAATTTCCAAAATCTATTTTGCAAATCCTTAGCTATTGAATATTGCTTTATTTGAATAAAGTTTTGTCCTTCTTTGATGATATCGTATCCTATTCAATATTGATTCCGTATTTCAATCTATCTTCAGGATGCCGTCGAAGACGTGTTCCTAGCAATCAGGTGTCGTGACAGCGCGATCAGTCACTTCATCACCCATGAGGGCAGCACCCTCAGACGATGGTCCAGCACCTACATTCAAGAGGTTAACTTCACCGGTCCAGGTGGGCGTATCGACAATAGCTTTCGGAGGTGCTCCATCTCCAGTACCGAGGACAGGGCAGACAGTTTTCAAGGATCTTCCACCTCCACCACCTGCAGTTGATCAGATGCAGATGTTCGTGCTATTCCCGCAGATGATAGAGGTACATCGGCGACAGGATGAGGTCCTACGACAGAGCATAAAGAATGCTTACCAGATTGTACTTGCAATAGTTGAGAGAGCTACTACAGTCCAGCCACAGACGGCACCACCTCAGTTTATTCCTCAACAGCCGAGGTCGGGTACCATCATAGACTTTAAGAGAATGGGCCCAAAGGACTTCAGAGGCACAGAGGGGATCCTCTATACTGATGATTGGATCAAAGACATCGAACGGAACCTACGGCTGGCACAGATTCCAGAGATGCTACAGATAGAGGCAGTGGGGTGTATAATTTTCGATATTGCATTGACATAGTTCCGGACAGACCCCAAGATTGTAGTACCAGGACTCACTTAGAAAGCCTTTAAAGAGCTTTTTTAGGAGACATTTTTCCCAGACGTGGCTCTTACATCCTTGGAGAGCCAGTTCTAGTACCTAATCCAGGAAGGTATGTAAGTGAATGAGTATGCGGCGGAGTGTTGCTGGCTAGGTTACTTCATAGAGGTTCAGAACCCTAGAGGCTGAGCCAGGAAGTTCAGAAAGGGCCTGAACCGGGAGGTCAAATCCTACACCAACGGAGATTCTACCGCTACCTTCGAGGAGATTCTCAGACATGCACAGCGAGCGGAGGATGACTTAGAGCTTGGCTCTAAGAGACCGAGGGACACAGGAGGATCCAACACCAACACGGATCCAGCAAAGAGGCCTCACTTCCAGCAGCAGCACCAGAGGCCTTACCAGCACCAGAGACAGCAGTATCATGGGCCAGCTAGGGCGTCGGCACAACATATGCATCATATCCAGAGGGCAGCAATTTCTTGCACTTTCTGTAAGAAGCAAGGACATGGATGGGATGCATACAGGATGTGGCTAGGCCAATGCTTATTATGTGGATCGGAAGATCATCAGTTGTGGGCTTATCCTAAAGTCCTAACTTGTCCAGCTCAGGGTGGATGACAGGCACAGAGGCAACCCGCTAGACCACCAGTAGGACAGCAGCAGAGAGGACCTCTTTAACTGCATCAGCAGTAGTTTGCCCAGCATTAGCAGCAAAGAGGAGCGCAGCGACAGGGGCAGGCTTTTGCCTTGACTGTCGAGGAGGTGGAACCAGTTGGCGATGTCATCTCAGGTTCAGTTTATCTCGATTGTTTTCCAGCTCATGTTTTGATCGATTCTGGTGCTTCTCATAGCTTTGTATCTGTATCTTTTGGTTTAAGGCATCGTCTTGAGTCTGAACCGTTAGCGAGGTCTTGTAAGATCATGACCGGGGGTGGCATTATCCTGGTCAATGATGTTTGCAAGAACCAGAGAGTTTATTTGGGAGGTCATGAGCTGAGTGTATGTTTACTTGCAATGCTACTTCCGAGTTATGATATAGTACTCGAGATGGATTGGTTGAGTAGACATCATGCTAGTATCGATTGTCATGGAGGCAGAGTTTTATTTCAGTCGCCAGGAGAGCCGGAGTTCGAGTTAGTCCGAGGAGTAGAGAAGAGCGATGGCAATTTCTGTGAAGCTTTAGTATAAGAGCAAGAGCTGCCATTTCTGCTGATTGTAGAGTTCTTAGATGTCTTTCCAGAGGAGTTATCGGGGTTGCCGCCAGACAAAGATATAAAATTCTCTATAGATTTAGTGCCAGGCGCAGAGCCAATATCTCAGCACGTCTATAGAGTCAACAATAGCGAACTGGCAGAGTTGAAGAAGTAGGTGGATAAGTTGCAAGACAAGGGCTTTATCCATTCCAGTTTATCACCATAGGGTGCTCTAGTACTTTTTGTACCAAAGAAGGATGGGTCGGTACGTATGTATATCGACTACTTGACACTTAACAACCTCACTTTCAAGAACAAATACTTGTTGCCATGGATTGATGACTTGTTTGACCAGTTGAGCGAAGCGAAGGTATTCTCAAAGATAGACTTGAGGTCATGGTACCACCAGGTAATAGTGAAGAGGAAAGGCATCCCGAAGACAGCTTTTAGGACTCATTTTGGGCATTTTGAGTTCTTGGTGATGCCATTTGGGTTGACCAATGCCCCAGCAGTATTCATGAACCTGATGAACTAGGTGTTTCATCAGTACCTAGCTCAGTTTATTGTAGTCTTTATTGATGATATTTTGATATATTCGAAGACCCCAGAAGAGCATGAGCAGCACTTGAGGATAGTTCTGGAGAGCCTCAGGAAGGAGAAGTTGTGTGGAAAGTTATCAAAGTGTGAATCTTCCTTGAAAAGGTTGAATTCCTTAGGCATGTTATTACAGGAGATAGAATCTCGGTGGATCCGAAGAAGATTTCAGCAGTTGAATCATGGCCTACCCTGAGTTCAGTAGCAGAGATCGGGAGTTTTTTTAGATTGGCGGGCTACTATTGGAGGTTTGTTCAGGATTTTTCCAGACTTGTAGAGCCGATGACTAGACTAACCAGGAAGGACGTAAAATTCGTCTGGACTGAGGATTGTCAATCAACATTTGAGGAGATGAAGGGGAGGTTGACTATAGTTCCTATCTTGACATTGCCATCAGGAGCAGGAGGATTTTTCATTTACAGTGATGCTTCGGGAAAGGGTTTGGGTTTTGTGTTACAGTAGCACGGGAAGGTAATTGCCTATGCTTCCAGGTAATTACGCTCGCAGGAGAAGAACTACCCTACCCATGACTTGGAGTTGGCAGTGGTTATCTTTGCTCTCAAATTATGGAAACACTACTTGTATGGAAAGAATGTGTGGAGATCTTCACAGACCATAAGAGCTTGAGATATGTTTACACAAAAAAAGCTCAACATGAGGTAGCGACGATGGTTGGAGCTGATGAAAGACTTTGACATATCTTTGCAGTACCATCTAGGAAAGACCAACGTAGTCGCGGATGCCTTGAACAGGTATCTCGTAGCTATGTGCTTGACTAGAGACAGATATTTATTGGCCGATCTTGACAGTTTGGGTATTGAGGTATTGGTTCTTGGAGTCGCAGTACAGATGTGGGTACTTCATATACAATCATAGCTGATAGACCGGGTCAGAGCCGGATAATATGAGGATGAGTCTCTGAGGAGTATCAGAGCACAGGTCCAGATCGGGTTGGCAGAGGACTTCATTATCGCAGATGATGGATCATTGCGATACGGTACCAGATTGTGCTTACCGAAAGGAGCATTGCATGAGGAGATTCTGTAGGAGGTGCATCGTTCTTAATACTCTATGCATCCAGGTGCAAATAAGATGTATAGAGATATGAGGGAGCATATATGGTGGTATGGTATGAAGTGGAAGGTAGCTAGCTTCGTGTCCAGATGCTTAGTTTGCTAGCAGGTCAAGGCGGAGAGAAAGAGTCCAGGTGGATTACTTTAGCCTTTACCCATTTCGGAGTGGAAATAGAAATATGTGATGATGGATTTTGTATCGAAACTTTCGTATTCTCCAGGAGGTAAAAATACGATTTGGGTCATCGTGGACAGGTTGACCAAATCAGCCCACTTTCTGCCATTTAAAGTGGGTAAATCTACGGAGAAGCTAGCGGAGATGTATATGGGTCAGATTATCAAATTGTATGATGTTCCAGTGAGCATAGTCTCGGATTAGGATAGTCGCTTCACGTCCCACTTCTGGAGGAGTTTGCAGGCTAGCTTGGGCACTCAGTTCAAGTTAGTACTTCTTATCACCCTCAGACTATCGGACAGTCGGAGAGGACTATTTAGAATCTCGAGGACATGCTACGCACCTGTGTTTTGGATCTTGGAGGTTCTTGGGAGGATCACCTTTACTTGGTAGAGTTTTCATACAACAACAGCTACCAAGCCAGTATTAAGATGTCACCATTCGAGGCGTTGTATGGATGGAGATGCCGCATTCTGTTATCCTGGGATGATGTTGGTGACAGAGCTTTATTGGGACCAGAGATGGTAGTAGATGCAACCAAGAAGGTAAAGCTAATCGGGGACATACTTCGAGTGGCGCAGGACAGACAGCGGCATTGGGCCGATAGCGACCGGAGACCTTTAAAGTTTGAGGTATAGCTTTTGTTTTATTTTGCTTATGTTTGATTGTTGTTTACTAGATTTATAAGGTTGTGTTTAGTACTAGGTTGGCGGTCTAATTTTCTTGAAGATTTTTCTGACACGTGGCACGATTCGTTTCGGTAGAGGCAAAAATCTTAGTCCGTGATTCATCGGACCTTTCAGTATTCTTGAGAGGGTTGGTGCAGTTGCATACAGACTAGACTTACCACCTGGATTGGAGAGAGTGCACAACGTATTTCACATGTCGCAGCTGAGATGGTACGTGGCAGATCCCAATCATGTATTGGATCACTCGGAGATAGAGGTGGACCCTACTCTTAGCTATCCAGAGCAGCCAGTGGAGATTCTGGATCGGAGAGAGAAGGTGCTGAGGAACCAGATGATTTCTTTGGTGTGCATCGCGTGGAGGCATTACTCGCCAGGAGAGAATACCTGGGAGCGAGAGGCCGAGATGCACGAGCGATATCCATATATGTTCGAGCCGTGAGATATATTTCTTTCCTGCATTGTATTGTTTGTTTTTGGTAGTTAGTTTCTTCCTTAATTTTGAGGACAAAATTTTTCTAAGGTGGGCATGATTGTCACCCTAACATTTTCATTCAAGGGTAGTTTGGTAATTGACAAGGGTATTTAACTTTAGGATGTATTTTATTTAATATTGTGTATGCATGATTATTTAATTATTGTATTATTTGTTGATTGCTAGTTATTGATTTATTTTAGACTTGTGTAGTGGACCTAACCTATTTGATTAGTTGCATAAACCCAACATTTTAGATTGGTTTGGTTTGAGCCCATGAATTAGGCCCATGGATTAGGAGGTTGGATTAATTAGTGTAACCATTAGACTAGAACCTTTCCTCCATAATTAATTTCTTCATGAGAGGCCCAAGGGATAAATCAGATATTTCATATTGCTTGGAGAGGTGTATATGGCCGGCCATAGAGGGAAGAGAGAGAAATTATTTTACTTCACCATTTCCAATTCCTTTAGATCTATATTTTTTTCTCTTCCAATTTCCTTCATTCCCTCATCAATTCTCCACCAATTCTTCACAAATTTCTTCCCTATTCTTCATTGGAGGCTTCTACATCAAGAATCTACAAGAAGGAAGCAAGAAGCAATGAGGAGGAGGCCAAGATCTATAAGGAGAGAAGCTACTTTGCATTTGGAGACTTTTTATTGGGAATCCATCTCCCAATAGATATATTTTAGTTTTCTCTCTTCTAGTAGACTCTAAATCTGAGATTTAACCATGAGAAACTAACCCACATGCATAGACTACCCATAGAAATTGCTTTTAGGTTCATTGGAGACCTACAGTGGAAGTTATGTGTATTTTGGTATCAATTTTGGGGGAATTCCAAAATTGGCATATGTAGTATTTGGCATTTGGTTTAATAGATCAAATTGACATATGATTATTTGTTTGTGACTAGTTTCGTGTCTATAATTGGGTACGTGTAGGCCGTATCTCATTAATTTGACGAAACAGGTTGATTTTGGGAGTTTTCCTCCGACACGGGGACTCGTGCATATAATATTATGACACGGACACGTAGATGCTCTAATTACTATACGTATTATTTATATTTAGTGTAATAGATGTGCTCGTATCCTCCGGGATGCGTTGGCATACCGCATGTAACAAATCCTTATTAATATGTCATGGGTTTTTAAGGGGGCCAGCTTACGGGCCAGGCGTCTCTCTGACCTGATAACTAGTATCACCTCCCCTCCCAGTTTTGTTGTGTGTTAGAGCCGTATCATAGAGTTAGTGTGATACGGGTGCGGTGCACTCCACGTGTTTGATATTTTACTTTTATTTTTATATGTACATGTGTATATATATATATGTCTATATGATATTTATGTAATACATGTATGTATATATTAGTGTATATAATTAAGTGTATATGTGTGTAAGTGTATATATATATATATATATATATATATATATATATATATATATATATATATATATATATATATATATATATGTGTGTGTGTGTGTGTGTGTGTGTGTGTGTGTGTGTGTAGGTGTATTAGGGGTCATATATATATGAGTGTGTATATGTAAGTGTATAGAGTAGTGTATATATATATATATATATATATATATATATATATATATATATATATATATATATATATATATATATATATATATGTGTGTGTGTGTGTGTGTGTGTGTGTGTGTGTGTGTGTGTATTAGTGTTTACTTGTATATATGTATGTGTGTGTTTGTGATTATGTGTGTGAGTGTTTATATGGATATACATATATGTATGGTATATGTGATTATATATATATATATATACCAATACACCCTCTTTACTATATATATATATATATATATATATATATATATATATATGTGTGTGTGTGTGTGTGTGTGTGTGTGTGTGTGTGTGCGTATGTGTGCGTGCGTGTGTGTGTGGAGTGTTATTCATATAGAGATGGATGTATATGCATATGTGCTTTGTGCTTGTTTGTGGGGGAGGTATCAGTAGGCTCCAGCAGGGTGGTGTGCAGCAAGTTGTGCACAAAAGGGGAGTTGTTCGAACAGTGGACACAACAAAGTGTATCAGTTTTAGCACAGTAACTGTTGTGTAGTCCCCCCACAACAACGAAGGAGAAGTAGCTCTAGCAGGGTGCTTTGCAGTGTGCAGGGAGTGCACAAGTGTCTCGGGCTTGCACAGCAAATTGCATCAAGTGCAGTTCAGTACTGTGCAACTGCACTTGGGCAGCATCAGCAGGTATCGGGTTTTAGTCTACTATGTAGTTCTCACTGCATAGTATCAGTTCCATGTATCAGTTCACTATGCCCGAGCACAGTATCTGTAGAAGTATCAGTGTCTGCACATTCAATTCAGTTTCAATTGTTAGTTTGGGTATTCGAGGTTTTGGTTTAGCTTGGTGCTGGTTAGTAGTTTATTGGTAGAGTTAGTTGGTTACATATATATATACTTGTTATATAATAGATAGTTAGTGTGATACTTGGTATATATATAGTTAGCTATATGAGTATATATGTATATATGTAGGTATATTATATATGGATATGTACATAGTGTATTATAGTTAGTTTCCTATGTACTGATATCTATTATAGTAGCTTAGTATATATTGGTTATAGTTAGGATATTGGTTGGGGTTTCTATATGTGTATTAGCTATATCAATAGGTTTTGGATTACCTCGAGATACTAAGGTAATACCAAGGTATTGGGTCGATCCCCAAGGTATTGAGTTTGAGTATCGAGATAGGTGTGATACACATTGGTGCAAGGCCAAGGTATCATATTTTATTTGTTTTGATATAGTATTATAATGGTTGTCTTGTATATATATCTAAAATACTATTTTCATATACGAAAACTTGCATATCTTAGGATACGGCTTTTTGAGTGTCTTGTAGTATCTTAGTTTAGTTAGTATAGCATAGTTTCATAGTGTATCGACTTAGTGACTTAGTATCAGACTCTTGCAACCTAGATTTTATTGGTTTGACCTAGAAATGACTTATTGACCTAGAATTGCATCAACTTAACTGATTTTCATTCTTTAACCATGTATTGATTCAATATACCATACATAGGTCTGTGTGACACCAGCTTGGACATCGAGAGACACACCTTGCTCAGGACTTCAAGCGAGTACATTTCTCTAATAGTTTTTAATTTATAATATTGTATATATGCATATTCTAGAATTGTATACTTGATCCCGACATAGTGATTTCATGGACTTGTACTATATGGATCCCGTCAGGAGATGTTATCCCCTAACGTGTTCAGCGGGTACTTGTGTACATGTATCTCATCGTATATATTAGGTATTGATTTATATTTCGTGTTCACACACTGCTCGTGTTTAGTATGCTTATTCGTGTACACCCACCGCTCGTGTTCGGTGGTTATGATATTCGTTTGCACCCACTGCTCATGTTCAGTGGTTATATTTCGTGTTCGTAGCGTGTCGTGATTGGATCCATCGGTATTAGCTGGTGGTGGGGCAGTAGGAGTTGATTATGTGATCAAAGCTCCATTTTTATGTCGTGTACATTCTGGTTACATACCTCACTTGTAGTTGTCTTACCTGATCATGTTCACCCAACCCGATCACATAATAAACTTGTATTCTGAGAAACATTAGCTAGTTTATAGTTATTTTATCATATTACAGATATTCATATTGTTGATCTATATTCTCGTACGTTACCTGTATATCTACTGTTTATTTATTTCATATGTTAGTGATCTTGTATTTTATTTCTATTATTTGTTTTATATGCTCGATTATGTTATTGGAACTACTTTCAAAGGTATGTACTTCGCTCCAATCCTGACTGGATATATTTTTTTAGATGATTGGCTTATAGAGCAGTGTCCCACATTCTACGGGCCACAGGGCGGCGTACCTATAGAGGATACTCTTGTAGACCAGGAGGACTTAGTTGCAGAGCCCGAGGGGGTCTAGTTTATTTGTGTTGGATTGTATTAGACTATTCTATTATTTGTTGAGATTCACAACTTGTATATGATTTCAGATTGTGGATTGTATCTTATTTTTTCTTTCGCTATTCCATTCGTGCATTATCTTCCTTAGTTTATTTTGTGATTGAGATTAGTCATGCTTGTGAGATACCATATTGTTTCTCTGTTTGGAGTTGAGATGATTGACATGTACCATATTATATTGTTGAGATGTTAGATAGTTAAAAATAGCCCAGACAGCATTCTACCGCCGATTCTGCAGCGTAGGTTGGGCGTAACCACGTACTCGTGCCCGATTATCCGGGTGCGGGTCGTGACACATTTTTAGTGGTGACCCATAGAGGTTTAGATTCGCAAGTAGTGCAATTTGTAGTTGTGCTCGCCTAGAGTACTGCTACGAGCCTGCTTTAGGAAATAGGATTTAGGTTGAGAGTTTACTCAATCACACCTTGAAAAATTCCAAAATCTGTTTTACAAATCCTTATCTATTGAATATTGCTTTACTTTGAATAAAGTTTTATCATTCTTTGATGATATCGTATCATATTCAATATTGATTCCGTATTTCAATCTATCTTCAAGATGCCACCGAAGACGCGTTCCCAGCGATCAGGTACCGCGACAGCGCGATTAGTCACTTCATCACCCATGAGGGAAGCACCCTCAAACGGTGGTCCAGCACCTACATACAGGAGGTCAGTTTTATCGGTCCAGGTGGGCGTATCGGCAGCAGCTTTCAGAGGTTCTCCACCTCCAGTACAGAGGACAGGGTAGACAGTTTTCGAGGATCTTCCACCTCCACCACCTGCAGTTGATCAGATGCAGATGTTTGTGCTCTTCCAGCAGATGATGGAGGTGCAGCAGCGATAGTCCGAGGTCCTACGACAGAGCGTGGAGAATGCTCACACGATCGTACTTGCAGTAGTTGAGAGAGCTACTACAGTGCAGCCACAGACAGCACCACCTCAGTTTATTCCTCAGTAGCCGAGGCCGGGTACCAACATAGACTTTAAGAGGATGGACCCGAAGGACTTCAGAGGCACAAAGGGGATACTTTTTGCGGATGATTGGATCAAGGACATCGAGCGGAACCTACGGCTGGCGCAGATTCCAGAGATGCTACAGATAGAGACAGAGGGGTGTATGATGTTCGATATTGCATTGACGTGGTTTCGGACAGACCCCAGGTTTGCAGTACCCGGACTCACTTGGGAAGCCTTCAAAGAGCTTTGCAAGAAGAAATTCTTCCTAGACGTGGCTCTTACATCCTTAGAGAGCCAGTTCCAGTACCTCATCCAGGGAGGTATGTCAGTGGACGAGTATGTGGTAGAGTATTGCCGACTAGGTCGCTTAGTAGAGGGTCAGAACCCTAGAGGCAGAGCCAGAAAGTTCAATAAGGGCCAGAATTGGGAGGTCAAATCTCACACCAACGGAGATCCTACTGCTACCTTCGAGGATACATCTACGTCTATAACGATGCCCTGATCGTCTACGTACTTTAAGCACTGGTGCAAGATTGACGGTACGATCATATATTGATGTATCAATGGACGTCCCAATAAGATATTATAGGATACATCTACGTCTACAACAGAGTAGCTGACCTCTATTTTTAAGTCGTTGATATGATACTTCAAGTGAATCTTGCCCAGAGGGTAGCTCCTCCTGCGTTAAAGCCACTGATGACAGTATTGGTTGCTGCCAGGTGATGCATCTAGATGCCTAAGGTCTGAAACAGACTCCGTGGGGTTATGCTGATTGACAAATCGAGGTCGATGTGCATCTGGTCCACCTTGATGGCGCTGATGTACCCTGTATAATATAGAGGAAGATCGTACCGATTGTTCTTTAGCAACATATCTTATTGCGAGAACGTGACATTGGATATCACCTCCATCACATTATTGCAGTGGGGCATGCGGTAGGATCCTTAGCTGGCAGCTTGACCTGTGCCAGGTAGGTGTCAAAATTCTGCAGTGTCTCACTCTGAGCAACCCGAATGTCTTTAGAGAGTCAAAAAAGCTTGAATAGTGACAACTTCGCTGTGGTATTGGCCCGTTGAGCCAAGATATCAAAGTTGTAGAGCTTCTCCAGCCCTTGAGCGATATCTTTGTGCAGTAATTTATCGAAGCAAGTTTCTTTCTTCTTGGACTTGCCCGCTGTTGGAGGCTGGGATGGACTAAGTTTGGATACAGTGATTGGGAGTGTACCATCATCAGGGATATCGTACTCTCATTGGTATGCCAGTCTTGACCTCATTGTTCCTGCTGTAACTTCTTTGTAAGAGAGTGAAACCGTGTAGCATGACTTGGACTTCTTGCCCTTGGACTTGGTGGCAGAGGGTATTGCCTGCTGCATCAAGTATGGAGCAAGATCTGGATGAACCCACAAGACCTCCCCCGTGATATGGTGAGAGGTATTAGCCCGACCGTTTGGTCATGAGATGGCGAGAGATTAACAACCTCCATTGTCGCCCTGGGATCGGGATCACTCCGACTTGGGCTTTCGTCACCGGGAAGTTGCCGAACTGGAGAGATACCATGTTAGCGGCAACTGTTTTATCATCAAAATCCAAGGTGATGGCCTTGGTGTCGAGCAGACGCTAGATGAAGTAACTTCAGTATGTAGCAATCCCATATCTCATGGTGGACGTATCGATAGTATTGGCAGTACTTTGGATTATTCGCACCGAATGCCTCAACAGGATGCTTGATATCGGGGAGCCAAAAAGCTTGTTTTCCTTCATTAGCATGTTGAAGATTGCCATGATATCATCATCTTCGAAGGAATAAATTTTCTTCAGTTTTGGAGCCTCTGCGGGCTTTTACTCGGGCTTCTTTGTTATATTGGCGATAAGAGCTTGCTTCCCCTTGCTATCCCAGGAGCTATTGTTGATGTTGTTATTGTTGTTGTAGGGAATTTTCCCCTAACATGAGCGACAGGGATCTATATTTTCAAGAGACGGACGTCCTTCACCTTCTTCTCAGTACCGACAACATTTATGATAAACGTCGTCCAGTCTTTAAACTAAGATTTGCCCATCCAGAGCTTGACTATGGGAAGAAGAATTCTCCGATAGGTGTCCATTAGCGTGGACTTAGGGTTATCAGGGGATAACTTTAGTACCGCTTGCCTGTACCGATCGATGTACTCTCGTACAGACTCTTTCTCGTTTTGGTGATGTCCATTAAAGAGGACATCGTCATGTCATTTCCTCTATCATAGAACTGAGCGAGGAAACGACCTTGGAGATCATTGAACGATGAAATACAGTTGTCTTGGAGGCTATTAAACCAATCGAAGTCTATTCCAGATAATGCCCCTACAAAGAGCTTAGTTATGAGGATATCGTTGTGAGGTAGATGCTCCATTGCCATCTCAAAGTAACTCATGAACTGACGGAAAGATGTCTTCCCATCAAACAAAGTCAAGTTGAAGGACTTGTACTTGGGCGGGTACGGTATATCTCTCCATTCGAGGGGATACGGTTGTCGGATCCCAAGATCACACAGTGAGTCACGATTTCCCATTGAATCTAGGCAGGCCCAGAGTTCTCGGACCTCCCGCATTGCTTTTCGAGCTTCATCAACTGCAGAAGGAGCGGATGATCCGGACAGGGGATGATTATCTCTAGCGGGTGGAGCAGTTACATTTGAATAACCGTTGGTCCTTGGGTCCAGGCTTGCTTGACCAGAGTCCCTTGCTGGTTTTGAGGTATATTTGTCTTGATCTCTAGCATTGTTTAGGTCAAGGCTTGTATTGATGCACTCATGGTCTTCATCATGGCCTTGAGGGTTTTGAGGCACTGCCAATCGTTAGGGCCCTCGTGATCGTCTGCTGCCATGTATGATGTTCTCACATATGGAGAAATGGATGGGACGGTGGATGTCGTACTTCCTGCCTCAGTCACTTGTCGTGAATAGTCATCCAGAAAAGTTGGTAGTGTCGCATCCTCTTCGGACTCGAAGGAAACACTACCCCCAGCATAGAAAGTTACGTCCTCTTGACGAGGTTGGTTACCCCCAGGGATCTCAATATCTGTTCCTTCGGAATCACCGTTTTCTCCGAACGCCAAATTTTCTTAGAGGTCCGGGGGATTACAACCCCAAGCTTGCATAGCCACCTGGGTCTTTGGAAAATCCCTCACCCAAAAATAGGTATTTTGTGTGTATTCTATATTTATTGTGTTTATTTAGATTATTTTAAAATCAATTTAAATCTAATTGTTGTATTACAAAACTTCACGGTAGTTTGAACATTAATGACATAGGACGGTCCCAAAATTTATATCATCCTTCGTAGGAAGTAGCCTAATTTGGAGACATTACCCGTAGGATCTTCATGTGACACAAAATTCTACTATTTAGCATTAGTACGACACTAGCATAATAATTATAATTTATTGTGTTTAAAATTTAGATATTTTTATATAAATAATTCATTTGTAATTATTTTTCAATCCAACATTTTTTTTAAATTGCAACACATAATTCCTCCATGCCAATTTAGGTCATTTTTCTCTTTTGTAGGATTTATTTATTACTATTTTAATTCTTTGGAATCAAATCAAATCTTTGTCATATTAATTAATTGATTAGTTGTTGACTTTTAAATAACTAACAACCTAATTAGGAAATATCCTAACAAACTAACTACCCACCTAATCATAATCCTACCCAAAACCCATGACCCCCTCCCATATCCGCGTGATCCCCCTCCCTTGGACGAATCTCTCCCCTCTCTTCTCTCCATATATATATATATATATATATATATATATATATATATATATATATATATATATATATATATATATTATCTTCTAAAAACCCTAACTTAAATTCTCATCTACAAAATTCTAATTTTTTTTCTTCACCTCCTTCCTCCAAGCCGCCACCACCATCACCAAGCCGACCCCCCCCCCTCTTCACGTGGACACCACACCACCTCCTCCATCCAAGAACACTAGCATCTCCTTCATTCTTCTTCTAGTAAGTTTCTCTAATCCTTCTCTCATTCCTTCTTCAATCTCTTCTTTATTTATGAATATATATATATATATATATATATATATATATATATATATATATATATATATATATATATATATATATATATATATATTATATGTGTGATGATGTAAACTCTATTATTTTATTTTGAAGAACATATGCAACCCCTGAACCCTAATTTTGAGGTTTAACTCAACACTTTTGTGCATGCATGAAATCTCCTTCAAAACCCTCTTTAATTATTGTCAATATATTCATATAGTTGCTAATAATAGTGAATATATTCAGTTTATATAATAAATTCCAGATTTATTAGTTTTTATTCAATTTGAGTTTGAGCATATTTTATGGGTACTTTTGACCTAGTTTTGATGTATGCATGTTGGAGACCCTTGGACCTTGTTAGGACTTGATCATAAATAGAAAATTCTAAAAAATAAATTGATAAAATGTTATTTTTCACAATATCATATATTCTAAATTTTTATTAAATAAATATTATTTTATTGTCACAACACCCATGTACCACCCCTTTTGCATGCATAGTAGCAAGTTTGGTTGTCAACCCTAATATGATCAACTTGTAGATGGTAAAACCCTAATTATTTTTTTATGGATAAAAATAGTATTTATTATATTTATTACTTATTTTATCATATTTATTCAGACTTTTATTTTATTTAGAAAATTAGAATTCTAGGTGTTTTATGTAACAAGTTGATTTAGTTTTGACAAAACTTGAACCCGGCAATTTCATACTTAAACCCCGACCAAAAATTTATGTTTTCTACATCTAAAATTATATTATGTTATTTTAATTCTGATTTTTAGTATTTCAGAATTATCCATTTATTAAAAATTAGTTTTATTGATTTGTTGGTAACTTGTTATGACCTAGTTTTGGTTTTTTACTTGGTTTTTGACTCATAGAAATTATAGGAGATGACCCTATCACTAAAAAAATTATTTTCTAATAAAAATTCTAGAATTAATATTTTTGATGATTAATGTCTTTAAAAATGATATTTGGTAATGTTTAACGACTAGTAATATTTTGAGGGCTGGTTACTTGCATGTGCAATTAACGTAGAATTAAGAACTAGTTAATAACCTAATTATAACTTGATATTAAGAGTCTAATTAGTATAATAATTAATTGGTAGGTGTTCGAAACGTTTCTAGGGAGAGCTCCGGACCAAATTTATTGTGCTCACATCATGGCTTAGAAGACAAGTACACCTTGCTTGTTTGTATTGTACAGTTTGCATATGCCTAGATCTTTTTATTTTGTTAGCTGTATGAACGCATCTTAGAGTAGTAGACATACACCTTGTGTTGTGAAGATACGTGGTATCTTCTGACCTGATACTGTTTTAAACACGTTCACTGAGTGAGTGAGTGAGTAAGTGAGTGAGTGAGTGAGTGCATGTACTGGCGTGTTGACTGGCCTTCGGTACGTGAGTTCGTATCTTGTGTTAGCAGTTGGTGTTAGTTTGAGTTCTAGATTTTTATTGACGTTGTTACATTATGTCTGCACCGTGTATACGGCTCGGATAGTTCATTGGGAGGGAAGAATCTGCTAGTGAGCGTATGGAATTTTTGTTTCTTACTGTACTGTAAAAATTGTGCAACTGTGTAACCCCCAAGTTCTACGGAACGCCTGGTGGGATGACTGTTCTTCTATTTTTTCCCTTCATGCACTACTAGAGATGTCTCGAGTGCACATCACATAGATGGTTTAGTTACCCCATTTATTGTTTACTGCTTTACTTTTATGTATATTGATTTCTTGTGTACTTGTTATGTCCCTCTGAGAACCTAGCACCTTTTTTAGATCCAGATGAGCACTTATACCCGACGGATTATGGAGTTGGAGATTTTGTAGAGGAGGACTTTGAGGTGGAGCCACAAGAGTTTCTTTGAGCATTCGTTCATGGATGATAGTTGCTTAGTATTTTGGGACTATTTCTTAATTGCTTAGTTGTATTCTTTCAATATTATTTTGTACTCATTTTTATGGATTGTTCTCTACTAGATATTCTTTTATAGTTGATTATGAGACTTATTCTATTTTATTCAGTTTCCTATTCTGTGATATTTTTTGGATGAGACTAGATTTTAACTGCCTGAGATACTGTGACTTAGATATATTTTACAGCGTACTACGACTGGTTAGGTCCATTAAATTGGGTTTCTATACTTGTTCGTACAGTTGGCATATGTACGTATACTAGGTCCTACGTATTTTGGGACTGGGACGTGACATATTTTTAGTGGTGGCCCATGCAGGTCGTATTAGCCGTTTCGGTTACGTAACTGTACCGAACTTTAAGTCTCATCCACATTTGACTATAACTCACCTTCCTCTGAATTCGTCCTAATTGAATAAATTCTTGTATAATGTTTGATTCATGTACTCTTCCTAATCTTTCGTTCATCTCTTGCAAATAGAAGAATTTGCGTAACAGATGTACCACTACCGGGGGCAACACGTCTCCAGGGGTCGATGGCCAATCATCAGGAGAGACATCGACGGCTCCTCGACTTCCAGGACCGGACGGACAGACTGACAATCTGGTTCCACTAGCTCCTCCTGTAGTGCCTAATAGAGCTCCTCCAGCTCCAGCAGTACCACAGGATGGCCAGACACAGATGTTCTAATTCTTTTATATGATAATGCAAGAACAGAGACAGCAGGCTGCCGCACTGGCTGTCGTGCAGAGGCAGCAAGCGGCAGAGCAGAGGAAGGAAGACTCCTAGATGAGGAAGGGATTCCTGGTAGCACTTGAGAGGATGGCTGCACCAGCACCCGTACCAGCCTAGACACTAGCTCCAGTGCCACAAGCACGTGTTGGTTTAGTTAAGGATTTTGTACAAATGAACTCCAAGACATATAAAGGCAATGTGAGCCGAGAGGAGACCACAACTTGGATAACCAGCACCATAAAGATTTTGGAGGCGTCACAACTACCAACGAACTTATGGATGACAGGCGTGAGGAGGACTCAGTTAGAAGTGAATGCTCATCAGTAGTGGGAATCGATGGAGCGTCAATTGGGTACACACCAGACTTGGGAGCAATTCTTGGAGTACTTTGAGAAGAAATATTTTTCGGCCACTGTGAAGGATGTATTATACAACCAGTTTCTCCATCTAAAGCAGGGGAACAAGATAGTCGACGAGTATGACTCAGAGTTTAGCCACCTTAGTAGATATGGCATCATTCTGATACCCAATGACTTGGAGAAAGCTAAGAGATTTTATCATGGTTTGACTAAGGAGCTTCAACACTATACCAACTCACAGTCCCGGATCTCTTATGCTGAATTATTGACGGAGGCCAGGATTTAGGAGACTATCAGCAGGGGAAAAGGGAATCAACAGAGGATTCAGCAAGGACCAGCAAATATACAATAAGGAGGGCATATTAGACGACCAATGGGACAACAGCTGCAACATAGGACGGGACCCTACCAGCTCAGAGAGTCTCTGACTTGCCATTTCTGCGGCAAGAATGGGAACCTACAAATGGAGTATAGGAAGAAACTGGGGACTTGCTTGATCTATGGAGCGGGACAACATCAGGCTTAAGATTGTCCGCAGCATAGAGCCATAGTTCCATTAGAAGGGCAGAAGATAGCAGTACCGGCACCGGGAGCAACGAATCAAGGAGGAGGATTACCTTATTTTACAACATCAGGAGGTCAGCAGAGAGAACCTCCATTGGCATCTCATGTAGTCCAGTTCGAGAGAGCCAGATAGTAGACAGGAGCTTAGAGGCAAGGACAGGTCTTTTCTCTGAATCAAGGAGGAGAAGAGGCTGAAGAAGAGGCTATTACAGGTATTATTCTAGTCAGATCATTACCTGCCACTATTTTATTTAATTCTGGGGCTACTTTTTCATTTATATTATCTAGATTTGTAGTAATGCATATAATAGCTACTTCACCCTTGCCTAAGAGTAAAAGGATTCTTACCGGGGGAGGAATAGTGCCTATAACTAGTACATATAGGACTTGTTCAGTTATTGTTTGTGTCGGGAGATGAGAGCTCAACTTTTGGTATTCCTAATGCCAAATTTTGACATAGTGCTGGGGATGGATTGTCTTAGCAAATATCATGTATGTTAGATTTCCATAGAGGCTATGTTATCTTTAAGCCGCCAGGTCAGCCAGATTTTAAGTTCATGAGAGGAAATACAGAGAAGGGAGTAGGCCAATTAGGTGGAGCTTGTATGGCAATGGAAGTTGCGTCGCCACCGATTATAGAGGAGTTTGCATATGTCTTTCCAGATGAGTTGTCGGATCTGCCACCGGACAGAGAATTCAAGTTTACTATTGAGTTAGTGTCACTACCATATTTTTTAGGAAAGGATATTTTGGTCATTTCATAATTAATTAAATATTGTACTTATTGTATAATTATTTATTATATTATTTAATTATTGTTAGAAGTTAGTTTATTATTTTGTGCTTGTGTTAGTAGACCTAACTAGTTTAGTTTATAGCTATGGACCAACACTTACAATTAGTCAGAATTGAGCCCAATTATAAGCCCATTCATTAGGAGGATGATTAATTTAATGAAATCCATTAGACTAAAATCTTTTCTCCTTAATTATTTTTTTATGAGAGGCCCCAAGGGGTATATTGTTCATTGCATAGTAGCTTGAGGGAGGGGCCAAGGGGCCGGCCATATAAAGAGAGGGAGAAATTTCTCTCTCCTCCTTTTTATTTCAAATCTAGATATAGATTTTTCCTCAACCAAATTCCTTTATTTCCACATCAAATTTCTACCAAATTTCTTTCTAATTTCTTATCAAATTACCATTTGAGGCAAATAGAGCAAGGATCTACAAGGAGAAAGTAAGGATCTATAAGGAGGAGCAAGGATCTACATTTGGAGGCTGATTTCATCAATTTTGGAGATTTCATTGGGAATCCATCTCCTAATAGGTATAATTCAGTTTTTCCTCCTTGTGTAGACTCTAAATATGTATTTTAACCATTAGGAACCACCCCATATGATGAAGCTATACATAGGAATTGGAATTAGATTTATAGGAGGCCTATGGAGAAAGTTATGGTATATTTTATGTCAATTTTTGGAGAATTTTGAGATTGGCACATGTTGTGTTTGTCAATTTGTCAATTAGACCAAATTGACATATGTTTGATTGTTTGTGGCTAGTGTCGTATCCACAATTAGATACGTGTAGGCCGTATCCCAACAATTTGGAGATACGGCTTGATTTGGGAGGGTTTTCTCCGACACGGGGCTTTGTGCATGTCACATTTTGACACGGACATGTAGATGTGTAATTGACTCTTTGTATTATTCTTATATATTATTTTAGGCTTGCTCGTATCCTTCGGGGTACGTTTGGTTGTATGGTGGACTCGTATCGCAAGTGTATCATAGATATAGTGTAATACGGGTGCGATGCACTCCACGTGTTTATTTTATTGCTCCTTAATTCACTTGACTTGTGTATAACTATTAGTATAATATATTAGATATGATATGCATATGTACTGTGTATGTATCTATATTATATTAAATAGGTATGTATATATAGCTATGTGTCTATGTGTTTATAAGTGTGTATATGAGTCTATATATCTATATGCGTATATGTATGTTTGAATATATATGTATATATATATGAGGGGATATATCTATATGTGTGTATATATATATATATATATATATATATATATATATATATATATATATATATATATATATATATATATATATATATTATATATATATATATATATATATGAGAGAGTGTATATATATAGGTTGATATATGTATAGGTGAGTATACATATATATGTATATAAATATTGTAGTGATATCTATACATAGGTGTTCATGTATATATATATATATATATATATATATATATATATATATATATATATATATATATATATATATATATATATAGGTGTTTGTGCTTGTGTGTGTGTGTGTGCGTGTAGTATTGTGCGTTGATGAGGAGGGTCGGGCTACACCATCAGCAGTGTACAGCAAGAACCATAGCAGCAGCGGGCAGCAGCAATTACAACATAGCTACAACAGTAACTACTTCAGCGTGTGCAGCATCGTGGCACGAGCAGCAACAACTAGCAGCAAGGCCTCAGTGCCAACTGCAGCAACAGCTACTTCAGCAAGTAGTTGCAGACAACAAGCATACCAGCAGCAGCAGCTTGGGAATCCAGTATCAGCATCTATGCACCATCAGCAGAGTACCAGCAAGGGAGGCAGCCAGTTTGGCTAGTAAGTAGTTAGCTTGGTTTAGTTAGTTATTTGTTAATATAGCTTGTTAACAGTTAGTTTTAGTTGTTTAGTAGTTAGTAGATATAGCTAGTAGTTTAGTAATAGTTAGTAGTTGTATGCATTATTAATTTAATAGTTAGATAGATATGTGTACTAGTTAGACTATTAGCTATATATAATATTATATATAAGTATTGTATTAGTATGTATTATATGATAAGTAGTTAATAATTTTTAATAGTATTGCAAGTTAGCATATAGTTTAGTTTTTGGGTGATAGCTATATATTAGGATTTGACTTACTTTGTGATACCAAGGTAATGTCAAGGTATTGAGGGATACTCAAGATATTGAGTTTGGGTATCGAGATGGGTGTGTAGGTAGTGAGATACGCATTGGTTCAAAGCCAAGGTATCCGATTTGCATTAGTTAGCTAAGCTACTATATGTATTATCTTGTATATATATATAAATTAATATTTTTATATCTAAAACTTGCGTATCCTATGATACGGTGTTTTGTGTATATTTTAGTATCTTAGATTAGCTAGTGTGACCTAGTTACATAGTGTGTGGACCTAATATCCTAGAGATAGACTCATACAACCTAGAAATAGCTAGTTTGACCAAGTTTGACCAGTTTGACCTAGGGTTGACCTAGTTTGACTATTTTGACTTATAAATAGCTTTTTGACCTAGAAGTTGACTAGTTTAAGTTATTTTTATTCCAAAATCTTGTATTGATGTTATAATCCATATCTAGGTCTTCGAGGCACCGTATCGGACATCTGTGATACTGTCCACCGGATTTCAGGTGAGTAAATTCTCTAATAGTTTCTCATTTATGATATCCTCTATGTTCCTTGTATCTAGTGTAGATATCCTTGATTTCTTGGCACGATGGTTACACGGATTGGTATATCCGGATCTCGTCATGGGATATTATTCTTTGGTATTTATGGTATATATTGTGCAAGCATTGTTTTGTTGTTCTTCTTGTATATGTACAGATATTGGTTCATGAGAAGAGTAGCGCCCTTCTTATGGAAACCCGTGTCATAACGTACCATGGTTGGATCTACTATACCAGTCAGGGGCGGAGAGTATTTAGTGTAGATATGTGATCATACCCTCCATGTGCATGTCTTATTCCATGTGAGTGTTGGTCATACACCACATGTATGACTAACCAGGCCCTTATCATTGTGCAAGTTCCTTATGCAAGTTCCCAAGCCGATCACATGTTAAACCTAGTACTCACTCACTTAGTCATTAGTATTCTTGTTTATTGCCATATTGTTCATTCTTGTATAGATTTCCAGTATTTTCTTATTGTATATTTCTTATATCTATTGTTGCATCTTGTATATTCATATATATTTACTGTTACATAGTTTATATCATTGATTAGAACTGCTGTTAGAGATATACTCTGCTATTTTCCTGAGTGGATATATTTTTTCCAGATGACACTGAGGAGTGGTACCCCACACACTACGGGCCTCAGGATGTTGTGGGCTTAGAGCCAGAGACCTTGGCTGAGGAGGGTCTTATCCCGACTGAGACAGACGATCCGGGACTTGTAGCATCTTAGTTATTCCTTTTGTACTGGATTTATCTCTAGCTTCCTTTTATTAGTTTCTCTGACTCATTTGATATTATGTCTTGTGAGTTGTATTGTGACTCTTCTATTCTTTTATCATATTCTTGCTATTTTCCATCTTAGATCTGTGATTGAGAATATTTATATTGTTGGTGGCATATTATATTGCTAGATAGATTACCCAAACAGCATTCTACCGTCGATGCTGTGACATAGACTAGGCATTATTCCCGACTTGCATCCCTACACCGGGTGCGGGTCGTGACAGTTAGTGACGTAAGTAGCGTCGATATCTTCTAATGTGTATCAGCTAGCAAAGAAGGAGCTAGATGAACTGAAGGTGCAGTTGCAAGAGTTGCAAGACAAGGGATCCATTAGGCCAAGTGTATCACCTTGGGGATCCCCAGTATTATTCGTGCCAGAGAAAGATGGAACAATCCGCATGTGCATCGACTACAGAGCCCTTAATGTAGTGACCATCAAGAATAAGTATCCTCTGTCGCGGATTGACGACTTGTTCGACCAACTGACATAAGCACAGGTATTTTCTAAGATTGATCTAAGATTAGGATACCATCAGGTGAAGGTGAGGTACGAGAATATTCAGAAGACGGCTTTTAGGACTCGCTATGGTCACTACGAGTTCTTGGTAATGCCCTTTGGATTGACAAGTACGTCAGCTGTGTTTATGAACGTAATGAACCAAGTATTCTATCGGTATTTAGACCAGTTTATGGTCGTATTTATCGACAATATTTTGGTGTACTTGAAGAGTCATGAGGAGCACGAGGAACATTTGAGGAAGGTGCTAGAAACATTGAGACATCCAGAAGTTATATGCTAAGCTGAGAAAGTGTAAGTTTCTCCTAGATCATGTCTCTTTCTTGGGCATATTATTTTGGGAGAAGGCATATTAGTGGATCCAGCCAAGATATCAGCAGCAGAGACGTGGTCGACCCCAACCGACGTCTCAGAGGTTCAGAGTATTCTAGGACTTGCCAGATATTTTTGGAGGTTTATGGAGAATTTTGAGAGGATTGCAGGCCTATGACAAGGTTGACCCATAAGGACCAGAAGTTTATTTAGACAGAGGAGTGTCAGATAGAGTTTGATGAGTTGAAGAAGCGTCTAACTATGGCACCGATCTTGACCATAGCTACTGGACCGGGAGAATTTGTTATTTATAGCGATGCTTCCAAAAAGGGATTAGGTTGTGTCTTGATGCAGCATGGAAATGTGGTAGCCTATGGTTCTCGGCAGTTGAGGATCCATGAGAAGAACTACCCCACTCATTAGAGCTTGCAGCAGTAATCTTTTCTCTGAAGCTTTGGAGGCACTATTTATACGGAGAGACTATGGAGATCTATACATATAATAAGAGTTTAAAGTATGTCTATACTTAGAAGGGTTTGAATCAGAGATAGAGATGATAGCTCAAGTTGATGGCAGATTTTGATATTGAGATGCAGTACCATCCAGGCAAGGCTAATGAAGTAGCGGATGCGTTGAGTATGAGACCGATGGCGTACTTCTTGACAACACAGAAGGGATTGTTATATAATTTGGATCAGCTGGGCATAGATGTGGTTATACAAGAAGAAGTCACAAAGTTGATGAAACTTCAAGTACAATCATCATTGGTGGAGCGTATCAAGGCAACTATGCCGACTGATGCGAGATTTCAGAGGCTTAAACAGAGGACTGAGGCTGAGTTGCAGACTGGGCTGAGGATACATGAAGATGGGACTTTGAGGTATGGGGATCGCCTCTATGTTCCTAATAGAGATCTTAGGCAAGAACTAATATTAGAGGCTCACAGTTCAATATACTATATTCATCCGGGAGGTACGAAGATGTACAGAGACTTGAGACAACATTACTGGTGGCACGGGATGAAGTGAGAGATAGCACGGTTTGTGGCGAAGTGATTAGTGTGTCAGTAAGTTAAAGCTAAACATCAGAGATCAGCAGAACTACTCCAACCGCTTCCAATGCTAGAGTGGAAATGGGAGCATATCACCATGGACTTCGTTACGAGTTTTTCGAGGAGTCTAGCTGGCCGAGATGCAGTTTGGGTGATTATGGACAGATTGACTAAGGCAGGACACTTCTTACCCTTTAGAGTTGGGCAATCTACAGAAGTTCTGGAAAATATGTATATAAAGAAGATTGTAGGCCTATATGGAGTACCAGTCTGCATAGTTTTCGACAGAGATTCGAGGTTCACATCACACTTTTGGAGGAGTATGCAGGAGAGCCTAGGATATAGATTAAAGTTTAGCACTTTTTATCACCCGCAGACTGACAGATAGTCAGAGCTTACTACTCAAACATTGGAGAACATGTTGAGAGCATGCATGCTTGACTTTCGAGGATCTTGGGAGGATCACATGTATTTGGTGGAGTTCTCTTACAATAATAGCTACCAAGCAAGCATTCAGATGGCTCCTTTTGAAGTATTATACGGAAGGAAGTGTCGATCGCTAGTATGTTGGAGTGATGTGGGAGAGAGACAGATACTTGGGTCAGAGTTTGTGACTCGCACAGTGGAGAAGGTCAAGCAGATTCAAGGTCACCTTCGAGCAGCACAAGATAGACAAAAGCAGTGGGCAGATACTCACCATCGATCCCTTGAGTTCAAGTTAGGAGATCATGTGTTCTTAAGGATCTCCACTACTAGAGGAACCATCATATTTGGAGGTAGAGGAAAGCTTAGTCAGAGGTACATCAGACCGTTTGACGTATTGGAACAAGTTGGAGAGGTTACTCAAAGACTAGCATTACTGCAGACCTTGGAGGGTATCCACGATGTGTTTCATATCTCATAATCGAAAAGGCATGTGGCAGATCCTAGCCATGTATTGGATCATTCAGATATCACTGTAGGACCGAGTTTGTCCTATGAGGAGTAGCTGGTTGAGATTCTCGACCGCAGAGATATGGTACTAAAGGGGAAGACCATTCGACTAGTCCGTGTTGCTTGGAAGCATCATTCACCGGACGAATCGACTTGACTTTACATACCACAGTATTATTTTCCTAGATCATGCCATATTCTTAATTTCGAGGACAAAATTTTCTTAGGTGGATATATTGTAAAACTCCACACCCAAAAATAGGTATTTTGTGTGTATTCTATATTTATTATGTTTATTTAGATTATTTTAAAATTAATTTAAATCTAATTGTTGTATTAGAATACTTTACCGTAGTTTGAACATTAA
Source organism: Iris macrosiphon (assembly GCA_036927795.1). NCBI lineage: Eukaryota > Viridiplantae > Streptophyta > Magnoliopsida > Asparagales > Iridaceae > Iris > Iris macrosiphon. Next base: position 87,249,937 of record JAYESA010000005.1, read on the forward strand.
TGACATAGGACGACCGCAAAATCTACATCGCCCTTCATAGGAAGTAGCCTAATTTGGAGACATTACTCGTAGGATCTTCATGTGACATAAAATTCTATCATTTAGCATTAGTATGGCGGTAGATTAACAACTGTAGTTTATTGTGTTTATGTCACGCCCCAGTCCCAAAATGACGAGGGACTAGAGAAGCGTGGCAATGGCCAGCAGCATGCAACGATGGACAAACCTAATTTAATGGATCCATCGGCATACTTAAGCTGTAAATAAGGTCTATAACAATAAGTCATAACTAATCTCATCCACAGAAAAGAATATAAATCAACAGCAATATGGAAATTAAATTAAACATCCAGTCTCAGCAAAGTATTCGGGGAACAACCCGATATAAGTCTGGTACAATGATCTCATAAACAGAAATTTAAAGAGTTTAATTAAACAGGAAATAACGACTGAGCATGGCGAAGCAATGGTTCAGGAGAAGTCCTCAGCGATCACCTCGTCTTCAGCTACGGGTACTGTTCCGTGAAGAGCACATGTTCCGTAGACCTCTGGATAAACCTCGTCTGCAAATCCTGGGGACATAATCCGGATCCAGGTCCTCAGGGGACATAGCAAGGTACAAGAAAACACAAGCCAAAATAAATACAGTAAAGCAGTTAATGAAACAATAGGGTCAACTATATAACCATCTATGTGAAATGCAAGTTGAGAGCATCACTAAAACTTAGGCTGATACCACTACAAGCTCTGTGTCTGGGAGCCGGTAGCAGCTATACTATGAATTTTACTATGTGTTTACTATGAATTATATTTATATGATCAGCCTGAAGCCTGCGTGTCTCTCCCCACCCAAATGTAATCTTACGTCTCATGTCCACGATGCCTCATGTCCATGTCACGTAAAATCATCTCTAATGCAGTGAGTCATACTATGTCTTTGAATATAACATCTAGGAATGTCATGTCTATGTCATAAACCTGTATCCTATACAGAATCACCTTGAATATTTCAGGAAGATCCTGTCTCATGCTCTGTGTCAGGTGTCCTGGGTAATAAGTACTTGATAGGGCAAGTACAAGAATATAAATGTCACGATATCCATCTCTAAATGACATTGCCCAATCCCGCGTACGGTGTTGGCACCCGACTATGATCGGACGCTAAGCAAGTCACACGGCCCTAGGGTTGAGCAAGTACAACACTCACAAAAAAATAAATCTAGAGAAAATGAATTATTAAACTGCATTTATGGCAAGGTACACTTGCCTGGGTTTTCAGCTCCAAGTGTAGCTCTGGCAATAGCTGGATTTGCAGGCAGTACTCCGGCTGATCAGGGCTTGGGGAAACTGCGAATATCTCATGTCCGAGTGTCGAGGCCGTGTCCTGCTGAGTCGTGTCCGGCTAGGGTTTGATGCTGGGGTACCACCGGAGGGAGGCGGCTCGGCCTAGGCTGCTGGTCAGAGGTGAGCCGCTGCGGGTCTCGACGTCTAGGGTTCAGGGGTCCGGCGGGAAGCCGCGGCGAGGCGTGGCCGAGGGTGTCGGGTTCGTCTGAAGCTCGGGGTGCTCGCTGGAAGCTGGCGGCAGGGTTGGCTCAGGGAGGCGCTCGGCTGGGCTCTGGTAGGTACAGGACGGCCGGATTCCGGTGATGTGGGCGGCGCCGAAGGCTGGAACGGGAGGAGAGGATTGGCCGGCTAGGGTTAGGGTTTTATAGAGAGGAGGAGGAAGATGATGGGTTGGCCGGTTGCGGGGAGAGGAAGAGGTGGGGACGGCGGCGCTGCGAGCGTTGCGGAGGCGAGGCGGCGCAGCTAACGGCCGGCGGCGGCGGACGTTACACGGCGGCGGGGGAGGGGAACCGTAAGGTCAGGGGAGAGAATGGGTTCAGTCGGGCGGGTCTGCGGGTGGACGGGTTCGGGTCTGGCCGACCCGCCCGACCCGCTAGGCCAGGGGATGGGCCGGGCTCGGTTATTGGGCTGGGCTCGGTTATTGGGCTGGGCCGGATCCATTTTAATTAAATAGCTAAATAAATAATCAAATAATTAATTAATTAATATAATTACATAATAATAGTTATTAGGGCTTTAAAAAATTCATCCGGGGTCCAATAAATTCTTGGAAAAATACCCTATGTCTAGTTTTTCATTTTACACCATAAAATATTATTTTTATAATATTTTATTATTATTTATTATCATTTAAAAAATCATTGAATAATTAAAACACTGGTAGAAAAATTTCAGAAAATCCCAGAAAATTGTGATAAATCAAAATTTTAAATTTATGAAAATCAGGGGGATTACAATATACCCCCCTTAAGAGGATTGCGTCCTCGCAATCAAAGGTTAACCGGTCAGCAGAGATGACACGGTTGCAACCATTGTTCGAAGCACATCAAAATCAAGGAACACCTAGGAAAATTATTTTCCTAAGCATTAAAAGTTATGCAATTTCCCAAATGTGGGAAATCTAGAAGATTATAGTTTTAGAAAAACAGGTTATCTTTCAAAAACATATCAGGTTAACAATTATAAAACATTCTGATTTATTGGCAAGTTCAAAAATAAATTACTAGGTTAACACTAGTTTATCCTTTATAAAACATATTAGACTAACAATTTTAAAACATTCTAGGTTATTTATCAAGTTCACAATTACTAGGTTATCTATTATTAGCAAGTTAAAATTTTCAGGTTAGGTCTAGGGTCACGAACCAGCAGGCACAAAATAAAGCAAAACTAGAAGCAGGAAACTATAAAAACTTACGCGCATTTGCTACTCCTTGGTTCTGTGCGTCTCCCACAGTCATTACGAAAACTTGGCCACGTCCTGGTGGATTCCTCTGCTGCTGCTGCTACTGCTGGGCTTGTTGGAAGAGTGCTGCCTGCGGTGCCAAGGGTGGCCTTGGTTGATACTCTCCTGGTGCTGGTAGAGCTTGTTGGTTTGCTCTTGGTACTCCTCCTCAATTGTATTTATTACTGATTTTATCATATTTATTAAGACTTTTATTTCTATTTAGAAAATTAGAATTCTAGGTGTTTTATGTAACAAGTTGACTTAGTTTTGACAAAACTTGACCATGGCAATTTCAGACTTAAACTCCGACCAAAAATTTGTAACAAGTAATCACAGCAAGAAAAGAATGATACCTCACGGCTCAAAGAGATAAGGGTATCGGTCGCGCATCTTGGCTTCCCTCTCCCAAGTAGACTCTCCCGGAGAGTGATGCCTCCACGCGACACATACCAAGAAAATTATCTGGTTTCGTAGAACTTTCTTCCTGCGATCCAGAATCTCTACCGGCTGCTCTAGAAAACTGAGAGTCAGACCCACCTCAATCTTCAAGTAATCCAATACATGGCTAGGGTCTGCCACGTATTATCTCAGCTGTGACACATGGAACACGTTGTGCACTCCCTCTAGTACAGGCGATAAGTCTAGTCTGTAGGCCACTGCACCGACCCTCTCAAGAACACCGAAGGGTCCAATATATCGTAGACTAAGCTTCTGGCCTCCACCAAAGAAATTTGTGTCCCATGTCAGAAAAATCCCCATGAATACCAGATCACCAACCTAGGATAAAATACAGCCTTAACACTCAATCTAAAATAAAGCAATCACAAGCAATAAAAAATAAAACTTATACCTCAAACTCCAAAGGTCTCCAGTGGCTGTCGGCCCTATGTTGTTGTCTGTACTGCACCACCCAAAGTCTATCTCTAATGAGCTTCACCTTCTCAGCTGCATCCAGAACCATCTCTGGCCCTAACAAGGCTCTCTCACCAACATCATCCTAAGATAAAGGAGTGTGACATCTCTGTCCATATAAATCCTTAAATGGTGACATCTCAATACTGGACTGGTAACTGTTATAAGCAAACTCTAACAGGTGAAGATGATCCTCCCAAGAGCCTCCGAAATCTAAAACACAAGTACGAAGCATATCCTCGAGATTCTGAATAGTCCTCTCTGACTGTCCGTCTGTCTGGGGGTGATATGTAGTACTAAACTTGAGCTGGGTGCCCAAGATAGCCTACAAAGTCCTCCAAAATAGGATATGAAGTGACTATTCCTGTCCGAGATGATGCTCACAGGAACTCCATATAATCTGACAATCTGTCACACATACATCTCTGCTAGCTTCTCCGTAGACATACCCACTTTAAATGGCAAAAAGTGGGCCAATTTGGTCAATATGTCTACGATGACCCAAATTGTGTCTTTTTCTCCTGGAGTACGCGGAAGCCCAGAAACAAAATCTATAGTAACATGCTCCCACTTCCACTCTGGAATGGGTAAAGGCTGAAGTAAACCACATAGCCTCTGCCACTCCGCTTTTACCTGCCGGCACACTAAACACCTGGATACGAAGTATGCCACTCCCGCTTCATACCATACTACCATACATGTTTTCTCATATCTCTATACATCTTATTGGCACCTGGATGCATAGAGTACTGAGAATGATGCATCTCTTAGAACATTCTCGCACAATTTCCACTCGGCACACATAATCTGGTACCGTGCCACAACGATCCATCCTCAACAATGGTGAAGTCCTCTGATAATCCCATCCGAACTTGTGCCCTGATACTCCTTAGAGAGTCATCATCATACTGCGTAGCTCTGATCCTATCCATCAGCTCAAACAGTATCTTCAATCCCCATATATGTGCTTTGACACCAGGAACCAATATCTCAATGCCCAAACTCTCAAAACCGGCCAACATGTGTCAATATGTCGTCAAGTATATAGCCATTGTATACCTGCTCAAGGCATCAACGACTACGTTGGACTTCCATGGATGGTACTGCAATGATATATTGAAGTCCTTCATCAGCTTTAACCACCGTTGCTGTCTCGTATTTAGCTCTTTTGTATAAAAATATACTTCAAGCTCTTCTGGTCTGTAAAGATCTTCATACGCTCTCCGTACAGATAGTGCTTCTATAGCTTTAAAGCAAAAATGACTACTGCCAACTCCAAATCGTGGGTAGTATAGTTCTTCTCATGAGGACGTAATTGCCTAGAAGCATAGGCAATCACCTTCTCATTCTGCTGCAAGACACAACCCAAATTCTTTTCTGAAGTGTTACTATAGATAGTGAATTCACCTGACCATGATGGGAACGTCAACACTGGAGCTGTCGTTAATCTCTTCTTCAGCTCATCAAAATTAGCCTGATACTCCTCTATCCAGACAAAATCCACATCCTTCCTGGTCAGCCTAGTCATAGGCTTTATAATCCTGGAGAAGTCATGTACAAACCTTCAGTAATAACCTGCTAGCCCTAGAAAACTCTTGATCTCTACCACTGAACTCGGAGTAGTCCACGACTCCACTGCCACGATCTTATTCGGGTCTACTGAGATTATGTCTCCCATCACCACATGTCCAAGGAATTCGACCTTGTTAAGGAAGAACTCATACTTCAAAAGATTCCAATAAAGCTTCTTCTTCCTGAGAGTCTCTAGAACTATCCTCAGGTGCTTCTCATACTCCTTCGGGGTCTTCGAATACACCAGAATATCATCAATGAATACCACCACAAACAAGGTACTGACGTTGTTTATCAGATTCATGATCCCTCTGGGGCATTGGTCAACCAAAACGACATCACAATGAACTCAAACTGGCCATAACGAGTCCGAAAAGCTGTCTTTAGAATATCCTCCTTCTTCACTTTTACCTAGTGGTAGTCGGACCTCAAGTCTATCTTCAAAAATATCTTCGCTCCGCTCAACTGATCGAAGAGATCATCTATCCTCGGTAACGGGTATTTGTTTATGATAGTGAGGTTGTTCAGAACCCTATAGTCGATACACATACGTACTGACTCATCCTTCTTCGGTACAAACAATACCGAAGCACCCTACGGAAAAGAACTGGATATAATAAAGACTTTATCCTGTAACTCGTCTACCTGCTTCTTCACCTCTGCTAGTTCATTGTTGTTGACTCTATAGACGTGTTGAGATATTGGCTCTACGCCTGGCACCAAGTCTATAGAAAACTCCACATATAGGTCAGGCGGTAAATCTGACAACTCCTTCGAGAAAATATCCATAAACTCTGCTATCAACGGATGTGGCAACTCCTTCTCCTCCACCATGGTGCCACATATGGCATCCTTGCACTGCTCTGCTGCTCCTCTGGCAATCTCAAACTCTGGCTCTTCAGGCGGTCTAAATAACACCCTTCCTCTACGACAATCTATACTAGCATGGTGCTTATTCAATGAATCTATCCCGAGTACAATGTTGTAGCCCAGAAGTGGCATTACGAGTAAGCACGCACTCAATTCCCGGCCTCCTAGTGTAACTCTTCGATCCTTGTGTCACCCACACTTTTCCAACTAAGGGTAAATTGGTAATTTGGCCTAGTCATTTATTTTTAGAGATTATAACCTATTTAGAGAGCAATATATATATATATATATATATATATATTTGGTGCTTGTATAAACTATTTATTAATAGTGTGCTATATATTTATTTAGAGACTTGTATTAATAAAATTCAAAAAAGTGGGCTAACCTATTAGTTTAGTTAGACTTGACAATAGTGAACCCATTTAGATTTGTCATGACAACTTGTGATCCCAACATGGACCAGTCCCATTGAAATCCATTTTCTTTAGCTAATTGGGAGGATTAGAGTTAATTTGTATTAGTTAGAAGCCTTCCAAAATTATCCCTCTCTAATTAGAACCTACATGACACTAGTGGAGGGCTAATTGGATATATATAATGAAGCTTGGAGAGGGGGGAAACCTGGCCGGCCTATAGAGAGTCTCTCTCTCTCTCTCTCTCCTCTTTATTTCTTTCCATTTTAGATCCCCAATTTCTTTATTTCCTCCATCAATTCAACCCCAAATTCTTTTATTCTCTCTCATTTCCACCATTATAAGAGATTAGGAGCTTGGAGAAGCAAAGAGCACAAGGAGAAGGAGCTTTGGTGGAGAGATCGTGTTCGGATTGTGTCGTTAAGCTCTTTTATTAGAAATCTATCTTCCAATAGGTACAATTCTGAATTCAGCTTCATTGTAGGTTCTAAATCATGTATTTGACCATTAGGAACCCTCCCATTGCATAGGACTATCTATAGAAAGAAGCTCTAAGCTCTTTGGTTTATGTATTATGATTTTTACAAGATAATTTGTGTCCAAATAAGGAGAATTATGAAATCGATACATCAATTGTGTGTCATGAGACTAAATAGATCTAATTAGACTTAGATCGGAGTTGTGGACTAGATACGTGTCCACAATTGGACACGAGTAGGCCGTATCACGATACGGTGTGATACTTTACGATACGGAGCTCATTTTGTGTGATTTTGTGCAATTTTCATTAATTTTTATTGTAACTAGTTCTAATGGTTAATATATTATGTATTTGATATGTGGGAATGAGTATCATGGAGAATTAAGAGTTTTGGTGTTTCAATTGAGTGTATATCATAGTGTAGTAGATATTGCACACCTAGTGTTTAACTTAATGTCTAGTGTGTGTATATACATATATATGTATATATAATTTATAAGTGTATATATGTATTGATGATATACATATATAGTTGAGGGTGTGTGAGTGTATCAGAGAAAGAAAATAGAGAAGTGGTCATTATGGTGAGGTACCAAGCATGTGCACAAGCAAGGAGTTTGTGTGCAGGGCAAATTGGGTCATTCATGTGACTGTGTGATCGGGTTATAGGTGGTGATATGGTGTTAGTATCATAGTGTATCAGAAAGTTATGGGTGGGTATGTACAGGTGTTTATGTGATTGAAGAATGAGTTGTAGATGGGTATTAGTATACCAAGGGGGATGGGTGTGACTTTAGAACTCAACTGCAACATCAATTATTGCTGCAAGTGCAACAAGCACTGCTACATTTACCAGTTGTACGAACTACTGCGGGTTGCAGCAGAGGCAATACGAGTATTAGTAGGTCCAGTAGCTCGCTGCTATTGGAGTAGTGCAACAAAAACTCGAGTGAAGGTGTGTGTGGGTTATGCAACAAGTTATACAACCTATGAGGACTGTGACAATATGGTTTTAGGCATATCAGTGAGTAATTGAGATGATCTGTTCAGTGTGCAGATGTTGGAGGGGCATCATGTATCAGGTTATCTAGGTAAAGGTAAGTAACTTGACTAAGAACCTGGGTTCAGTTTAGATTAAGTTGTAGTAACATGTTGCATTAAGTTTGGGAAGGGAGAAACTTTGTATTTGCTGCAAAAGAATCGAATTCAGGAACAGCAATGGTGTGGCAGTAATTTTGTGCACATAATTAACACAATGGATAGGTGTGAAGTGGTATTAGACAGATGGGCAAGTGATCAGTTAAGTGTGATTGTGAGATGGAGTAGATGTATTGTCATATGTGAATGGGTTTTAGTGTGTGTTTCACTTTCAGCGGGAGGGGAAAAGGATATCTGTAAGCATAAGATATAGTAGGGTATCACTATATATATATATATATATATAGTAGTATATATATTGGTGAGTTAGTATATATGGACACATAGAGTATCTTTGTATATAGATAGTAGCTAGTATTAGTTAGTTGGTGACTATTATAGATTAATTAACTAGTATTGGGCTTAGAAATTTATGTACGAACTAGTTGGCCTGGTTGGACCTAGTTTAGCTAGAAATGGCCTAGAAAGCATGTTAGTGTATTCTCTAACTTATTTTTCTTTTTTTACACCATTTAACATGATTTTTCTAAATAGGATTGTGTGACACCAGCTTGGGCATCGAGATACACCCTTTGCTTAAGACTAGAGGCGGGTACATCTCTCTTATTAGTTTTCAGTCATTATAGTATATATATCAAAAGTTCTAGAACTGTTTACTTGATTCTGACATAGTGGCTACATGGACTGGTACTATATAGATTCTGTTATGGGATGTTATACCCTAACATGTCAGCGGGTACTCCTTCGCATATATTTTATCGTGTGTATCGGGTATTGATTATCTTGTACTTCGTGTTCACATACTGCTCGTGTTCAGTGTTCTTATATTCGTGTTCGTAACGTGTCGTTATTGGATCCATGAGTATTGGTTAGGAATTGGGGAGTTGGAGTTAATTATGTGATCAAGCCCAAGTGTATTCGTGTACATGTCGATTACATATCACATGTGTAATCGAGTTACCATATTGTATTCGTGTTCAACTCAACCGATCACATAACGAACTTATACTCTACGGCACATTAGCTACTTTATCTATTTTAATTACTTATAGTTATTTATATTGCTTGCTCTTTCATTTCAGTCCTTCACATGTTCACTCTAGTTTATTTTTATTTTTTATTGCTAGTTATCATGTATTTTTTTCTATTTCTTGTCATATATTCTCTACCATGTATTTGAAACTGCTTTCAGAGTTTTGTAGTTTTCTTATTTTCTGATTGGATATATTTTTTAGATAATTGGCTAGAGGAGCTGTGTCTCACTTATTACGGGACGTTGGACGGCGAACCATTGGAGGATTCTCCCCTAAAGTAGGAGAACCTAGTACCAGTGACCTTGGAGGACTAGTTTTATACTTTTTGACATTGTATTAGTCTCATTCTAGACTCATGGCATATATATATTATTTTAGGAGTGGCTATGTCTAGACTTATAGATTTGGACTTGTGGTTGTATTGTGACTCATATTCCTCTCTTTTATTCCATATCGTGCTTTCAGCCGCCTTTAGTTTTATATTGTGATTGAGTATTGTTTACCATTATCATATACCATATTGTTCCTCCGTTTGGAGTTGAGATGACATTGACAGGTACCTTATATATATGGTATAAGATGTTTAGATTTTATGGTTGACCCAGACAATGTTCTACTGCCGATAATGCAGCGTAGGCTGGGGTTGATCACTATTCGTGTCCTTATTCCGGGTGTGGGTCGTGACACATTTTTAGTGGTGGCCCATGTAGGTCAGAGTCGCAACAAATGCGATATCGTAGTAGTAGTAGTAGTAGTAGTAGTAGTAGTAGTAGTAGTAGTAGTAGTAGTAGTAGTACTCTAAGTCTGAGATACTACTACGAGCCTGCTATAGGATTTAGAATGTAGGATGAGAGTATACTCAATCACAACTAGGAACACTTCTAATTCATTCAGTTGCTATCCTTATCTACTTGAATGCTTGCTTTACTTTGAATAATTTTATCCTTCTTTGATGATATTGTATCTTACTCATATTGATTCCTTTGTTTTAATATGTCTTCAGGATGCCGCCAAAGACGCGATCTCAGGGATCAGGCGCAGTATCAGAGAGGTCGGTCACTTCGTCGCCTCTGAGGAGGGCACCAGCAGAAACTGCTCTAGCAACTTCAGTTCAGAGGGCCATTTTATCGGTCTAGGTAGGAGTATCGACCGCAGCTTTCGGGGGTACTCTACCTCTAGTCCAGAGGGCAGTGCCTACAGCTTCAAAGGAGCTTCCACCTCCACCATAAGCAGTTGATCCGGCGCAGGTGTTTGCACTCTTTCAGCAGAGAATAGAGGCACAGTGGGCCCAGGCAGAAGCCCAATAGCGCCAGTCAGAGGTTATGAGGCAGGGCATTGAGAATGCCCACCAGCTTGCACTCATCGTAGTCGAGAGAGTTGTCTTGGTACAACCAAAAGTAGCTCTGTCACTACCACATTTTCAGATAAGGGCATTTGGGTAATTTCACTAATTGGAATAATTATGCTTTTATTTAATCTGCTGAGTTTTTAACAATTAATTATATGTTGCTATTTATGTTGGTTTTAGTTTAAACCCTAGAAACCCATTAGGTCTAACCCTAATAAGTAAACCCTAACTTGTAATCTAGCTTTTAGTGAAACCCTAGTTGACACTTAGTCTTAGGTTTAAAACTCTAGAATGACTAAACCCTAATTAATTCTTAGTCCTAGATGATTTAACCTGAAGGGTTAAATTAAACCCTTGTATTGAAACCCTAAACCTAACCCTATATAATGAAGGGAAGCCTCCCTCAAGCCTCTTCCTTTATGAAGAAAGCCTAAACTTAGCCTCCATTAGAAAAACTAATCCCTCCCCATAAATTCAGGAATTTAAAACCCTAGAAATTCATTTTCTCCTCCATCAAAAGGAAATCAAGAAGCTTGGACCAAGAAGACTTGAAGAAGGAGAACCTACATTGGGAAACCATCTCCCAATAGGTGAGCATCTAATTTTTAACCCATTTAATTCTGTTTTCTATTTGTGTTTGGCCATTAGGAGCCCACCAAATTGTTTAGATCTCGATTTTAGGGTTTCTACATGGAAACCTAGGTGAAACTAGGGTTTGTGTTCAATTGGTTATTTTTCCCCCAATTTCAGAAACCCTAATCCTAGGGGTTTGCATGTAGACACGATTACATCTCCAACGTGTAGTTTAGATCTCGATTCTTAGGGTTTTGGTTAAGGATTCGTGGGTTCTTATGTAAATCCGATTTTCTGCACTTCTTGTGTTTGATGAAATTATTATTAGGGGTTCACCTATCTAGTATACTCTAATTACTGCATGTTTAGATATACCAGTCTATATACGTAGATATCCTTGCATCGTGTAAATAGGTTGTGTACATTTTTGGGGTTCTGTGCACAATCGGGATTGAAACTGTGCTGTGTATTTGGGGAATTTTACTGTGCAGTCAGTATTAGGGGTATTCTGTGTAGAGTTGGGTTTAAGCAGTGAGTTAGGGTTATGTATTGAGTGTTGTGTGTATACCTGTGTGATAGTGTGTGACGATAAATTGGTAACTGTGAGAGATTGAAAGATGAGAGTGTGTCCTAGAGTAGCAGTTGCACAACACTAGGTTGATGTGTTAAGGTTGCAGCAGCACCAGTGCTTAAGAGCACTGCAATGCCTTGCATTTGTTGGTGGTTTTTGGTTGTGTTACAACCGGTGTGTGTCAGTTTTTGGGAACTTGCTTCTCGGGCAGTAGCAGAGTTGGGGTATGTTTGCACAAGTTTAAAGGGGGCTCGAGTCTAGGAACTGCAGTGCAGTTCACTGCACTTGCAGTAAGAATTATTGTTTATATAGTATACTGTGTATAAGGATTGGAAGGGAGTTCAATAGGTTGGTCAAGGGGGGGGTTTGTGCTCAAGTTCTCTAATACTTGAGAGTATCCGAATGTTGAGAAAATGGCAGCAAGTTGGAGTTCGAGAGTAGAGCAGTGGGATAGGTGATCACTTGGGGGAAACTGTTCTGATACTTATGTATTTAGTAGTAGCAGCATAGTGGGCATCCACTGTCGAGTATAGGCTAGATGGTTAGGTTTACTTTCAGTTATTAGTATCAGTTGTAAGGGAAATCTGGGATATATGTTATGCAGTGAGTCCCTACCCAGTGTGTCTCAGTGTGAATTAGGAGTCAGTGTAGGTGAACTAGTGTCCAACCAGTGTGTTCCTGTATATAGATTAGTGTCAGTGTGACCTGTGTGTGAGTGAACATGTCCCAGTGTATCTGCCAGTGTATATGTATCTGTGAGCAGAGGATGTGTATCAGAGTGTGTGTGTGTTTCAGTAGCTTGTGTCTGTGTGTGTGCCTATGTGAAAACTGAATGTATCAGTGAACAAGTCATACTACCTGTTGTTCCTGCTAGTAGCCATAGGCTAGTCTCAAATGTAGGTGAAGTCTGAACAACTTCAGACTGTGTAAACTGTGAGGGGTTCAGTTTGATACCTGTGTAGAGTATCAGTATTTTAGCATATGTATCCTGTGTGTATCAGTTAGGAAACCCTGTGTGAATGGTAGCAATGTGTGTGGAGTGAACTAGTATCAGTGCAGTTGCACTGTGGCAGTAAGGTACCAGTGTGCAGCCCTGTTTTAACTAGTGTATGTGTGTCCCACAAATCCCCAGGTCAGTGAGTCCTATGGGCATTCTAGTGTGTGTTCCTGTGTATGTGTGTGTGGTAGTGTAGGAATTTAGGGTATCAGGGACATTATCAGTGAGCCTATCATTAGTTTTTGGTATTGGTTAATTGGTATCATGTATAGTTGGTAAGGTTAGATACCAAATAGGTATTAGGTATTAAGTTACTAGTTAAATTATCAACTAGTATAAGCTAGGTGTCCTTAGTATGGTCAATTAGATAAGAATAAGACTAAGGTTGACTAGTAGACCTAGTATAGACCTAGAAATAACTTAGAAACAACATCCTAGTTATTATTTATAATTATCTTTCCACACCACCATTTAACACTTATATTTCATTTATATAGGTCATTGTGATCTCATTTTGGACATCGATCCTCACACCTTGCTCAGGACCACAGGCGAGTACATTCTCTGACAGTTTTCATTGTTGATTACTTCTATAAATTGTAGTGTATTACATACTTGATTCTGACACTATGGATACACGGGTTAGCACCCTAGATCCCCATCATGAGGAGTCGTGATTGGAATCCATCGTGCTAGCTGGGGGGTGGGGAATTATTAGTAGATTATGTGATCATATCCAAATCCTTTACATGCATCATAGCTCACCCCACTTCTCACGTTGGGTGCGGCATGACCATCTTACATGCATCATAGCTGTTATATATGATTAACCTGACCACTACATGCATCATAGCTAACCATATGGTTAGCCTGACCTACAAGAATCATAGTTAATCATATATAACCAGCCTGATCAAGTCCCAAGCCGATCACATAATAAACTGATAATTCAAACACTTAGCTAGATGTCTATTTTATTCTGATTCACTTGTTCTAGCATTCACTATTTATTGTTCATTGCTAGATGCTCTATTGCCTATTTCATTTCTCCTGTACTTCTTATTTTCAGCATTTATTTCCATCTTGTATTTCTTACACTGTTTATAGATTTTGTCAATTTAATGAAACTGCTGTTAGTGCTTGTGCTTCGCTCCAATCCTGACTGGATAACATTTTTCAGAGGACCTGGAGAGCTTGTGCCCCACTCATTACGACTCAGGATTAGAGGGTGATTTCACTCCAGAAACCCCAGAGGAGTTGCCTAGCCTAGAGGAAAATTTACCTGGCTGTTCTTAGATTATTTTTCTGTATTTATTGTTTTAGACTGAGACTGAGTTGTATTTATTATTTTATGACTTTGTGAGGTCATTTAGACCCAGAATTTGAGTTGGATTTATTGTGGTTGGTTTTTAATAGAACTCTTTTCTATTCTCATCGTGCCATTATTCTTATAGCTTGTGATTGAGTATATCATAGAACTGTGGATTATTTATCATTGTCTTCCGTGAGGAGTTGAGACTATTGTCAGGATATATTATATGTTGAGACCTAGACAGCGTTCTACCGCCGATGCTGCGGCGTAGGCTGGACGTACCCACGACTCATGCCCAAATTCCGGGTGCGGGTCGTGACACGTTTTTAGTGGTGGCCCATGCAGGTCTAGCTTCGCAAGTTATGCGATGTCGTGGTAGTGCGACACCTTAGTTGTACTACTACGAGCCTGTTTAGGAATAAGAATTAGGCCGAGGATATGCTCAATCACAATTAAGAATTTCCGATTCTTATAATACTACTCTTAATGATTTTCCTTTAGAAATTTACTGTCCTTCCTTGATGATATCGTATCTATTGCTTTAATTGATTCTTTCGATCTGTCTTCAGGATGCCGCCGAGGAGGTCCCAGAGACTTGGAGCAGAAGATTCAGAGAGGTCTGCCACCTCTCGCCCTGCCGGACAGACATCCGCATCACCTCCTACATCTCCAGTACATGTGGGAGTGTCTGCAGCATTCGGGGGTCCTCCACCACCAGTTCAGAGGGTCCCCACAGCTACGACGGCACCACCACCACCAGTTCAGCATCCAGGAGGTATGCCCGTCGATGGGGCACAGATGTTCGCCTTGATTCAGGGCATGGTCGATGCCCAGAGGACGTCGGCAGAGGCCCAGAGAGTGCAGGCTGAGGCACATCAGGCTCAGACAGAGATGATGAGGGTGAACATAGAGAATGCTCATCAAGTGGCTCTCCAGGCTGTGGAGAGAGTTACTCAGCAGCAGCAGCGTCCTGATCAGCACCACCAGAGGCCGGGCACCATTGTGGATTTTAAGAGGATGATGCCTCGGGAGTTCAAGGGGACAGAAGGGATACTCTACGCCGATGATTGTCTAGAGGACATCGAGAGGAACTTACGCTTGGCACAGCTTCCAGAGGCCCTCCAGATTGAGGCCGCTGGTAGCCAGATGTTCGATATTGCCTTGACGTGGTTTCGCACGGAGCCGAGACTCTTGCGCAGGGGACTCACTTGGGAGGATTTCAAGGAGCTCTTCAAGGAGAAGTTCTTTCCTGATGTTGCCCTGGGAGCTTTGGAGAGTCAGTTCCATGACTTAGCCCAGGGGAGCTCGTCCGTCGATGAGTATGCCGCAGAGTTTTCCCGCCTGAGTCGCTTCGCGCCATCGATGATTAGAGATCCGGGGGACAGGGCCCGGAAATTCAGAAAGGGGCTGACAAGGGAGATCAAGTCTCGCACGTCGGGACGTCGCACAGCTACCTACGAGGGCATATTGATGGATGCCTAAGTAGCCGAGGACGACTTGGGCCTCAGGCCCAAGAGGGTACGCGATGGTTCCGGAGGAACAAACAGTAGTACGGGACCGGGCAAGCGTCCACACTTTCAGTAGCAACAGCAGAGACCCTTTCAGCAGCAGCACCAGGCACCAGCCCGAGGGCAGGCCCAGCAGCAGCAACAGAGACAGAACCAGCCCGCCATCCAGTGTGCGTACTGCGGGAAGATGGGACATACTAGAGATATCTGCAGGAAGAGATTGGGCTCATGTCTATCCTGTGGATCGACGACACACCAGCTGAAGGATTGTCCTATCTTTCGTCCAGGTCAGGGTGGAGCAGCCGCCCAGAGAGGATCAGACAGGGTGCCTACCGCACCAGGAGGCCAACAACAGAGGGGACCACTTCCACCGCAACATCAGAAGTTTGCCCAGCATCAGCAGCAGAGAGGTGCACCCCAGGGGCGAGCATACGCCATGGCAGTCGAGGAGATCGAGCCAGCAGGAGACTTGATCACAGGTTCGATTCTTCTCGATTGTATTCCCGCATTTACCTTATTCGACTCTGGCACTTCCCATAGTTTTGTGTCTGTATCATATGTACTTCAACATCATTTAGACACAGAACCATTAGCTAGGACTTGCAAGATCATGACTGGTGGAGGTATTATCCTAGTCCGTGATCACTGCAAGGACCGGAGGGTGTCAGTAGGAGGCCGAGAGTTGAGCGTGAGCTTACTTGTCATGCCACTTTCGGGGTACGATATTGTACTCGGAATGGACTGGTTGAGTAGGCATCATGCTACTATAGATTGTCATAGAGGCAGAGTATTATTTAGACCACCAGGAGAGCTAAAATTTGAGGTCATCAGAGGAGCACCGGAACAGAGCATGGGCACATTTTGCGGAGCCAGGGCAGAAGAAGAGGAGTTGCCACACCCTCTGATAGCGGGGTTCCTGGATGTATTTCCAGAGGAGTTGCCAGGTTTGCCGCCAGACAGAGATTTTGAATTCTCTATAGACTTGGTTCCAGTAGCGGAGCCCATTTCACAACATGTCTATAGAGTTAACAACAGCGAGCTGGTAGAACTGAAGAAGCAAGTTGAGGAGCTGCAGGATAAAGGTTTCATCAAATCCAGTTCATCACCATGGGGAGCTCCGGTATTGTTCGTACCAAAGAAGGACGGCACGGTGCGCATGTGCATTGATTATAGAGCTTTAAACAATATCACTATCAAGAACAAGTACCCGCTGCCGAGGATAGATGATCTTTTCGATCAGTTGAGCGGGGCGAGGGTGTTTTCAAAGATAGATTTGAGGTCAGGCTATCATCAGGTGAAGGTGAAGAGAGAGGACACGCCGAAGATAGCTTTTTGGACCAGATACGGCCAGTTTGAGTTCATGGTGATGCCATTTGGTTTAACCAATGCACCGGCAGTATTCCTGAACCTGATGAATAAGGTGTTCCACCAGTACCTTGACAAGTTCGTAGTGGTGTTCATTGACGATATTCTTGTGTATTCCAAGACCCCGGAGGAGCACGAAGAGCACCTGAGGTTGGTCTTAGAGACTCTTAGGAGGGAGAAGCTGTACGGGAAACTCTCTAAGTGTGAATTCTTCCTTGACAAGGTTGAATTTCTTGGGCATGTGGTATCGGGTGACGAAATCTCGGTTAACCCACAGAAGATCGAGGCAGTGGAGTCATGGGCTACCCCCAGTTCAGTAGCTGAGATCAGGAGTTTTCTCGGGCTAGCAGGATACTACAGGAGGTTTGTACAAGACTTCTCCAAGATTGCAGCGCCGATGACCAGACTGACTAGGAAGGATGTGGATTTTGTCTGGACGGAGGAGTGCCAGGCCGCATTTGATGAGCTGAAGAAGAGGTTGACGACAGCTCCAATTTTGACGTTGCCAGCAGGGACAGGTGGTTTCACCATCTACAGCGATGCTTCAGGGAAGGGTCTGGGTTGTGTTCTTCAGCAGCACGGGAAGGTAATTGCCTATGCTTCCAGGCAGTTACGCCCTCATGAAAAGAACTACCCCACCCACGATTTAGAGTTGGCAGCAGTTATCTTCGCTCTAAAGCTGTGGAAACATTACCTGTACGGAGAGCGTGTGGAAATCTTCACAGACCCCAAGAGCTTGAAGTACGTATTCACACAGAAGGAGCTGAATATGAGGCAGAGGAGGTGGTTGGAGTTGATGAAGGACTTCGACATCTTATTGCAGTACCACCCGGGGAAGGCCAACGTAGTCGCCGATGCCTTGAGCAGGTATCCGATGGCTATGTACTTGACAACAGATAGACAATTGTTGGCTGATTTGGAGAGCTTGGAGATTGAGGTGTTAGTTCCCGGTACAGAGATTCAGATGTGGGGATTGCAGATACAGTCAGAACTGATGGACAGGATCAGAGCGGCGCAGTATGATGATGAGGCCTTGAGGAGTATCAGAGCACATGTTCAGGCAGGATTGTCGGACGACTTTACTATCGCAGAGGATGGCTCCTTACGACACGGCACAAGGATGTGTGTGCCGAGCGGGGAGTTACGCGAGGAGGTTTTGCAGGAGGCACACCGCTCTCAGTACTCGATGCATCCCAGTGCCAACAAGATGTATCGAGACTTGAGGGAGCACGTATGGTGGTATGGAATGAAGCGCGAGGTAGCACGCTTCGTATCCCGATGTCTAGTGTGCCAGCAGGTAAAGGCAGACCGGCAAAGGCCAGGTGGTTTGCTTCAACCTTTACCGATCCCAGAGTGGAAATGGGAGCACGTGACCATGGATTTTGTTTCAGGGCTTCCACGTTCTCCAGGAGGGAAGGACGCAATTTGGGTCATCGTGGACAGGTTGACCAAATCAGCCCATTTCTTACCTTTCAAGGTGGGCACGTCGACAGAGAGGCTAGCAGAGATGTACGTACGACAGATCGTTAGGCTTCATGGAGTTCCTGGAAGTATCATCTCGGATTGGGATAGTCGTTTCACTTCCCACTTCTGGAGGAGTCTGCAGGCTAGCTTGGGCACTCAGCTCAAGTTTAGTACCGCATATCACCCCCAGACAGACGGGCAGTCTGAACGGACTATTCAGACTCTCGAGGATATGCTATGCACTTGTGTTCTAGATCTCGGAGGTTCTTGGGAGGATCATTTGCACCTGGTGGAGTTCGCTTACAACAACAGCTACCAGACCAGCATCGAGATGTCACCATTTGAGGCTCTTTATGGACGAAGGTATCGTACACCATTATCTTGGGACGACGTTGGAGAGAGGGCCTTGTTAGGACCAGAAATGGTCGTGGATGCAGCAGAAAAGGTGAAACTCATCAGAGACAGACTGCGAGTGGCGCAGGACAGACAGCGGCATTGGGCCGACAGCCACCGTAGACCCCTTGAGTTTCAGGTATAGATTATTAATTTTCTGGTTTGTGTTTGTTTGTTTAGACTGCGTGTTGAGGCTATTTTTGTTTTAGGTTGGCGATCTAGTATTCCTACGGATTTCTCCGACGCGTGGAACGATTCGTTTTGGTAGAGGCGAAAAGCTTAGCCCATGCTACATCGGACCCTTCGGTGTTCTTGCGAGGGTAGGTGCAATGGCGTATAGACTAGACTTGCCGCCAGCATTAGAGGGAGTACATGATGTGTTCTACGTGTCACAGCTGAGACGGTACGTGGCAGACCCTAGTCACGTACTTGATCACTCAGAGATTGAGGTTGGTCCAACGCTCAGCTACCCCGAGCAGCCCGTAGAGATCTTGGACCGCAGAGAGAAGGTTTTGCGGAACCAAACTATTCCTTTGGTTCGTGTTGCATGGAGACATCACTCTCCAGGGGAGTCGACCTGGGAGAGAGAGGATGAAATGCGCGAGCAATACCCGTATCTCTTCTAGACTTGAGGTATTTCCTTTTTTGATTTATTCTTGTCCTGTTCAGTCCAAATTTCGAGGACGAAATTTCTTTTAGGACGGTAGACTTGTCACTACCACATTTTCAGATAAGGGCATTTGGGTAATTTCACTAATTGGAATAATTATGCTTTTATTTAATCTGCTGAGTTTTTAACAATTAATTATATGTTGCTATTTATGTTGGTTTTAGTTTAAACCCTAGAAATCCATTAGGTCTAACCCTAATAAGTAAACCCTAACTTGTAATCTAGCTTTTAGTGAAACCCTAGTTGACACTTAGTCTTAGGTTTAAAACTCTAGAATGACTAAACCCTAATTAATTCTTAGTCCTAGATGATTTAACCTGAAGGGTTAAATTAAACCCTTGTATTGAAACCCTAAACCTAACCCTATATAATGAAGGGAAGCCTCCCTCAAGCCTCTTCCTTTATGAAGAAAGCCTAAACCTAGCCTCCATTAGAAAAACTAATCCCTCCCCATAAATTTCAGGAATTTAAAACCCTAGAAATTTATTTTCTCCTCCATCAAAAGGAAATCAAGGAGCTTGGACCAAGAAGACTTGAAGAAGGAGGACCTACATTGGGAAACCATCTCTCAATAGGTGAGCATCCAATTTTTAACCCATTTAATTCTGTTTTCTATTTGTGTTTGGCCATTAGGAGCCCACCAAATTGTTTAGATCTCGATTTTAGGGTTTCTACATGGAAACCTAGGTGAAACTAGGGTTTGTGTTCAATAGGTTATTTTTCCCCCAATTTCAGAAACCCTAATCCTAGGAGTTTGCATGTAGACACGATTACATCTCCAACGTGTAGTTTAGATCTTGATTCTTAGGGTTTTGGTTAAGGATTCGTGGGTTCTTATGTAAATCCGATTTTCTGCACTTCTTGTGTTTGATGAAATTATTATTAGGGGTTCACCTATCTAGTATACTCTTATTACTGCATGTTTAGATATACCAGTCTATATACGTAGATATCCTTGCATCGTGTAAATAGGTTGTGTACATTTTTGGGGTTCTGTGCACAATCGGGATTGAAACTGTGCTGTGTATTTGGGGAATTTTACTGTGCAGTCAGTATTAGGGGTATTCTGTGTAGAGTTGGGTTTAAACAGTGAGTTAGGGTTATGTATTGAGTGTTGTGTGTATACCTGTGTGATAGTGTGTGACGGTAAATTGGTAACTGTGAGAGATTGAAAGATGAGAGTGTGTCCTAGAGTAGCAGTTGCACAACACTAGGTTGATGTGTTAAGGTTGCAGCAGCACCAGTGCTTAAGAGCACTGCAATGCCTTGCATTTGTTGGTGGTTTTTGGTTGTGTTACAACCGGTGTGTGTCAGTTTTTGGGAACTTGCTTCTCGGGCAGTAGCAGAGTTGGGGTATGTTTGCACAAGTTTAAAGGGGGCTCGAGTCTAGGAACTGCAGTGCAGTTCACTGCACTTGCAGTAAGAATTATTGTTTATATAGTATACTGTGTATAAGGATTGGAAGGGAGTTCAATAGGTTGGTCAAGGGGGGGGTTTGTGCTCAAGTTCTCTGATACTTGAGAGTATCCGAATGTTGAGGAAATGGCAGCAAGTTGGAGTTCGAGAGTAGAGCAGTGGGATAGGTGATCACTTGGGGGAAACTGTTCTGATACTTATGTATTTAGTAGTAGCAGCATAGTGGGCATCCACTGTCGAGTATAGGCTAGATGGTTCGGTTTACTTTCAGTTATTAGTATCAGTTGTAAGGGAAATCTGGGATATATGTTATGCAGTGAGTCCCTACCCAGTGTGTCTCAGTGTGAATTAGGAGTCAGTGTAGGTGAACTAGTGTCCAACCAGTGTGTTCCTGTGTAGAGATTAGTGTCAGTGTGACCTGTGTGAGTGAACATGTCCCAGTGTATCTGCCAGTGTATATGTATCTGTGAGCAGAGGATGTGTATCAGAGTGTGTGTGTGTTTCAGTAGCTTGTGTCTGTGTGTGTGCCTATGTGAAAACTGAATGTATCAGTGAACAAGTCATACTACCTGTTGTTCCTGCTAGTAGCCATAGGCTAGTCTCAAATGTAGGTAAAGTCTGAACAACTTCAGACTGTGTAAACTGTGAGGGGTTCAGTTTGATACCTGTGTAGAGTATCAATATTTTAGCATATGTATCCTGTGTGTATCAGTTAGGAAACCCTGTGTGAATGGTAGCAGTGTGTGTGCAGTGAACTAGTATCAGTGCAGTTGCACTGTGGCAGTAAGGTACCAGTGTGCAGCCCTGTTTTAACTAGTGTGTGTGTGTCCCACAAATCCCCAGGTCAGTGAGTCCTATGGGCATTCTAGTGTGTGTTCCTGTGTATGTGTGTGTGGTAGTGTAGGAATTTAGGGTATCAGGGACATTATCAGTGAGCCTATCATTAGTTTTTGGTATTGGTTAATTGGTATCATGTATAATTGGTAAGGTTAGATACCAAATAGGTATTAGGTATTAAGTTACTAGTTAAATTATCAACTAGTATAAGCTAGGTGTCCTTAGTATGGTCAATTAGATAAGAATAAGACTAAGGTTGACTAGTAGACCTAGTATAGACCTAGAAATAACTTAGAAACAACATCCTAGTTATTATTTATAATTATCTTTCCACACCACCATTTAACACTTATATTTCATTTATATAGGTCATTGTGATCTCATTTTGGACATCGATCCTCACACCTTGCTCAGGACCACAGGCGAGTACATTCTCTGACAGTTTTCATTGTTGATTACTTCTATAAATTGTAGTGTATTACATACTTGATTCCGACACTATGGATACACGGGTTAGCACCCTAGATCCCCATCATGAGGAGTCGTGATTGGAATCTATCGTGCTAGCTGGGGGATGGAGAATTATTAGTAGATTATGTGATCATATCCAAATCCTTTACATGCATCATAGCTCACCCCACTTCTCACGTTGGGTGCGGCCTGACCATCTTATATGCATCATAGCTGTTATATATGATTAACCTGACCACTACATGCATCATAGCTAACCATATGGTTAGCCTGACCTACAAGAATCATAGTTAATCATATATAACCAGCCTGATCAAGTCCCAAGCCGATCACATAATAAACTGATAATTCAAACACTTAGCTAGATGTCTATTTTATTCTGATTCACTTGTTCTAGCATTCACTATTTATTGTTCATTGCTAGATGCTCTATTGCCTATTTCATTTCTCCTGTACTTCTCATTTTCAGCATTTATTTCCATCTTGTATTTCTTACACTGTTTATAGATTTTGTCAATTTAATGAAACTGCTGTTAGTGCTTGTGCTTCGCTCCAATCCTGACTGGATAATATTTTTCAGAGGACCTGGAGAGCTTGTGCCCCACTCATTACGGCCCAGGATTAGAGGGTGATTTCACTCCAGAAACCCCAGAGGAGTTGCCTAGCCTAGAGGAAAATTTACCTGGCTGTTCTTAGATTATTTTTTTGTATTTATTGTTTTAGACTGAGACTGAGTTGTATTTATTATTTTGTGACTTTGTGAGGTCATTTAGACCCAGAATTTGAGTTGGATTTATTGTGGTTGGTTTTTAATAGAACTCTTTTCTATTCTCATCGTGCCATTATTCTTATAGCTTGTGATTGAGTATATCATAGAACTGTGGATTATTTATCATTGTCCTCCGTGAGGAGTTGAGACTATTGTCAGGATATATTATATGTTGAGACCTAGACAGCGTTCTACCGCCGATGCTGCGGCGTAGGCTGGACGTACCCACGACTCATGCCCAAATTTTGGGTGCGGGTCGTGACAAGCTCCACCTTAGTTTACCCCGCAACAACCGAGGCAGGGGATTATCATAGATTTCAAGAGGATGGAGCCGAAGGACTTTAAAGGCATCGAGAGGATTATTTACGCTGATGATTAGATAGAAGACATTGAGAGGAACCTGTGGTTGGCGCAGATTCCAAATAGCCTACAGGTAGAGGCAGCAGGGAGCATGATATTTGACATCGCATTGACTTGGTTCAGGATGGACTCCAGGATCTCAGTGCTGAGAATTACTTGGAAAGCTTTTAAGGAGCTTTTCAAGAAAAAAGTTCTTCCCAGTTGTGGCTCTGACATCTCTAGATAGCCAGTTTTAGTACCTCGCCGAGGGGAGTATGATAGTGGACGAGTATGCGACAGATTTTTATAGATTAGGTGACTTTGTGGAGGGACAGACTCCCCGGAGGAAGGCCTGAAAGTTCAGAAAAGGTTTGAACAGGTTGATCAAATTCCATACTAGCGGACATCACACAACAAAATTTGAGGAGATCCTAGCACAGGCACAATAAACGGAGGATGATTTGGAGCTTGGCTCCAAAAGGATGAGGGATCCCTTAGGAGCTAGTAGTAGTACGGGGCCAACAAAGCAGCCTCACTTTCAGAAGCATCATCAGAGACACTTTCAGCAACTGAGGTAGCAGTTCTCCGTACCAGCTAGAGCGCCAGTACAGGAGGCACACCAAATTCAGAGGCCAGCTCAGTGAGCTATTCCTTTCCCATTCTGTAAGAGCCAAAACATAGATAGGATGCGTGAAGGATGAGATTGGGCCAGTATTTGTTCTACGGATTAAGAGAGCACCAGTTGAGGGCTTGTCCTAGGGCTTCAGCTCATCTAGCTCAAGGCGGGGCCCAAGCACAGAGAGCACCGACGAGACCACCAGCGGGACAGCAGAGAGGACCTCCGTTGCCGATACAACAGCAGAGATTCGTACAACACCACCAGCAACAGAGAGGTGCACAGCAGGGGTGAGCTTTCTCCTTGACCGTCGAGGAGGAGGAGCCAGTTGGAGATGTTATTTCAGGTTCAGTCTATCTTGATTCTTTTCTAGCTCATGCTTTATTTGATTTTGTTGCTTCACATAGTTTCGTATCTGTATCTTTTGCTTTGAAGCATCATCTTGAGATTGAACCATTGGCGAGGACTTGTAAGATCATGACCGGGGGTGGCATTATGCTGGTCAGTAATGTTTGCAAGGATTGGAGAGTTTTCTTGGGAGACCGAGACTTGAGCCCGTGTCTACTCACAATACCACTTCCGAGCTATGATATAGTACTCGGGATAGATTGGTTTAGTAGGCACCATGCTAGTATCGATTATCGTGGTGGCAGGGTTTTATTTTAGACACCAGGAGAGCCAAAGTTTGAGTTCGTCAGAGGAGTAGCAGAGCAGAGTGAGCGAGACTTCTGTGGAGCTATGGTGGAAGTGCAAGAGCTGCTACATCCATTGATTATAGAGTATATGGACATCTTTTTGGAGGAGTTGCTAGGGTTACCACCAGACCGAGATGTGGAGTTCTCTATAGACTTGGTGCCAGGCGCAGAGCCAATATCATAGCACATATATATAGTGAACAACAGAGAATTGGCAGAGTTAAAGAAGTAGGTGGATGAGTTGCAGGACAAGGCTTTATCCGCTCCAGTTCATCATCATAGGGTGCTCTGGTATTATTTGTACCGAAGATGGATGGGTCGATATGTATGTGTATCGACTACATGGCTCTCAACAATCTCACAATCAAAAATAAATACCTGTTACCACGGATTGACGATCTGTTTGATCAGTTGAGCGGAGCAAAGGTATTCTCGAAGATAGACTTGAGGTCGGGGTACCACCAGATAAAAATAAAGAAGGAAGACATTTTGAGACAGCTTTCAGGACTCGGTATGGGCAGTTTAATTTCTTGGTGATGCCGTTTGGGTTGACCAATGCCTCGACGGTATTCATGAACCTGATGAATAATGTATTTTATCAATACCTGGATCAGTTTGTTATTGTCTTCATTGATGATATATTGATATATTCGAAGACCCCGGAGGAGCATGAGAAGCACCTGAGGATAGGTCTGGAGACTCGTAGGAAGAGGAAGCTTTATGGCAAGCTGTTGGAGTGTGAGTTCTTCCTTGATAAGGTTGAATTCCTCGGGCATATAATTACAGGAGATGGAATCTCAGTAGACCAGAAGAAGATTTCAACAGTTGAATCATGGTCTACCCCGAGATCAGTGGCAGAGATGAGGAGCTTTCTTGGATTGGCGGGCTATTATCGGAGATTTGTTTAGGACTTCTCCAGGTTTGCAGAGCCGATGACTAGGCTGACTCGAAAGGACGTAGATTTCGTCTGGAAGGAGGAGTTTTAGTCCGTATTTGAGGAGCTAAAGAAGAGGTTGAATACAGCCCCAGTGTTGATATTGTCATCGGGGACAGGAGAATTTTTCATATACAGCGATGCTTTGGGTAAGGGTTTGGGTTGTGTGTTACAGCAGAAGGAGAAGGTGATTGCCTACGCTTCCAGGTAATTACGCCCTCATGAGAAGAATTATCCTACCTACGACTTGGAGTTGGTAGGGGTCATTTTTCTCTCAAGCTATGGAAGTACTACTTGTATGGAGAGCGGGTAGAGATCTTTAGAGACCATAAGAGCTTGAAATATGTGTTTACAAAAAAGGAGCTCAACATGACGCAGCGGCGATGGTTGAAGTTGATGAAGGACTTCGATATCTTGTTGTAGTATCATCCAGAGAACACCAACATAGTCACTAATGCCTTGAGCAGGTATCCAGTGGCTATGTACTTAACGAGAGATAGATATTTACTGGCCGATCTTGATAGTTTGGGTATTAAGGTGTTAGTTTCTGGAGTTACAGCATAGATATGGGGACTTCAGGTACAGTCAAAATTGATGAACTGGATCAAAGCTGCACATTTCGAGGATGAGTCTCTAAGGAGCATCAGAGCGCAGGTCCGGATGGGATTGGCAGAGGACTTCAGTATTTTAGAGGATGGATCATTACGATATGGTACCATATTGTGTGTGTCGAGTGGAGCATTGCACAAGGAGGTTCTTCAAGAGGCGCATCAATCTCAGTACTCTATGCATCCAGGTGCCAACAAGATGTATAGAGACATGAGAGAGCACGTTTGGTAGTATGGTATGAAGCGGGAGGTGGCGAGCTTCGTATCCAGACACTTGATATGTCAGCAGGTAAAGGCGGAGAGACAGAGGCCAGGTGGATTGATTCAGCCTTTATCCATTCCAAAGTAAATGTGGGAGCATATGAAGATAGATTTTGTATCAGGGCTTATGCGTTCTCTAGGAGGGAAGGACGCGATTTGGGTCATCATAGACAGGTTAACCAAATTGGCCCACTTCTTGCCATTCAAGGTGGGTACGTCTACGGAGAAGCTTGTGGAGTTGTACGTGGGGCAGATAGTCAGATTGCATGGAGTTCCTGTGAGCATAATATCGGATCAGGATAGTCATTTCATATCCTACTTTTGGAGGAGTTTGCAGTCTAGCTTGGGCACCCAACTCAAGTTTAGTACCACATATCACCTTCAGACAGACGAGCAGTCATAGAGGACTATTTAGACTCTCGAGGATATTCTACGCACCTGTGTTTTGGATTTTGGAGGCTCTTGGGAGGATCACCTTCACTTGGTAGTGTTTGCTTATAACAATTCTAAATTCCCTCACCCAAAAATAGATATTTTGTGTATATTTTATATTTATTATATTTATTTTAGATTATTTTAAATTAATTAAAACTTAATTGTTGCATTAGGATACTTTTTCGTAGTTTGGATATTAATGATATAGGATAAACCCAAAATCTACAACGCCCTTCGTAGGAAGTAGCCTACACGGGAGACACTGCTAATAAGATCTTTCCTTGCCATAAAATTCGATCATTCAATATTAGTATGGCACCAGTGTAACAACCGTAGTTCTTGTATTTAATGTTTAGAGATTTTTATATATATAATTTATTTATGGTTATTTTCAATCAAAATATCCAACCCAAAGCCATAAATTAATTTATTTGACACTAGTGGCTTAAAATAGGGTGTTAATATATTTTTATATATATATTATGTAGATTTTATTTTAGGATGATAGAATTTGAAACCTTCTTGAGATATGGTCAACCTTTGCACCTTATCCACTTTTAGAGCCAATCCAATTCTAATAATTATATATTTGAAAAACCTCTACTTTAAATATTCTATCCATCTATTTTTGGTAGCATCCACCTATTTAAATTCATGAATCAAATCTTTGATTTATTCTACTAGAATTCCAATCAAATCTTAATGATTATTAGATTAAAGATTTACCAAAGATTTATATTTATTCATCCATTATATTATTTCTTAAAATCATAATCAAATCTTAATAATTATTGGATTAAAGACTTACCAAAGATTTGTATTTATTTATCTATTATCTTATCCCTTTGAAATCCAAATTAAATCTTGGTTATTAATATATAATTGGATTAGAGATTTACCTTAGATTTGCTACCAAACTAATTAGGAAACAACCTAAAACTAATCATATTCCTTCCCACCTCAAACATGCGGCCTCTCCATACGTGCGCACACCTCACGCGACCCCCCTCTCTCTCTTTCTCTCTCCACCTATATATATATATATATACATAAACTCGCTTTCTCATCTTCCCTTCTAAAAATCCTAACCAAATTTTTCCTTCAAAACCCTAATTTTTTTCCTCCTCCAAGAACCCTAGCCGCCACCATCACCACCAAGGCCTACAGATCCCCCCCCCCTTTATGTGGACAACATTACATCCTTCATCCAAGAACCCTAGTTCTTCATCTTTCTTCTTCTAGTAAGTCTCATTCTTTCTCAAAACCCTCTATATTATGTATGATTGTATGAATAATTGTTGTTATATATAAATAATAATTTTTATATTTATTTGTAACCCATTTTCATGTTCTTCATAGTAGAATTTTATTTTACGGTTTGCATATAAAAAATTGAACCCATGAATGCATGTATGCACCCATAGGTAGAACCGTTGATTAAACATTGTTATTAATATAGAAATATGATGTTTAAATTATTTTTATTCATATTTTTACTATTTATTCTAGATTATTAAATTATTATTATTTTTGGAATAAATTGAATGTACAATGGGAAGGGTGACCTAGTTTTATATTTTTTTAAACCCTGCATCGAACCCTTCTAAAACTTCGTAAATAATTAAAATATGAAGTTATTAACCTATATTAAATTTAGTTTTCAATTTATTTTTCCAAAAATATTATTTTTAGTTTAAATAGTTTTTATGCATAAAAAGTCACCTAGTTGACCTTGTTTTCATATAAACCTATTGTAACTTATTCTTTAGCCATATATAAATGTCTTTCCTATTATTTATGATTAAAAACTTATTTTCCCAGAATTATTTATGATTTTAGAATTTCATGCAAAATATAATAGTAGGGTTATAATGGCAAAATTTTGTCAACACTATTTCTTGAAGACTAGTAGGTGTCCAATGGAAAGGCCAATAAGTAGAATTAATAAAGATGCATGTAGGAACTTATTTAATCATTATTTTCTAATATTTTAGAATTATTTCAAGAATTTAATATTTTTTTATGATTTTAACTTTTTAGAACTTGCATGTCGGAAAAATCTTGTTTAGCACATATATTAGTATGACTAGTTGACAACCCTCGTAGAAATCCTTTGTAGAAAAAAAACTATTGTTTTATCTATTTTTATGATTAATTTTAGAATTATTATTTTATTTAATTAATGTCTTTAAAAAGGATTTTGGTAATTATTAACAGTTAGTATTATTTTGAGTCTAGTTACTTGCATATGCAATCAACGTAGAATTAATAACTAGTTAATAACCTAATTTTTTACTAGATAGTAAGAGTCTAATTAGTGTAATTAATTGGTAGGTATTTTTGACGTTCCTATTTTTAACATTCCTGTGGAGAGCTCCGGACCAGATTCGTTGTTCTCGCATCTTGGCTTGTCAGGCAAGTACACCTTACTTGTTTGTATTGTACAGTTTACATTATACCTAGTTCTTTTTATTTTGTTAGTTGTGTGCATGCATCCTAGAAGTAGTTTACCTACCTGGTATAGTAAAGATATGTGATATCTTTTAACCTGACACAGTTTCAAACATGTTCACTTAGTGAGAGAGTGCATGGACTGGCGTATTGACTGGCCCTTGATACGTGAGTTCGTGTCTGGTGTTAGTTGTTGGTGTTAGTTTGGGTTATAGATTTTATTGATGTCTTGCATTATGTCTGCACCGCGTATATGGTTCGGATAGTACATTGGAAGGAGAGAGACTACTAGTGAGAGTATGGGATTTTTGTTTTTAATGGTGTAAATGGTGTATATCGTGTACCCCTGAGTTCTGTGGAACGCCTGGTGGGATGACTATTCTTCTATTTCTCCACCCTCATGCGCCACTCGAGATATCTCGTGTGTATATCACATAGATGGTTAGTTAACCTATTATTGTTTACTGATTTACTTCCATGCATGTCGATTCTTGTGTACTTGTTATGTCCCTCAGAGGACCTGGCACTTTTTTAGATCCCGACGAGCACTTGTATCCGACGGACTACGGAGTTGGATATCTTGCTAACAAGGACCATGAGGTAGAGCCACTGGAGTTTCCATGAGAATCTTGGATGACAGTTGCTTAGAGTCTTGGGTGTCATTATTTAGTTAGCTGACGCCGGACTATTTTTATTATTTCTTTATTACTTAGTATTCTTTCAGTAATTATTTGTACTCATTTTTTATGGATTGTTCTCCACTAGAATTTATATTTAGTGGACTTGATACTTATCTATTTATTCAGTTCCTTATTCTGTGATATTTATAGATGAGACTAGGTTATACCTGCCTGTGTTGTTATGACTTATTTATATTTTACAGCGTACTACGACTGGTTATGTTCATTAAATTTGGTTCCTACACTTGTTCGTACAGTTGACATGTGTACGTATACCTGATCCTACGTATTTTGGGACTGGAATATGACATATTTTTAGTGGTGGCCCATGCAGGTCCAGAGTATATTATCTCGGTAACGTTACTATACCGAGCAACCCTGCAAATATGATTAGAGTATGGGATCTCATCCACATACTTGACTTCTCTCTTTATTTCTGTTCTGAATTCTTAAACTCACCTACCTTCCTAGACCTTCAAAATTGTACTCGCTTAATTCTTTTAACATTGGTATCCTTATTTTCTTCCCTCTTCCTATTTAATGTGCTTATCTAATAGTTTCTTGAGTATAGCCTTCTGCCATAATATAGGAATCCTTGTTGTTAGGTTTAGAAGATAATTATGATAGCATACCTACTAAAAAATTAAAATAAAATATTAACAGCTCCCAAAAAGTTTAGTATACCTTATGAACCCTAGCATCCAGTACCAGTAAATTGATTGACCATTAACCCTTGTTATATCTAGGTATGACTTGAGAGTAGTATAAACACTACTAGAGTAGTTAGAAATTTGACCATATTATTTGACCCTAGTATTGAGGAACCAATAGAAATCCAAGGTTGAATATTAGGATCAACCTAACTTTCATAGTGATATAATATAAGAGGACTATAAATTTAGATTCTTGTCTTGATATTAGCAGAGCAAGAGGAATAAACCAAAATCTTAGTAAGAGTAAGGGTACCCTACCTTCAGCTTAGTAGATCCCCTAGAATCTATGATCATCTTTGAGTCATACTTGAGTCTTTATGAGTCACCGACCATGCCATCTCATCTAACTATCTATATACTTTCCCATCTTGAGTTAATCCCTCCCTTCATCATAGATCAATTGTTATAGCTCTTTACCCAATTAAAACATATTGAATGATTAGAATATTTTTCTTGATCATACCTCGAACACAGAGACTAGCATACCACCTTCCCTTAGAAAACCATAATATTATCAAGAGTCTCTGTATTTAATTTTATATATTGTTTCTCTGAAACCTTAACGCTTACTATTTGTGTGATGACTAAAATTTTTCTTCATCTTTCAAATCGTGTAACCTTATCTATATGTATACATATTATATTCTCCCTCACTTGAGATCCAATAACTTCTCTATTCTTAATATTAATGCTTTTATTCTATAAGCACTATGATTAAGACTTAAGATGAACATCACCTATGAAGTTTTATAATGCAATAGGATACCCTAATAAGTACCAAGATCTTTTTCTCATATATCCTAATAAGATTTTCTACTTTATTTATAAGAACAAGGTTATTTTGTAAAATTCCCATAAGGCAGTTACAGTATTAGTTGATTCTTTTAAGTTGGGTCGCATGCCTCACAACCTAGTATCCCATAGTCCTTTTGACCCATTAATGAAGTGTAAGTGAATGATACCAACTATAGGCTAGCATAAGAAGATCGTGTTTATCCAGACTGTAAAGCTTTAGAGGCCCATACCCCTATTTGGTCGACCAAAAACTTGGACAAGAAGTTAGCAT
The DNA here is from genome assembly GCA_036927795.1 of Iris macrosiphon. NCBI lineage: Eukaryota > Viridiplantae > Streptophyta > Magnoliopsida > Asparagales > Iridaceae > Iris > Iris macrosiphon. The sequence goes on from JAYESA010000005.1 coordinate 87,281,663, forward strand.
GGCAACTATAGAGGCACAACCACCGGACGAGTCTTAGATTCTTGATGAACTTAAACTATTCATCATAATCTCACATACTTATATTTTTGGACTATCTTGACTCATGCTGCTATTACAGCCTAGTTTTGCAAGCTTATTCCTTATCAAGCTTGTTCATGACATATGTGTTATTGGGGGCCCACACTAATACATTATCTAAATTAGAATCAGTGTATTATGGTCTGTACAACCTTAGTATACTTGGGTCACTCTTTTGCATGACTACTTTACGTGGATTGAGATATAGTTAACTTAGCTTATTAGACGAATATACTTTTCCTCTAGACATGTCAGTGCATATCGTGTCGGTTACGTAATACTGATACGAGCATGCGAAAAGAAATAGACCAAGATAGGATCTTAATCCACAACCGATTTAACAAAATTCCTCTTTGAATTCGATTATCTTCCTTAGCCTTCGTAATTGAACTCGTTCATTCCCTTTGACATCACTATCTTTGTTTTTCATCTTTTTCTATTTCGAAAAAGCGAACGCTCGTACTTGATATAAGTTTGACACACGGATAGTACTAGATATGCCCCCACAGGCCAATCGCATTACTTTGTGACTATCTTTGTAATTAAGGGCATGAAACATATGATATATTTTGTGTTAATATTTTTGAGGATTGAATCACACGATTAGATAATTTGGGAAAGTTTTTCTTAGATATATAGTCTTTTATGATAGATCGGTAAATCCTAAGTTGGGTAGAAGTTGCATTGTCAACTTGAGCCAAATTTTATGTAAAGGTAAAAATCTTAGATCGTGATCAAGTAAGATAAGATTGAGAGATTTAAGTTATTTAATTTTAGAAAAAAAATTTGGAAAATTATAATGATGAGGATTTGACTTTAAAGATAAGAATGCCTTCTAGAATAAATTTTGAAATTTTGATATTGCGGACCAAATATTTATAATTTGAGCACATAATTTAAATTTTGAATATTGGAGATTGAATCAACGATTTAAATTTTGAGGATAAAAATATAATTCTAAACATGAACATTGATGGATTGAATTCAAAATTTTACGATTTGATGATGTGAATTAAAAGTTAAATTTTGGTTGTTGTATCAACTATTTAAAATGTTGAAGATAAAAATCGAATTTAAAATTTGAAGAGTACGAAATTCTTAAGTTAAAAATAGGAATAAGATTTGATTAGAGTTATTTACTATTTAAAATCTAGAGGATATTATGATAGTTGGAATCATGATTTGAAATTTGATGTGGATTATTTAAATCTTGAAGATGTCATATAGATTTGACTAAAATTTAGATTTTTGGTTATTTAAATTTTGAAAAGAGATTACGATAGGTGGAATTTTGATTTAAATAGTGGTTATTTTAATTTTTAAGAGATTGCGATGAATTTGAATAGATTTTGTTATTTAAATTTTTACAAAGATAATGGTTGACTTGACTTAGATACGAATTTGGATAATTTAACAAATCGTGCTTTAGTTTTAATTTCGAGGATAAAATTCTTGTAAGTTGGGTAGATTGTAAACTGCCTCACCCAAAAATAGGTATTTTGTGTATATTTTGTATTTATTATATTTATTTTAGATTATTTTAAATCAATTAAAACTCAATTGTTGTATTAGAATAATTCTCTATAGTTTGGACATTAATGATATAGGATGAACCCAAAATCTACAACGTCATTCGTAGGAAGTAGCCTACACGGGAGACACTACTAATAGGATCTTTCCTTAACACAAAATTCGGTCATTCAATATTAGTTTGGTACCAGTGTAATAACCATAGTTCTTGTATTTAATGTTTAGAGATTTTTATATATATAATTTATTTATGGTTATTTTTCAATCAAAATACCCAACCCAAAGCCATAAATTAATTTATTGGATACTAGTGGATTAAAATAGGATAATTAATTATGTATATATATATATATATATATATATATATATATATATATATATATATATATATATATATATATATATATATATATGTAGAATTTCTTTTAGGATGATAGAATTTGAAATCTTCTTGAGATAGGGTCAAACTTTGCACCTAATCCACTTTTAGAGCCAATCTAATTCTAATAATTACATATTTGGAAACCCTCTACTTTAAATATTTTATCCATCTATTTTTAGTAGCATCTACCTATTTAAATTCATGAATCAAATATTTGATTTGTCCCACTAGAATCCCAATCAAATCTTAATGATCATTGGATTAAAGATTTTCCAAAGATTTGCATTTATTCATCCATTATCTTATTTCCTAGAATCCTAATCAAATCTTAATGATTATTGGATTAAAGATTTACTAAATATTTGTATTTATTCATCTATTATCTTATCTTTTTGAAATCTAAATCAAATCTTGGTTATTAATATCTAATTGGATTATAGATTTATCTTAGATTTGCTACCAACCTAATTAGGAAACAACATAAGACTAATCATATTCCTACCCACCTCAAACTCGCGGCCTCCCCATACGTATGCACACCTCACACGGCCCCCCTCTCTATTTCTCTCTCCACCTATATATATATATATATATATATATATATATATATATATATATATATATATATATATATATATATATATATATATATATATATATATATATATATATAAACTCTCTTTCTCATCTTCCCTTCTAAAAACCCTAACCAAAATTTCCTTCAAAACCCTAATTTCTTTCCTTCTCCAAGAACCCTAGCCGCCACCATCACCACCAAGGCCGAACTCCCCCCCCCCCCCCCCCCCTTCACGTGGACTATCACCTCATTCATCTAAGAACCCTAGTTCTTCATCTTTCTTCTTCTAGTAAGCCTCATTCTTCCTCAAAACCCTCTCTAATGTGTATGATTGCATGAATAATTTATGTTATATATAAGTAAATAATTTTTATATTTATTTATAATCCATTGCCATATTCTTAATAGTAGAATTTTATTTTATGATTTGCATGTAAAAAATTGAACCCATGAATGCATGTATGCACCCATAGGTAGAACCATTGATTAAAACTTATTATTAATGTAGAAATATGATGTTTAAATTATTTTTATTTATATTTTTACTGTTTATTTTAGATTATTAGATTATTAGTTTTTTTCGGAATAAATTGCATGTGCAATGGGAAGGGTGACTGCCACGACCCAATTTCGTGGAATCGTTGGGGCTTCCCCTGAATCGTGACCGCCGTACGGGCCTGGGGTTGCGCCCGCACAAGGCTTTAATATTTTGCATAACGAGCACATATTCAGAGTACGCAGATAAATTGAAACACATATTTGAAACATGGAAAAGTTCTCTTTATTGATAATGAACATCTATTACAAACTCTTGAACGAGTTAGCTAATTTGCCCGGGCTTACAAAAGCGTTGACTCAAAATGAGATAGTAGTCCTGTACATTACATCATTTTACTAAACTTCAAAATGATAAAGACCTCCGGGCTTGAGGACGGCTTTGCCACGAAGCTGCATTGTGTACAGAGTTGCAAGCTTCTTCCTTCAAAATGCTTCAAGGGGGCGCGATCAGGATGCGCCTACAGCTGGACTAGTTCAGAAAGATGACTTCGGCTCCTCGCTCGATTCGCCTTAGTGCGGAGAACCTGTTTCAACGAGGGTCAGCATGTCGAAACATACTGGTAAAGGCGAGCTAACCGAACTATACCAATCAACACGTTATTTTAATGAAGCATGCATATTACTGTAGTTTTCTATCTTGCCTTAGTTTATTTACAAGTAAGCAGCATGTAGAATTTACTGAAATAAACTTGCCACCGTTCAGTGGCTTTTACCTGTCCGTCTGAACCACCTGCACAATACTTACCATGCCTTCCCTGCCACGAAGATACAAGTTAGTTTGCAACAGGTTTAAATATACAGTGGATCACTGGCGGGATGCCATAATGGACGATTTAGTCTTGAACGAGGATGGAATGCAGCAAAGATTCAGTAGTGGCTACAAACCATCCCGTCCAGATGCAGTAGACTACAGTGAAGTTTCGTCCTGATCGGATCAGTTCCAGTGCCCCAGCGACCGTCCGCAGAAACCAGTGACCTTGTGCACAAGTTGTCCGTGATCGAATCGGTATTGTTTATTAAGTTAACAGTTCATGCAGTAGAGGCAATAAGAGTACAATACAAGCAGTATTTCATGATTCAGTTGCATTGTCTCTCGCTTCAGTGTATTGTATTCAGGATAAGCTCTTTTCATAGCACAATTTAAAGAAGAGCATACATTCTAACTTGTATTATGCATATGATAAATATTCCAAACGAACAAGTATGCAAGTACGTAACCGTTCACAAGTTTGATTGACAATCAGTATTATCCAAGTCTATTCTCTTTTATCTTGGTATCTTTTATTATTACTTGGTATCGTCTGATCGGGGCAACAAGAATGCAAGAGTTTTTGGTGTGAAGACTTGGAAGCAGGGCTAGCTAATCGGGATGGTAGCCACTCACTTAGATGGTTAGAAGGGAGAAGGAAAGAGTTGCTTCAAGACTCCGCTCGTAAGCCGCCTACTGCTCGTTCATCTGCATCACGAACAGCTCGATCAATACTCCTTCCTCTCTTTCCAATCTCAGAATTAAAATGCAGTTCAATGAACGAAAGAAATAAAATCCATCGAAACCGTTCAAGAAAAATAAGCAAATCCAAAAACCAACTCAAAGCACTAAAGCAACAAGCGACATCAAAATCCGAGGCAATAAAAGATAACAGCGGAGAGGTCCCTCCTGACTCTGCCGCTAAGTCGATCCCGGGGGCACGGTCCACTGAATATGGGAATCGATTCTGAAGAAACAAATCCATAACGAGGACGAGTTCTTGTTTCAATCTATCCCGATCGAACGATACCGTTTAGTGTTTCTTAGCCGCGCTCCTCGAATAGGAGGAACGGGGCGCTACATCCTACCCAGCTAATTGGAAGTTTCATCCCGAAACTTAGGAATAAAGCCTACCGTTAGGGATTATTGAGGCGGCTCAGTGGGCAGGCAGGAACGGTATGATCTGGATCCCCACAAATGAGGCATTGCCCAAGTTTCTTGTGGCACTTTTCGGCTGTGTGCCCTGGTTTCTTACAATAAGAACATGGTTGCCCTGGGTTTCCTCTCCGAGGACCATCGTGGTTAGGATGCTTTGCAGCAGTATTTCCTCTATCGTTGCTTTGGCGTTTGTGATTGTAGGTATGCATAGCGCTGACAGAAATATGAGAATGCTGCAGTTCAAGAGATAGAGCGTGATTCATGACTTCCCACATTGTCCCGTATTGATGAACGAACACGTGCGCATGGATGGCAGGGCACAAACCACCTTCAAACCTTCTAGCTCGAATCGCTACATCAGGTAAATAGGCCCTAGCGAATTTGGAGAGTCGGTTGAATTTGGTGGAGTACTGTTTAACTGTCATACTGTCCTGCCGCAGCTGCACGAACTCATTCTCCATCCGACGTTGCACTGGAGGAGGTATGAACTCCTCTTCAAACGCAGCACGAAAAGTCGTCCACGAGATCGCCTCCTCTCTGTGATCAAATTGGAGAGATCGTCGATGCACGTTCCACCAATCGTGCACGTTGAGACAGAGCTGTAGTTGCACACAGGCGACGCGCTTCTCTTCGGGGACCACTAGCAGAGCGAAGTGGTCTTTAAGTTCGGCTAACCAATCTAGAGCCATAATTGGTTCCTCAGTCCCGTTGAATGGGGTGTTGCAGACTTTCTTGAAGAAGCCAAAGTCGAAGGCAGTCACTTCCCTCGGCCTTGGGATTTGTGGCGTCTCTACTTCAAGCACGGGCTGTTCCACCGGAGTCGTTGATGTTGCAGCAGAATGGTTGGAAGTCAAAGTCTGAACGATTTGTTGCAGGGCATCTACCTGCTTCTGTTGGACTGAGAATCGGGTCTCTAGATTGCTTTCGAACTTGGCTTGGTGAGCATCATCTCTTTGTCGTTGTGTTTCTAACATTTGCATCACCCGCTCAAGCGGATCGACTTGAGATATGCCCCGTTGGCTCCGAGAGCTTCCTAAAGTGCCCGAACTACTTTCTTGGCCTTGCATTTCGTCCGGTGCTTGCGCTGCAGATTGTGCTGGTGCCATTCCTTCAAAAGAAGGTAAATTACATTAGGATCATAATGTATTATAGACTTATTGCATGAACGTATCTTATTTTGGCCTAGCGAGTTCAAGAGTTCGCACAGAAATTGATCGTTAAAGGAACTTTTCCAGTGCGAGAGTCTAAGGAACTTGAATCTGTGCTCTGAGACCATTATGTCACGACCCGATTCCATGGAATCGTTGGGGCGTCCCCCGAATTGTGACCACCGTGCGGGCCTGGGGTTGCGCCCGCACAAGGCTTTAATGTTTTGTATAACGAGCACAAATTCAGAGTACGCAGATAAATTAAAACACAAATTTGAAACTTGGAAAAGTTCTCTTTATTGATAATGAACATCTATTATAAACTCTTGAACGAGTCAGCTAATTTGCCGCAGGGGCTTACATAAGTGTTGACTTAAAATAAGATAGTAGTCCTGTACATTACATCCCTTTACTAAACTTCAAAATAATAAAGACCTCCGGGCAGGAGGACGGCTTTGCCACGAAGCTGCATTGTGTACAGAGTTGCAAGCTTCTTCTTCAAAATGCTTCAAGGGGGCGCGATCAGGATGAGCCTACAGCTGGACTGGATCGGAAAGACGACTTCGGATCCTCGCTCGGTTCGCCTTAGTGCGGAGAACCTGTTTCAACGAGAGTCAGCATGTCGAAACATACTGGTGAAGGCGAGCTAACCGAACTATACCAATCAACAGATTGTTTTAATGAAGCATGCATATTACTGTGGGTTTCTATCTTGTCTTAGTTCATTTACAAGTAAGCAGCATGTAGAATTTACTGAAATGAACTTGCCACCGTTCGGTGGCTTTTATCTGTCCGTCTGAACCACCTGCACAATACTTACCATGCCTTCCCTGCCACGAAGACACAAGTTAGTTTGCAACAGGTTTAAATATATAGTGGATCACTGGCGGGATGCCATAATGGACGATTTAGTCTTGAACGAGGATGGAATGCAGCAAAGATTCAGTAGTGGCTACAAACCATCTCGTCCAAATATAATAGGCTACAGTGAAGTTTCGTCCGGATCGGATCGGTGCCAGTACCCCAGCGACCGTCCGCAGGAACCAGTGATCTTGTGCACAAGTTGTCCGTGATCGAATCAGTATTGTTTATTAAGTTAACAGTTCATGCAGTTGAGGTAACACGAGTACAAGATAAGCAGTATTTCATGATTCAGTTGCATAGCCTCTCGGTTCAGTGTATTGCATTCAGGATAAGCTCTTTTCATAGCACAATTTAAAGAAGAGCATACATTCTAACTTGTATTATGCATATGATAAATATTCCAAATGAACAAGCAGGCAAGTACGTAACCGTTCACAAGTTTGATTGACAAGCAGTATTATCCAAGTCTATTCTCTTTTATCTTGGTATCTTTTATTATTACTTGGTATCGTCTGATCGGGGCAACAAAAATGCAAAAGTTTTTGGTGTAAAGACTTGGAAGCAGGGCTAGCTAATCGAGATGGTAGCCACTCACTTAGATGGTTGGAAGGGAGAAGGAAAGAGGCGCTTCAAGACTCCGCTCGTAAGCCGCCTACTGTTCGTTCACCTGCATCACGAACAGCTCGATCAATACTCCTTTCTCTCTTTCCAATTTCAGAATTAAAATGCAGTTCAATAAACGAAAAAAATAAAATTCATCGAAACCATTCAAGAAAAATAAGCAAATCCGAAAACCAACCCAAAGCACGAAAGCAACAAGCGACGTCGAAATCCGAGGCAATAAAAGATAACAGCGGAGAGGTCCCTCCTGACTCTGCCGCTAAGTCGATCCCGGGGGCACGGTCCACTGAATATGGGAATCGATTCCGAAAAAACAAATCCATAACGAGGACGAGTTCTTGTTTTAATCTATCCCGATCGAACGATACCGTCTAGTATTTCTTAGCCGCGCTCCTCGAATAGGAGGAACGGGGCACTACAGTGACCTAGTTTTATGTTTTCTTCAAAACCCTACATCGAACCCTTCTAAAACTTCGTAAATAATTAAAATATGGTGTTATTAATCTATATTAAATTTAGTTTTTAATTCATTTTTCCAGAAATATTATTTTTAATTTAAATAATTTTTATGCATAAAAAGTCACCTATTGTAACTTGTTCTTTAGCCATATATAAATATCTTCTCTATTATTTATGATTAAAAACTTATTTTTCCAAAATTAATTATAATTTTAGAATTTCATGCAAAATATAATAGTAGGGTTATAATGGCAAAAGTTTGTCAATACTATTTCTAGAAGACTAGTAGGTGTCCAATGGAAAGGCCAATAAGTAGAATTGATAAAGATGCATGTAGGAATTCATTTAATCATTATTTTATAATATTTTAGAATTATTTCTAGAATTTAATATTTTTTTATGATTTTAACTTTTTAGAACTTACATGTCAAAAAAACCTTGTTTAGCACATATATTAGTATGACTAGTTGACAACCCTCGTAGAAACTCTTTATAGAAGAAAAATCATTATTTTGTCTATTTTTATGATTAATTCTAGAATTATTATTTTATTTAATTAATGTCTTTAAAAAATATTTTGGTAATGAATAATGGTTAGTATTATTTTGAGGCTAGTTACTTGCATGTGCAATCAACGTAGAATTAATAACTAGTTAATAACCTATTTTTTTACTAGATAGTAAGAGTCTAATTAGTGTAATTAATTGGTAAGTGTTCGTGATGTTCCTGTGGAGAGATCTGGACCAGATTCGTTGTTCTCGCATCTTGGCTTGTCAGGCAAGTACACCTTGCTTGTTTGTATTGTACAGTTTATATTATGCCTAGTTTTTTTTATTTTGTTAGTTGTGTGCACGCGTCCTAGAAGTAGTTGACCTACCTGGTATGGTAAAGATACGTGGTATCTTTTGACCTGACACAGTTTTAAACACGTTCACTTAGTGAGAGAGTGCTTGGACTGGCGTATTGACTGGCCCTTGATACGTGAGTTCGCATCTGGTGTTAGTTTGTGTTCTAGATTTTATTAACGTCTAGCATTATGTCTGCAATACATATATGGTTCAGATAGTATATTGAGAGGGGAGAGTCTACTAGTTAGCGTATGGGATTTCTGTTTCTAATGGTGTAAATGGTGTATATCGTGTACCCCCGAGTTCTGCGGAACGCCTGGTGAGATGACTATTCTTCTATTTCTCCCCCCTCATGTGCTACTAGAGATATCTCGAGTGCATATCACATAGATGGTTAGTTACCCTATTATTGTTTACTGCTTTACTTTCATGCATGTTGATTCTTGTGTACTTGTTATGTCCCTCTGAGTACCTGGCACCTTTTCCAGATCCCGACAAGGACTTGTATCTAACGGACTACGGAGTTGAGATCTTGCTGACGAAGACCTTGAGGTGGTACCACTGGAGTTTCCTTGAGCGACCTGGACGACAGTTGCTTAGAGTCTTTGGTGTCATTATCTAGTTAGCTGACGCCCGAACTATTTTCATTATTTCTTTATTACTTAGTTGTATTCTTTCAGTAATCATTTGTACTCATTTTTTATGGATTGTTCTCTACTAGACTTTATATTTAGTGGACTTGATACTTGTTTATTTATTCAGTTCCTTATTTTGTGATATTTGTGGATGAGACTAGGTTATACCTGCATGTGTTATTGTGACTTAGTTATACTTTACAGTGTACTACGACTGGTTAGGTCCATTAAATTGGGTTCCTACACTTGTTCATACAGAAGACATATGTACGTATACCTGGTCTTACGTATTTTGGGACTGGAACGTGATAATAATAGCTACCAGGCTAGTATAGGGATGTCACCATTTGAGGTGCTGTATGGACGGAGATGCCGTACTCCATTCTTAGGATAATATTAGTGAAAGAGCCTTATTAGGATCAGAGATGGTCGTGGATGCAGTTGAGAAGGTAAAGCTTATTCGGGATAGACTTCGGGTGGCGCAAGATAGACATAGACATTGGGCCGATAGCCACCGGAGACCTTTGGAGTTTAAGGTATAGGTTTTGGTTTGTATTATCGAGGCCTCATCAAGTGAGAGGGGTGGGCGGGGGATATGAGTGTAGCTAGCTCCGAGCTAGTGGCTAATCAAGAGAGTACAGCTGTTGAAGAGCCCACTGACGATTGACTGCTAAGGAGAGCTTGTGTTTGCCTTGTTTTAGATTGAGTGTTAAGGCTATATTTTATGCTAGGTTGGCGATCTGGTGTTCATGATAATTTCTTCGACATGGGACACGATTCACTTTGGTGGAGGAGGGAAGCTTATTCCACGATACATCGGACCCATCGGTATTCTTGAGAGGGTCGGTGCAGTGGCCTATAGACTAGACTTACCGCCTGCACTAGTGGGAGTACAAAACATGTTCCATGTGTCACAGCTGAGATGGTACGTGGCAGATCCTAGTCATGTATTGGATCACTCGGAGATCAAGGTGGGTCCTACTCTCAGTTATCCCGAGCAACCGGTGGAGATTCTAGATCGCAGGGAGAAGGTGCTACAGAATCAGATAATTCCTTGTTACGCGTCGCGTGGAGGCATCACTCGCCAGAGGAGTCTACCTGGGAGCGAGAGGCCAAGATGTGCGAGCGATATCCTTATTTGTTCGAGCCATGAGGCATAATTATTTCTTGCATGTATTGATTGCTTCTAGTACTTAGTTTCTTCCTTAAATTTCGAGGACAAAATTTTTCTAAGGTGGGTAGGATTGTCACCCTCACTTTTTCAACTAGGGATAAATTGGTAATTTGGCCTAGTCATTTATTTTTAGAGATTATAATTATTTAGAGTACAATATATATATATATATATATGGTGTTTGTATAAACTATTTATTAATAGTGTGCTATATATTAATTTAGAGACTTGTATTAATAAAATTCTAGAAAATAGGCTAACATATTAGTTAGACTTGACAATAGTGAACCTATTTAGATTTGTCATGACAACTTGTGAGCCCAACATGGACTAGGCCCATTGAAACCTATTTTCTTTAGCTAATTAGGAGGATTAAAGTTTATTTGTATTAGTTAGAAGTCTTCCTAAATTACCCCTCCCTAATTAGAACCTACATGACACTAGTGGAGGGCTAATTGGACATTTGATGAAGCTTGGAGAGGGGAAAAACCAGGCCGGCCTATAGAGAGTCTCTCTCTCTCTCTCTCTCTCTCTCTCTCTCTCTCTCTCTCCTCTTTATTTACTTCCATTTTAGATCTCCAATATCATTAGATCCCTAATTCCTTTATTCCCTCCATCAATTCAATCCCAAATTCTTTTATTCCCTCTTATTTCCACCATTAGAAGTGCTTTGGAGCTTGGAGAAGCAAGGAGCACAAGGAGGAGGAGTTTTGGTGGAGAGATCGTGTATGGATCGTGTCGTTGAGCTCTTTCGTTAGAAATTCATCTTCCAATAGGTACAATTCTGAATTCACCTTCATTGTAGGTTCCAAATCATGCATTTGACCATTAGGAACCCTCTCATGACATAAGACTACCTATAGAAAGAAGTTCTAGGATCTTTGGTTGTGTATTATAATTTCTACATGGTAATTTTTGTTCAAATAGGGAGAATTACAAGATTGGCACATCAATTATGTATTATGAGACCAAATAGATCTAATTAGACTTAGATCGGGGTTGTGAGAGTAGCTATGTGTCCACAATTGGACACGAGTAGTCCATATCACGATACAGTATGATACTTTGCGATACAAAGCTCATTTTGTGTGATTTTATGCAATTTTAATTAATTTCTATTGTAACTAGTTCTAATAGTTATTATATTATATATTTAATATGTGGGAATGAGTATCATGGAGAATTGAGAGTTTTGGTGTTTCACTTGAGTGTGTACCATAGTGTAGTAGATATTGCGCACGTAGTGTTTGAATTAATGTCTAGTGTGTGTATATACATATATGTGTATGTAATTTATAAGTGTATATATGTATTGATGATATGCATATATAGTTTAGGGTGTGTGAGTGTATCAGAGAAAGAAAATAGAGAAATAGCCATTGTGGTGAGGTGCCAAGCATGTGCACAAGCAAGGAGTTGGTGTGCAGCGTAAATTGGGGTATTCCTGTGACTGTGTGATCGGGTTATAGGTGGTGATGTGGTGTTAGTATCATAATATATTAAGAAGTCATGTATGGGTATGCATAGATGTTTATGTGATTAAAGAATGAGTTGTAGATGGGTATTAGTGTACCAAGGGGGACGGGTGTGAGTTTAGAACACAAATAAAACATCAATTGTTGCTGCAAGTGCAACAAGCACTGCTACATTTACCAGTTGCACGAATTGTTGCGGGTTGCAGTAGAGGCAACACGAGTAGCAGTAGGTCCAGTAGCTCGCTACTACTGGAGTAGTGCAGCAACAACTCGAGCAAAGGTGTGTGTGGTTGTGCAACAAGTTGTATAACCTATAAGGACTGTGAAAGTGTGGTTATAAGCATATCAGTGAGTAGTTTAGATAATATTTTCAGTGTGTAGATGTTGGAGGGGCATCATGTATCAGGTTATTTAGGTTAAGGTAAGTAACTTGAGTAAGAACCTGGATTCAGTTCAGATTAAGTTATAGTAACATGTTGCATTGAGTTTGAGAAGGGAGCAACTTTGCATTTGTTGCAAAAGAATCAAATTTCTGGAACAACAATGGTGTAGTGGTTCCTTCGTACATAGAATTAACACAACGGATAGATGTTAAGTGGTATTAGACAGATGGCTAAGTGATCTGTTAAGTGTGATTGTGAGATGGAGTAGATGTATTGTCATATGTGAATGGGTGTTAGTGTATGTTTCAGTTTCAGCAGGAGGGGGAAAGGATATCTGTAAGCTTAGGATATAGTGGGGTATCACTATATGTACTATATATATAGTAGTATATATATAGGTGAGTTAGTATATATGGATATATAGAGTATCTTTATATATAGATAGTAGTGTCTTTAGCTAGTACTAGTTAGTTGGTGACCACTATAGATTAATTAACTAGTATTGGGCTTAGAAATTTATGCGCGAAAAATGGCCTAGAAAGCATATTAGTGTATTCTCTAACTTATTTCTCCTTTTTTTTACATCATTTAATATGATATTTTCCTAAATAGGATTGTGTGACACCAGCATGGGCATCGAGATACACCCTTTGCTCAAGACCAAAAGTGAGTACATCTCTCTGTTAGTTTTCAGTCATGATAGTGTATATATCACATGTTCTAGAACTGTTTACTTGATTTTGACACAGTGGCTACACGGACAGGTACTATATGGATCCTGTCATGGGATGTTATCCCATACCATATTCATCGGGTACTCCTTCAAATATATTTTATCGTGTGTATTGGGTATTGATTATCGTATACTTTGTGTTCATATACTGCTCGTATTCAGTGTGCTTATATTCGTATTCGTAACGTGTTGTGATTGGATCCATGAGTATTATTTGGAGATGGAGGAGTAGGAGTTGGTTATCTGATCAAGCCCAAGTGTATTCGTATACATGTCGATTATATATCATACGTGTAATCAAGTTACCATATTGTATTCTTGTTCAATCCAACGATCACATAACGAACTTGTACTCTATGGCACATTAGCTAGTTTATCTATTTTTATTACTTGCAGTTATTCATATTACTTTCTCTTTCATATTAGTACATCACATGTTCACTCTAGTTTATTTCTATTTTCTATTGCTAGTTATCTTGTATTCTTTTTTATTGCTTGTCATATATTCTCTACCATATATTTGGAACTGCTTTCAGAGTTTTGTACTTCGCTCCTTTCATGATTGGATATATTTTTTCTATGATTGGCTAGATGAGCTGTGAACCACTTATTATGGGCCGCAGGACGGCGAGCCATTAGAGAATTCTCCCCTAGATCAGGAGAACCTAGTATCAGTGACCGAGGAGGCCTAGTTTTATATTTTTGATATTATATTAGTCTCATCCTAGACCCGTGGCATGTATATATTATTTTGGGAGTGGCTATGTCGAGAATTATGGATTTGGACTTGTGGATGTATTGTGACTCATATTCCTCTCTTTATTCCATATCGTGCTTTCATCCTCCTTTAGTTTTATATTGTGATTGAGAATTATTTACCATTATCATATACCATATTGTTCCTCCGTTTGGAGTCGAGATGACATTGACTGGTACCTTATATATATGGTATGAGATGTTTAGATAGTATAGTTGACCCAGACAGTATTTTACCATCGATGCTGCAGCGTAGGCTGGGCATTGATCACTATTCGTGCCCTTATTCTAGGTGTGGATCATGACACCTTACAAACATTACTGACCAGGATAATGCCACCCCCAGTCGTGATCTTGCAAGTCCTAGCCAAAGGTTCAGCCTCTAAACGATGCTTAAGATCAAAAGATACAGATACAAAACTATGGGAAGCACCAGAATCAAAAAAGCATAAGCTGGAAAAGAATTAAGAAGGACTGAATCTGAAATCACATCCTCTACGGGCTCGGTCTCCTCGACTATCATAGCGAATGGTCCCCCAAGTTGTACACCTCTCTGCTACTGATGCTTAGCGGATCTTAGCTGCTGCATCTGCAATGAAGCTCTCCTCTACTGACCCGCAGGTGGCCTCGCTAGTACTCCCTGACTGGGGCTCTGCCCTGAGCTGTATGATTGGAAGACATAGGACACTCTCTCAATTGATGGTCTGCTGACCCACACAATAAATACATGCCTAACCTCTTTCTTCACACAACACATATGTGCCCTGGCTTCTTATAGAAAGGGCAAACATGCTGGATGAGCTGGCCTCCGTATCTGGTGTGCCTGCTAAACTGATGCTCTGATCGATGCGGGAAACTACTGTCTCTGTGGTTGGAAGGGTCTCTGCTGCAGGAAATAGGGCCGCTTAGCTGGACCCCCACTGATGCTAGCTCCCCCTAATGCATCTCTCCCCCTCTTGGTCCTGAGCCCCAAGTCATCCTCTACTACCTGGGTATTTGCTAAAATCTCCTCGAATGTCGCAGTGCGGTGACCCCTGGTGCGTAATTTGATTTCCATAATCAAACATTTCCTGAACTTTCTTGCTCTCACCAAAGGGTTCTGCACCTCTACGAATCTGCCCAATCGACAAAACTCGGCAGCGTACTCGTCCACCGACATACTTTTCTGGACAAGATTCTGAAACTGGATCTCCAGGGCACTCAGATCCACATCTGAGAAGAACTTTCCCTTAAAAAGCTCCTTGAAATCTCCCCAAGTTAATCCAGGTGTCGCAATCCTTGGATCTGTGCGAAACCATGTCAGGGCTATGTAGAACATCTGGCTACCAGCCGCCTCTATCAATAAACTCTCAACCGTAGGATCCTCTCGATGTCCCCAATCCAGTTATAGGCGTACAGTATCCCCTCCAAGCCCTTGAAGTCCTTGGGTATCATCCTCTTGAAATCAACAATAGTGCCTGGCCTCAACTGCTGCGGGGCAGAATGGGGTGGAACAACTTGTAGCTGAACTAGTACAACTCTCTCTATGGCTGTAAGTGCTAACTGATGGACATTTTCTATCCCTTGCCTCATTACATCTTACTAGCGGTGTTGAGCCTCCGTTTGGGCCCTCTAGGCCTCCATTATCTTCCAGAAAAGCTCAAACATCTGTGCGGCATCGACTGGTGCTGCGGGTGGTGGAAGATCCTTAGAAATGGTGGGGACAGTCCTTTGAAGTAGAGGTGGAGCACCCTCGAAGACTGCTGAAGCCCCCACCTGAACCGTTAAGGCAACCCTACTTGATAAGGTGGCACAGTAGCTGTTGCCCGCCTCGGAGGTGGCGAAGTAACTGACCTAGCTAAAACTGAGCCAGAGCACTGTGATCTAGTCTTCGGCGGTATCTTAAAGATAGATCAAAACAAAGGAATCAATAGTGTGCAAGATAAGATATCATCAAAGAAGGACAGTTATATTCAAAGAAAAAATATTCAGATTGATAAGGATAGCAAAATTAATATATTGGAAATATTTTCTAGTTGTGATTGAGTATTCCCTCATCCTATATCCTAAGTCATATATCCTATAGCAGGCTTGTAGTAATACTCCAAGTCTGAGCACTACTATCTAGACCTGCACGGGCCACCACAATAAAGTGTCACGACCCACACCCAAAATGAGGGTATGAGTGCATGGAAAAGTCCAGCCTACGCTATAGCATCGACAGTAGAACGCTGTCTAGGTCAACAATACTATCTAAACATCTCACACAATATATATAATGTATCTGTCATGATATCTCAATTCCAAATGGAAAAATAATATGATAATATGAATAATCAATACTCAATCATAATATAAAACTAAAGAAAAATAATTCATAATACAAACCACAACTAAGTCCAATAGTCTAGCCATAACACAAAGTCTCAAATATACATATCATGTCATAATGTCTAAAATTTAATCATATCCAATACAGTAATAAAACGACTAAGTCTTATCAACAGCTACTAAGTTATCATGCTTTATGGATGCAACCTCAGATGGCTTGATATCATGTGGCCCGTAATAGGTAGGACGCATCTTCTCTAACCAATCAGCTGAAGAAATATATCCATTCATGATTAGAGCGAAGTACAAATCTCTCAAAGAAGTTCCAAATACATGCTAGAGAATATATGACAAATAATAGAAAAGAATACAAGATGCACAAGTAATTAGAAAATGGAAATACAGTTGAAACAGGCAAATAAATACAATAGGAACTGTAAAGGTAAATATAGGAAATATAGAATGAACTGTAAGTAAAAGAAACTAGAATATGGTCTATGTGATTTAGAGCACAAGTTCGTTATGTGATCGGCTTAGTTTGTACATGATTATTCTACGGTAATTCGATTATACGTGAGGTGTATAATCGACATACAAATTATTACACTTAGGGATTGATCACATAACCAACATTCACTCCCCCGCCCTAACCAATACTCATGGATCAAATTATGACACATTACATACATGATTATAATATAAGAACCCCGAGTACATGAGATAGTGTGAGCACATGAAGCACATGAATAAAAACGAGCACAAGAATACCCAATGCATACGATAAAGTACATGTTTAAGGAGTATCTGTTGTACATGGTAAGGGGATAACATCTTCTGTCAGGATTCATATAGTACTAGTCCGTGTAACAATGTGTCAGAGCCAAGTATCACAGTTCTAGAACATAAAATATATACACTATCATGTAATGAAAACTAACAGAGAGATGTACTCGCCTCTGGTCCTGAGCAAATGGTACATCTCGATTTCTGAGCTGGTGTCACACAACCCTATATATAAATATCATGTCAATTGGTATAAAAAGTAATAACCAGCATAAATGAGCTAATATATGGTTTTCTAGGTCAAGATATCACTACCACTTTTTTCAGAGGGGGGTATTTTTGTCTTTTTTGAATATTGATGATATTGTAAATATTGGTATTTTAAAATTTATTGTTTGATTGATATCTTATTTTATTATAACTAGTATGGATATTTTTAGCTTATAATATTTTAATATTTGGTATGATTGTATATGTTTATGTATTGTATTTAGTTAATGGTTAGTTGTTAGCCATTAGTTAGACTAGTTGTTAGAAGACCTAATTTGACCTAACTAGACTTGTCATGGACCACATCAAAGTTAGACCCATTGAACCCAATATTTGGGCTAGGTCCATTAGACTCATCCCACTTGACTAATTAGGTGACTTAATTAAACCTGCATTAGGAAGAGAAGCTTCCTCCTTAATTAAATTCTTCATGACAACCCTCAAGGGGTATTCTAGACATTATACATTACTTCGGAGAGGGGCAAGGGGCTGGCCACTACATAGAGGGGGTTCTCTCTCTCTCTCCACTTTATTTTATTTCAATTCTATATCCCCAATTGAGTTCTTCCCCAATTGATTCATTCCTCCACTAAATTCAACCCAATTCACACATATTTTCTCTCAATTTCATCATCTAATAAACATTGGAGCTTGAATTACAAGGAGCACTTGAAGAATGAGCAATTGACAGGGAGAATTATGTCCCAATTATGTCTATTGAGTATTTCATGGGGAATCAATCTCCCAATAGGTAGATTCTGAATCTATCCCTTAATTTATACTCCAATTCATGCATTTAACTATTAGAAATCATTCCTTGGCTTAGGGCTACCCATAGGATCAAGAACTAGGTTCATATGACTTGTATTGTGGAATCTACATTGTAATTTGTGCCAAATTAAAAAGAATTCCGAGATTGACATATCGAGTGTGTGTCATGAGACCAATTAGATCTAATTAGACTTAGATTGGGGTTGTGGGACTAAATACGTGTCTATAATTGGACACGAGTAGAGCGTATCTTGGTATTTCGTGATACGAAAATATTTTGGGTGATTTATGTAATTTCTCTTCAAATTCCTTTGTAATTAATTGTATTAGTTATATATAATTATATTTTATATGTATAGATGATAATTATGGAGAATTGGGGTTTTTGGTATTCTTTTTGGGTGCATATCATAGAGTATCATATATGTGCATGCCAAGTATTTGGGTTAATGCCTCTTGTATGGGTGTGTGTGCTATATATATTTATATAAATATATATATGTATATGTGTAGTGTATGTATTTGTGTGTGTGTGTGTGTGTGTGTGTGTGTGTGTGTGTGTGTGTGTGTGTATTGTGTTGTATTTTTCTTATAGATAGTGTAGAGGGTGTGTTTGAGTAGCAATGCTTGAGTGTGCATCCTTTTTAGACTCGAATCCTTCCACATAAGAGTAGCAGTGGGTAGAGGGGAGTGTGGTTGTTCCAGTATACATGAGGAGGAGTAAAATTTATATGTGTATCATTGACTATGAAGAAGAGTGACAGTGCAACAGTTGAGAGTAGAGGGGACTCGGGCAGTTAGTGAGGAGCAAATACAAGTGCTCCAACTGCAGAGAATGAGGGAAATCTTGTTGTGCAATACAACAGATAACTTAATTCTGTAAGAACTACAGTTTGGAATAAGGTTAGACTAGGAACAGAGGCAACTCACTACTTATAATGGTTTACAATGCAGTACACTCAAGCATTGTTTCAGCGTGGTTTCCTTGTTTCGGGCTTGTGCGCGTGTTGGGTTAGTACCGTGGAGTGTGTGCTAGAGTTTTTGCCCCCCCTTTGGTTCTACTACTTCTTCTTCACTTCTTCTTCATTCTTCTTCTTCTCCACTTCTTCTTTCTTCTTCCTTCTTCTTCCAAAGTGAGTTCTTCTTTCTTTTTCTTCCTTCTTTCTTCCATTTCTTCTTCTTTATGCTAACCCTCACCTTGCATTTTCCCTAACCTAGGTGTGTGGAGCCTAGATTTAGTGTGGAGGCTAGATTTGGTGGCTTGGAGCTTGAGGGAGGTAATTCCAAGAAGATCGGAGACTTTAGCCTTGGGATTTCAACTCCCAAGAGGTAAACCCTAACTTTTTTCTTGTTAATTACTTTTATGTAGTATAATTAGTGTTGTAGAACCTTCCTAAACCCTAAGCCTACCCGTGGGAGGAAGTTGGAACTAGTTTGGATGAGTTTAGAGACTTTGACATTAGGTTTTGTGTCAATTTCGGGTGGAATCCGAATTTGGCCCAATTTTGGGTGATGCCCTAGGTTAGACGGACCTAGGTAGACGTTGTCGGGTGTCTTGAGGGTGAGTGCGTGTCTCCGTTCGGACACGGGAAGCCGTGTCGCAGAGAAACGGACGTTTCAGGCAAATTTGGGGTTTTTCATCGTCGTCGATTCTAAGTGGATGCGCATTTCCACCATGGGCTTAGAATCGATACGGTAGCACTTTTTTTAGGATCTAGGCATCGTTTAGAACGCGTGGGTAAATTTTGGGCCGATTTCGAGTTTTTTTGGTGTGCGTTTTAGGAGGTTTTCCGAACCGCGCACCACGTGTTCGTCGAAATGACCGAACGGCCATTTCGGCGTGGTTTCCTTGTTTCGGACTTGTGTGCGTGTTGAGTTAGTATCGTGGATTGTGTGCTAGAGTTTTTGCCCCCCCCCTTTGGTTCTACTACTTCTTCTTCACTTCTTCTTCTTCTCCACTTCTTCTTTCTTCTTCCTTCTTCTTCCAAAGTGAGTTCTTCTTCCTTTTTCTTCCTTCTTTCTTCCATTCCTTCTTCTTTATGCTAACCCTCACCTTACATTTTTCCTAACCTAGGTGTGTGGAGCCTAGATTTAGTGTGGAGGCTAGATTTGGTGGCTTGGAGCTTGAGGGAGGTGATTCCAAAAAGATCGGAGACTTTGGCCTTGGGATTTCAACTCCCAAGAGGTAAACCCTAACTTTTTCCTTGCTAATTACTTTTATGTAGTATAATTAGTATTGTAGAACCTTCCTAAACCCTAAGCCTACCCGTGGGAGGAAGTTGGAACTAGTTTGGATGAGTTTAGAGACTTTGACATTAGATTTTGTGTCAATTTCGGGTGGAATCCGAATTTGGCCCAATTTTGGGTGATGCCCTAGGTTAGACGGACCTAGGTAGATGTTGTCGGGTGTCTTGAGGGTGAGTGCGTGTCTCAGTTCGGACACGGGAAGCCGTGTCGCAGAGAAATGGGCGTTTCAAGCGAATTTGGAGTTTTTCGTCGTCGTCGATTCTAAGTGCGTGCGCGTTTCCGCCACGGGCCTAGAATCGATGCGGCAGCACTTTTTCTAGGATCTAGGCATCGTTTAGAACACGTGGGTAAATTTTGGGCCAATTTCGAGTTCGTTTGGTGTGCGTTTCAGGAGATTTTCCGAACCGCGTACCACATGTTCGTCGAAATAACCGAACGACCATTTCGGCGTGGTTTCCTTGTTTCGGGCTTGTGCGCGTGTTGGGTTAGTATCGTGGAGTGTGTGCTAGAGTTTTTGCCCCCCCCCTTTGGTTCTACTACTTCTTCTTCACTTCTTCTTCATTCTTCTTCTTCTTCTCCACTTCTTCTTTCTTCTTCCTTCTTCTTCCAAAGTTAGTTCTTCTTCCTTTTTCTTCCTTCTTTCTTCCATTCCTTCTTCTTTATGCTAACCCTCACCTTGCATTTTCCCTAATCTAGGTGTGTGGAGCCTAGATTTAGTATGGAGGCAAGATTTGGTGGCTTGGAGCTTGAGGGAGGTGATTCCAAGAAGATCGGAGACTTTGGCCTTGGAATTTCAACTCCCAAGAGGTAAACCCTAACTTTTTCCTTGCTAATTACTTTTATGTATTGTAATTAGTGTTGTAGAACCTTCCTAAACCTTAAGCCTACCCGTGGGAGGAAGTTGGAACTAGTTTGGATGAGTTTAGAGACTTTGACATTAGGTTTTGTGTCAATTTCGGATGAAATCCGAATTTGGCCCAATTTTGGGTGATGCCCTAGGTTAGACGGACCTAGGTAGATATTGTCGGGTGTCTTGAGGGTGAGTGCATATCTCAGTTCGGACACGGGAAGCCGTGTCGCGGAGAAACGAACATTTCAGGCAAATTTGGGGTTTTTCGTCGTCGCCGATTCTAAGTGCGTGCGCATTTCTGCCACGGGCCTAGAATCGATGCGGTAGCACTTTTTCTAGGATCTAGGCATCGTTTAGAACGTGTGGGTAAATTTTGGGCCGATTCCGAGTTCGTTTGGTGTACATTTCAGGAGGTTTTCCGAACCGCGCACCACGTGTTCGTCAAAATGACCGAACGGCCATTTCGGCGTGGTTTCCTTGTTTCGGGCTTGTGCGCGTGTTGGGTTAGTATCGTGGAGTGTGTGCTAGAGTTTTTGCCCCCCCCTTTGGTTCTACTACTTCTTCTTCACTTCTTCTTTATTCTTCTTCTTCTCCACTTCTTCTTTCTTCTTCCTTCTTCTTCCAAAGTGAGTTCTTCTTCCTTTTTCTTCCTTCTTTCTTCCATTCCTTCTTCTTTATACTAATCCTCACCTTGAATTTTCCCTAACCTAGGTGTGTGGAGCCTAGATTTAGTATGGAGGCTAAATTTGGTGGCTTGGAGCTTGAGGGAGGTGATTCCAAGAAGATCGGAGACTTTGGCCTTGGGATTTCAACTTCTAAGAGGTAAACCCCAACTTTTTCCTTGCTAATTACTTTTATGTAGTGTAATTAGTGTTGTAGAACCTTTCTAAACCCTAAGCCTACCCGTGGGAGGAAGTTGGAACTAGTTTGGATGAGTTTAGAGACTTTGACATTAGGTTTTGTGTCAATTTCGGGTGGAATCCGAATTTGGCCCAATTTTGGGTGATGCTCTAGGTTAGACGGATCTAGGTAGACATTTTCGGGTGTCTTGAGGGTGAGTGTGTGTCTCAGTTCGGACACGGAAATCCGTGTCGCGGAGAAACGGGCATTTCAGGCGAATTTGAGGTTTTTCGTCGTCGCCGATTCTAAGTGCGTGCGCGTTTCCGCCACGGGCCTAGAATCGATGCGATAGCACTTTTTCTAGGATCTAGGCATTGTTTAGAACGCGTGGGTAAATTTTGGGCCAATTTTGAGTTCGTTTGGTGTGCGTTTCAGGAGGTTTTCCGAACCGCGCACCACGTGTTCGTCGAAATGACCGAACGGCCATTTCGGCGTGGTTTCCTTGTTTCGGGCTTGTGCGCGTGTTGGGTTAGTATCGTGGAGTGTGTGCTAGAGTTTTTGAGTTATATTTTATATATTTTAGGGTGTTGGTGAGTGTCGGGTTCGTTGGGCGTGAGTGGGGCGTGTTGTTGTGTGTTGTGGTTGAGTGGTGTGTGTATTTATATATATATATTTATAAGTGTCTATATATATATATATATATATATATATATATATATATATATATATATATATATATATATTTATATATATATATATATGTAGGCGTGTTTATGTATATATATTTATATATATGTGTGTATTTATATTATGTGCTTGTGTATGTATATGTCTATATGTATATATATATATGTTTATGTATAAGTGTGCTTGTGTATGTATGTGTCTATGTATATATATATATATATATATATATATATATATAAAAATGTGTCTGTGTATATATATATTGAGTGTGTGTATATATATAAATAGGTTTATATATATATATATATATATATATATATATATATATATATATATATATATATATATATATATATATATATAGCTATGTATAACTATATATGTGTGTGTGTGTTTAAGTGTGTGTGTGTGTGTGTGTATTAGTGTTTGCGAGTGTGTTAGTGTGTGTGTTAGTATATAGATATAAGTGTGTGTATTTATATATAAATCTAGTGGTATATATATATATATATATATATATATATATAGATGTATGTATGTTTATATATATAGAGTGATATATATATATGAATATAGGAGAGTGTGTGTGTGTGTGTGTGTGTGTGTGTTTGTGAGATGGAGGGGGGCAAACAGCAGGCTGTGGCAGCAGCTGCTGCTGCACTACAGCAGCAGCACAGCAGCAGCAGGAAGAGCAGCAGCAGCAGCTCTAGAAACGCAGCAACAGCAGCAGATGGGGGCAGCAGCAGCAGCTAGTGTACGCAGCGGGGAGTGAGGTAGCTAGGTGGTAGAGGGAGAGAGAGTTTAGTAGAGAGATAGATCTATATATAGATTGTTAGATAGATTAGTTGATAGACAGATAGCTAGTTAGATTAAATAGGTACTTAGATAATTAGATAGGTAGATAGTTACCTAGATAGGTAGATAGATAGTTAGACGGGTAGATAGATAGCTAGATACTTAGATATATATCTATCTAAGGTATAGATATCTATATACATATAGTTATATACATATCTATAGATATCTAGATAGTATATATATATATATATATATATATATATATATATATATATATATATATATATATATATATATATATATATATATATATATATATATATATATATATATATATGTATAGGTTAGGTAATGGGTATTTGTATATGTATGTGTGGATATCTATATATATATGTACATAGGTACTTAGATATATAAATATATAGTAGATATGTATATTTCCTAGCCTAGATTAATAACTAGGTGTATAATTATTAGCTAGATAGCTAGTTAGAGGGGTTTGAGAGCGGTATCTCAATACCTTGAGATATCGAGGTATCTCAATACCTTGAGATATTCAAGGTATTGAGTTTCGAGCGGGGTATTTGAGCAATAGCCTAGGAAATGTATTGGAGTGATTTTTATATGCTTATGTATATATATTTACGCGTGCTAGCATAGGTTTTAGCGGGTTTAGGCGGGGTGCGTGGCCTAGGGCGAGGTATCGGATACCGAGGGTATCCCGGTATCTCGATTAGGCGAGTTTGTGAGTTTTTTAGCTTAATGAGCTCGGTTTGACCTAGAATTTCAGGGGCACCCTAGTTTGACCTAGCTTTGACCATAATTGTCCTCGTTGACCGTAAAAATCAACGTTTGACCTAGTTTTGACCAAAAGTTGACTTTTTGGACCAGGGTTGACTTTTTGACCCAAATTTTACCGGTTTGACCCGTTCGACCTAGAATAGCCCTAGAAGCCTGTTTTTAATTATTTTATATCAGTTTAAATCCTTAGAATCCTATTTAATTCTGCTTTTCGCATTAGGTCCTAGCGATACCGGTCCGGATCTCGATTCTCATCAGTTGCTCAGGACATCAAACGAGTACCTACCTCTGATAGTTTCCATTTCATGATAGCGTTTATATCACCTGTTCTAGAACTGTGATACTTGATTCTGACACATTGTTACACAAGCTGGTACTAGTGGATCCCGTCATGAGATGATATCCCCCTAACCGTGTTCAGCGGGTACTCTATCACGTGTATTTCATCATGTGCTTCGGGTATTGATTCTCATGTGCTATCATGTGCTTCTTGTGCTCTCGCCTTCGTGTGCGCGAGCTATTATCATGTACGTAGCGTATTGTCGTTGGGGATCCAATGGTATTAGTGGGGGAGGGGAGTAGGAGTTGGTTATGTGATCAAAGCCAAACAGTATTCATGTGTATGTCGGTTTTGCAACTCACGCATAACAGAGTTATCGTAGTATTTTTCATGTACAACCTAAGCCGATCACATAACGAACTTGTGCTCAAGGCAATTAGCTAGTATTCATGTTTCTCACCTGCAGTTACTTTTCCACTACTTGTATTGTTCTCCAGTTTACATTGCAGCTACTTATTGTGCTCCAGCATATATTTATTTTCTGTGCATCTTGTATACTTTTCTATTGCTCGTCATATACACCTTACCATGTATTTGGAGTTGCTTCAGAGTTATGTACTTCGCTCCAGTCCTGACTGGGCATATTTTTTCCAGAGGATCCTGAGGACTATTGCCCGATGTTCTACGGGCCGGGTGTTGACGAGTGCTGTGACCCCGAGATCGAGGAGGAGTGCGCCGAGGAGACGCCGTTAGCGCCCTAGTTAGCTAGGTGGGTTTCCTGGGTTGTTCCCAGTGGTTTATGTTTTGGATGATTGTACTTATTCTTTTGATGCTGTGAGATATTGTAGCTATTATGGCCTTTGACTGTATATTTTGGATATTATCTTGCTCTCTTGGTTCTGGTTTTCTTTTGCTATCATATCGTACTTTTATTCACCCCCTAGATTTTGTGATTGAGTATTCATATATATATATTGCGTGGTTGCCCTCCTTTTGGAGAGGATTATTCATATATATATTGCGTGGTTGCCCTCCTTTTGGAGAGGTCATGGCAGATTTTTCTGTGAGTTATATAGATAGATGGTTGACCTAGAACGGACCTTTACAGCGTTCTACCGCCGATTCTGCGGCGTAGGCTGGACGTACCCACGGCTCATGCCCAATTTTCGGGTGCGGGTCGTGACTAATTTTTGGTGGTGGCCCATGTAGGTCTAATTTTTAGGTTTACCTGCAATAGGATATAGAAGATAGGCTGGAGAGAGTGTGCTCAATCACAACTAGGACCCTTCCTGCTTTCTTTTGCTATCTTTAAATTTTCCTAAAATTGTTTCTTTTGCAATATTACTGTCCTTCTTTGATGATATCGTTTCTTACACTGTATTGACTTCTTTTGATCTGTGTTCAGGATGCCTTCGAAGACCAGATCTCAGCGCACCGTCCCAGCAGCTGCCACCGAGAGGTCTGCCATCTCTCGTCCTGCTCGACTTCCGGCAGCCGCTACCGCTCCACTCGCCACTCCTGCGGTTGAGGGAGCGTCTGTTTCTCTCGGAGATCTCCTTACTCCCATTGATCCGAGAGTCACCCAGTTGTTCCGGTGGTACCTCCTCCACCACCGCCTGCACCAGTGGATGCCACGCAGTTGTTCGCGTTCTTCCGAGAGATGATGGATACGCAGCACCGTCAGGCAGATGTTATGAGGATGGGCATTGAGAATGCTCATCAGGTGGCTATGACAGCGGTCGACAGAGTGGCTCAGATCCAGCCACAGCCAGAGCAGGCTCAGTATCCAAGGCCGGGTACTATTATCGACTTCCAAAGGATACGGCCTAAGGAGTTCCGCGGTACAGAGGGGATCCTGTACGCCAACGATTGGATCGAGCATATAGAGGGCATCTTCAGGCTGGCGATGATCCCAGCCAGCATGCAGATCGAGGCAGCAGGCAGCCAGATGTTCGACCTTGCCCTTACCTGGTACCGCACGGATACGCGGATAGCAGTTCCGGGGCTGACTTGGGAGGCTTTCAAGAAGCTTTTCAAGGAGAAGTTCTTCCCGGATGTGGCTCTCAGTGCTTTAGAGAGTCAGTTCGAGGCGCTCGTCCAAGGGAGTATGTCAGTGGACGAGTATGCAGCGAATTTCTGCCATTTGGGCAGATTTGTTGAGGGGTTGTCTGAGGCAGCGAAGGCGCGGAAGTTCCGCAAGGGCTTGGTCATGGCGGTCAAATCCTTGACTAGGAGCGACCGCGAGGCGACCTTCGAGCAGATTGTCAGTGACGCACAGAGGGCTGAGGATAATTTAGAGCTGAAGACAAAGAGGAGCAGAGATGCTTCCGGAGCAGACAGCAGTGCAGGCCCAGCCAAGAGGCTATTCCAGCAAACCCAGCAGCACCAGGGTCAGGGTCGTACGCTATTCCGACAGGCGCCCTAGCAGCAGAGGCAGGGTCAGCAGCAGGGCCAGAGGTAGCCCATCGTTTGCCCTTTCTGTAGGAAGCCAGGGCACGGATGGGACATATGCAGAAAGAGGCTGGGCAGATATTTATTGTGTGGCACAGCAGATCACCAGCTGAAGGATTGCCCTTCAGCACTTGCCCGTACAGCTCAAGGCAGAGGAGCTGCTCAGAGGGCACCGGCCAGAGCACCTGCAGCGTAGCAGAGAGGACAGCCTTTGCAGACTCAGCAGTAGTGGTTTGCCCAGCACCAGCAGCAGCACCGAGAAGGACAGCAGGGGCAAGCTTTTGCCCTGACAGTAGATGGGGCCGAGCCAGTTGGTGATGTGATCTCAGGTTCGATTCTTCTTGATTCCATTTCAGCCCTTGCTTTATTTGATTCCGGTGCTTCCCATAGCTTTGTGTCTATATCTTTTGCTGTTAGACACCATCTTGTTGCTGAACCTCTAGCTAGACTCTACAAGATCACGACCGGGGGTGGTATCATCCTAGTCAGTGATGTCTGCAGAGACCGAAGAGTTACCTTGGGAGGCCGGGAGTTGAGTGTGTGCCTACTCGTAATGCCACTTCTGAGCTACGATATTATACTCGGGATGGATTGGTTGAGTACACATTGTGCTAGTATAGATTATCGTGGAGGCAGAGTTTTGTTTAGTCCGCCGGGTGAGCCAGAGTTTCAGTTTTAACAGAGGAGTAGCGGAGCAGACCGAGGGAGTCTTCTGCGGAGCCCTGGTGGTAGAGCCGAGGTTGCTACATCCAATGATAGAGGAGTATATGGATGTCTTTCCAGAGGAGTTGCCAGGGTTACCTCCGGACAGAGATCTAGAGTTCTATAGACTTGGTGCCAGGCGCGGAGCCGATATCCCAGCACGTCTATAGAGTCAGCAACAGTAAGCTGATAGAGTTGAAGAAGCAGGTGGATTAGCTACAGGACAAGGGATTTATCAGATCAAGTTCTTCTCCATGGGGTGCTCCGGTACTTTTTGTGCCGAAGAAGGATGGGTCGATATGGATGTGTATCGACTATAGGGCTCTGAACAACCTCACAATCAAGAACAAGTATCCGCTATCACGTATTAATGATCTGTTTGACCAGTTGAACGGAGCGAGGGTGTTTTCCAGGATTGATCTGAGGACAGGCTACCACCAGGTGAAGGTCAGGAAGGAGGATATTCCGAAGACAGCTTTTTGGACCAGATATGGACAGTATGAGTTCTTGGTGATGTCGTTTGGGTTGACTAATGCCCCGACAGTGTTCATGAATCTGATGAACAAGGTATTCCATCAGCATCTGGACAGGTTTGTGGTGGTATTTATAGATAATATCTTGGTATATTCGAAGACCCCAGAGGAGCACGAGGAGCATCTGAGGATAGTGCTGGAGACTCTCAAGAAGGAAAAGCTTTATGGAAAGCTTTCGAAGTGCGAGTTCTTTCTTAACAAGGTTGAATTCCTTGGTCATGTGGTGACTGGAGAGGGTATCTCGGTGGATCCGAGAAAGATCATGGCAGTTGAGGCATGGAGTGCTCCGAGTTCAGTAGCCGAGGTCAAGAGTTTCCTGGGGCTGGCAGGTTATTACAGGAGATTTGTTCAGGATTTTTCCCGGATTGTAGAGCCGTTGTCCAGGCTGACCCGGAAGGACGTGGAGTTTGTTTGGTCAGACGAGTGCCAGATCGCCTTTGATGAGCTGAAGAGGAGGTTGATGACAGCTCCAGTGTTGACGTTGCCATCAG
This sequence comes from Iris macrosiphon, assembly GCA_036927795.1. Classification (NCBI taxonomy): domain Eukaryota; kingdom Viridiplantae; phylum Streptophyta; class Magnoliopsida; order Asparagales; family Iridaceae; genus Iris; species Iris macrosiphon. The sequence goes on from JAYESA010000005.1 coordinate 87,310,604, forward strand.
GTTCTGGAGGATTCACTATCTATAGTGATGCATCGGGGAAGGGACTGGGTTGTATGTTGCAGCAGAATGGGAGGGTGATTGCCTATGGTTCCAGGCAATTACGTCCTCATGAGAAGAACTACCCTACCCACGATTTGGAGTTGGCAGTGGTCATCTTTGCTCTGAAGTTATGGAAATACTATTTATACGGAGAGCGTGTGGAGATCTTCACTGACCACAATAGCTTGAAGTATGTGTTTACCCAAAAAGAGCTGAACATGAGGCAGAGGAGATGGTTGGAGTTGATGAAAGACTTCGACATATCGTTGCAGTATCATCCAGGGAAGGCGAATGTAGTTGCGGATGCATTGAGCAGGTATCTGGTATCTATGTGCCTGACTACAGATCGTTATCTTCTGGCAGATCTAGAGAGCTTGGGCATTGAGGTGATAGTGCCTGGAGTTGAGATGCAGATATGGGGACTACAGATTCAGTCAGAGTTGGTAGACCGGATCAGGGCTACACAGTTTGAGGATGAGTCCCTGAGGAGCATCAGGGCGCAGGTTCAGATGGGATTGTCAGATGACTTCACCATTGCTGATGATGGTTCTTTGCGGCACGGTACCAGATTGTGTGTGCCGAGTGGGTCGTTGCGCGAGGAGGTTCTCCTAGAGGCGCATCGATCCCAGTACTCTATGCATCCAGGTGCCAACAAGATGTATAGAGATCTGAGACAGCATATATGGTGGTACGGAATGAAGTGGGAGGTAGCGCGCTTCGTATCCCGATGATTAGTGTGCCAGCAGGTGAAGGCGGAGAGGCAGAGGCCAGGAGGTTTGCTCCAGCCGTTACCCATTCTGGAGTGGAAATGGGAGCATGTGACCATGGATTTTGTTTTTGGACTTCCCCGTTCTCTAGGTGAGAAGGATACGATTTGGGTCATCGTGGACAGGTTAACCAAATTGGCCCACTTTCTACCATTCAAAGTGGGTACGTCTACAGAAAGACTCGCAGAGATGTATGTGCGCCAGATAATCAGACTGCATGGAGTTCTTGTGAGCATAGTATCAGATCAGGAAAGTCGCTTTACTTCGTATTTCTGGAGGAGTCTGCAGGCTAGCTTGGGCACCCAGCTCAAGTTTAGTAGTGCGTATCACCCACAGACAGATGGTCAGTCAGAGAGGACCATTCAGACGCTTGAGGACATGCTTCGTACTTGTGTTTTGAATTTCAGAGGCTCTTGGGAGGATTACTTGCACTTGGTAGAGTTTGCTTACAACAACAGCTACCAAGCCAGTATCGAGATGTCACCTTTTGAGGCATTATATGGACGGAGGTGTCGCACTCCGTTATCATGGGATGATATAGGCGAGAGAGCTTTGCTTGGCCCAGAGATAGTGGTTGATACAGCGGAGAAGGTCAAGCTCATTAGAGATAGACTTCGGATGGCGCAGGGCAGGCAGCAGCATTGGGCCGATAGCCACCGGAGACCTCTGGAGTTTGAGGTATAGCTTAGAATCTAGATTTTGTTCTTGTGTTTGCTTGTGATTGCTTGTTTTAGACTAAGTGCAGAGACCTTGTTTATGCTAGGTTGGAGATCTGGTGTTCCTGAGGATTTCTTCGACGCGGGGCACTATTCTCTTCGGTGGAGGTGGGAAGCTTAGCCCATATTTCTTCGGACCATTCCGTATCCTTGAGAGGGTCGGCGTCGTGGCGTATAGGCTTGAGTTGCCGCCTACGCTAGAGGGAGTTCATGATGTGTTCTACGTGTCGCAGTTGAGACGGTACGTGGCAGATCCCAGTCACATATTGGATCACTCAGAGATCGTGGTGGGCCCTACTATTAGCTATCCAGAGTAGCCGGTAGAGATTCTGGATCGGCGGGAGAAGGTGTTGAGGAACCAGACTATTCTCTTGGTTCGCGTCGCGTGGAGGCATCACTGTCCAAGTGAGTCGACCTGGGAGAGGGAGGATAAAATGCGCGAGCGATACCCCTATCTCTTCGAGCCCTGAGGTATGGTTCTTTCCTTGCATTCCTGTCCTAGTTTCGTCTTTCAATTTCGAGGACGAAATTATTTTAAGGAGGGTAGGCTTGTCACTACCCAATTCTAGAAAATAGGGTATTTTTTTTATTTGGTGAATTGTGTATTGTATTTAATTAATTATATTTATATTTATTTAGTGATTGTATTTTTTTTTAATAATTGTTTTAGGGCTTTGGCTAGCCTGGACCCATGTCAGACCCTAGTGGACCGATGTCCGACCCGACCAACACCCTTGTGAGAATTATTTTGGGGCTTAGAAATTATTATTATATTTTTAGTGGGTTAGTGGGAGAGATTTGGAGTTAGTTTGAGTGCTTTTGGAACCCGGAACTCAAAACTGAGTTGCGGGAGGGCATTTTGGACTTTCCTACATGTAAACTCCCTTTATTACAAGTGGCCAGCCCTACCTAGCCCCCCCCATCCGTGAGAACACAGCAGCAGCCCCCCCTTTGGTTCTACTACTTCTTCTTCACTTCTTCTTCATTCTTCTTCTTCTTCTTCTTCACTTCTTCTTTCTTCTTCCTTCTTCTTCTAAAGTGAGTTCTTCTTCCTTTTTCTTCCTTCTTTCTTCCATTCCTTCTTCTTGATGCTAACCCTCACCTTGCATTTTCTCTAACCTAGGTGTGTGGAGCCTAGATTTAGTGTGGAGGCTAGATTTGGTGGCTTGGAGCTTGAGGGAGGTGATTCCAAGAAGATCGGAGACTTTGGCCTTGGGATTTCAACTCCCAAGAGGTAAACCCTAACTTTCTTCTTGCTAATTACTTTTATGTAGTGTAATTAGTGTTGTAGAACCTTCCTAGACCCTAAGCCTACCCGTGGGAGGAAGTTGGAACTAGTTTGGATGAGTTTAGAGACTTTGACAATAGGTTTTGTGTCAATTTCGGGTGGAATCCGAATTTGGCCCAATTTTGGGTGATGCCCTAGGTTAGACGGACCTAGGTAGACGTTGTCGAGTGTCTTGAGGGTGAGTGCGTGTCTCCGTTCGGACACGGGAAGCCGTGTCGCAGAGAAACGGGCGTTTAGGGCAAATTTGGGGTTTTTCGTCGTCGCCGATTCTAAGTGCGTGCGCGTTTCTGTTACGGGCCTAGAATCAACGCAGTAATACTTTTTCTAGGATGTAGGCATCATTTAGAATGCGTGGGTAAATTTTGGGCCGATTCCGAGTTTGTTTGGTGTGTATTTCAGGAGGTTTTCCGAACCACGCACCACGTGTTCGTCGAAATGACCGAACGGCCATTTCTGCGTGGTTTCCTTATTTCGGGCTTGTGCGCGCGTTGGGTTAGTATCGTGGAGTGTGTGCTAGATTTTTTGAGTTATATTTTATATATTTTAGGGTGTTGGTGAGTGTCGGGGTCGTTGGGCGTGAAAGGGGCGTGTTGTTGTGTGTTGTGGTTGAGTGGTGTGTGTCTTTATATATATATATTTATAAGTGTCTATATATATATATATATATATATATATATATTTATATATATATTTATATATATATATATGTAGGTGTGTTTATGTATATATATTTATATATATGTGTGTATTTATATCTATGTGCTTGTGTATGTATATGTCTATATTTATATATATATGTATATGTATAAGTGTGCTTGTGTATGTATGTGTCTATGTATATATATATATAAATGTGTCTGTGTATATAAATATTGAGTGTGTGTATATACATATAAATAGGTTTCTATATATATATATATATATATATATATATATATATATAGCTATGTATAACTATATATGTGTTGATGTGTGTTTAAGTGTGTGTGTGTATTAGTGTTTGTGAGTGTGTTAGTGTGTGTGTTAGTATATAGATATAAATGTGTGTGTATATATATATATATCTAGTGGTATATATATATAGATGTATGTATGTTTATATACATAGAGTGATATATATATATATATATATATATATATATATATATATATATATATATATATATATATATATGAATATAGGAGTGTGTGTGTGTGTGTGTGTTTGTGAGACGGAGGGGGGCAAACAGCAGGCTGTGGCAGCAGCTGCTGCTGCACTGCAGCAGCAGCACAGCAGCAGCAGGAAGAGCAGCAGCAGCAGCTCTAGAAGCGCAGCAACAGCAGCATATGGGGCAGCAGCTAGTGTACGCAGCGGGGAGCGAGGCAGCTAGGTGGTAGAGGGAGAGGGAGTTTAGTAGAGAGATAGATCTATATATAGATTGTTAGATAGATTAGTTGATAGACAGATAGCTAGTTAGATTAAATAGGTACTTAGATAATTAGATAGGTAGATAGTTACCTAGATAGGTAGATAAATAGTTAGACGGGTAGATAGATAGCTAGATACTTAGATATATATCTATCTAAGGTATAGATATCTATATACATATAGTTATATACATATCTATATAGTATATATATATATATATATATATATATATATATATATATATATATATATAGGTAAGGTAATGGGTATTTGTATATGTGTGTGTGGATATCTATATATATATGTACATAGGTACTTAGATATATAAATATATGGTAGATATATATATTTCCTAGCCTAGATTAATAACTAGGTGTATAATTATTAGCTAGATAGCTAGTTAGAGGGGTTTGAGAGCGGTATCTCAATACCTTAAGATACCGAGGTATCTCAATACCTTGAGATATTCAAGGTATTGAGTTTCGAGCGGGGTATTTGAGCAATAGCCTAGAAAATGTATTGGAGTGATTTTTATATGCTTATGTATATATATTTACGCGTGCTAGCATAGGTTTTAGCGGGTTTAGGCGGGGTTCGTGGCCTAGGGCGAGGTATCGGATACCGAGGGTATCCCGGTATCTCGATTAGGCGAGTTTGTGAGTTTTCTAGCTTAATGAGCTCGGTTTGACCTAGAATTTCAGGGGCACCCTAGTTTGACCTAGCTTTGACCATAATTGTCCTCGTTGACCGTAAAAGTCAATATTTGACCTAGTTTTGACCTAGAGTTGACTTTTTGGACCCCGGGTTGACTTTTTGACCAAAATTTTATCGGTTTGACCCGTTCGACCTAGAATAGTCCTAGAAGCCTGTTTTTAATTATTTTATATCAGTTTAAATCCTTAGAACCCTGTTTAATTCTGCTTTTCGCATTAGGTCCTTGCGATACCGGTCCGGATCTCGATTCTCATCAGTTGCTCAGGACATCAGGCGAGTACCTACCTCTGATAGTTTCCATTTTATGATAGCGTTTATATCACCTGTTCTAGAACTGTGATACTTGATTCTGACACATTGTTGCACGAGCTGGTACTAGTGGATCCCGTCATGAGATGCTATCCCCCTTACCGTGTTCAGCGGGTACTCTATTACATGTATTTCATCATGTACTTCGGGTATTGATTCTCATGTGCTATCATGTGCTTCTTGTGCTCTCACCTTCGTGTGCGCGAGCTATTATCATGTACGTAGCGTGTTGTGGTTGGATCCAATGGTATTAGTGGGGGAGGGGAGTAGGAGTTGGTTATGTGATCAAAGCCAAATAGTATTCATGTGTATGTCGGTTATGCAACTCACGCATAACGGAGTTATCGTAGTATTTTTCATGTGCAACCTAAGCCGATCACATAACGAACTTGTGCTCAAGGCACTTAGCTAGTATTCATGTTTTTCACCTGCAGTTACTTTTTCACTACTTGTATTGTTCTCCAGTTTACATTGCAACTACTTATTGTGCTCCAGCATATATTTATTTTCTGTGCATCTTGTATACTTTTCTATTGCTCATCATATACACCTTACCATGTATTTGGAGTTGCTTCAGAGTTATGTACTTCGCTCCAGTCCTGACTGGGCATATTATTTCCAGAGGATCTTGAGGACTATTGCCTGACGTTCTATGGGCCGGGTGTTGACGAGTGCTGTGACCCCGAGATCGAGGAGGATTGCGCCGAGGAGACGCCGTTAGCGCCCTAGTTAGCTAGGTGGGTTTCCTGGGTTGTTCCCAGTGGTTTATGTTTTGGATGATTGTACTTATTTTTTTGATGCTGTGAGATGTTGTAGGTATTATGGCCTTTGACTGTATATTTTGGATATTGTCTTGCTCTCTTGGTTCTGGTTTTCTTTTGCTATCATATCGTGCTTTTATTCACCCCCTAGATTTTGTGATTGAGTATTCATATATATATTGCGTGGTTGCCCTCCTTTTGGAGAGGATTATTCATATATATATTGCGTGGTTGCCCTCCTTTTGGAGAGGTCATGGCAGATTTTTCTGTGAGTTATATAGATAGATGGTTGACCTAGAACGGACCTTTATAGCGTTCTACCGTCGATTTTGCGGCGTAGGCTGGACGTACCCACGGCTCATGCCCGATTTTCGGGTGCGGGTCGTGACAATTAGCATGGGTGAGTTGGTTATGTGTGAGGTAGTGGGTATTTGTGTAGGTTAGTGAGGGTGGTGAAAAGGGTTGGTGTGGGTACCAAAGTACCATGATATGGGGGTATCTTAGTATCATTTTAAATTGAATTGAGTATAGGTATTAGATTGTATGATACTAAGGTAATGTAATATATTATTATCTTTGAGTCTATATAGTATATATATATATATATATATATATATATATATATATATATATATATATATATATATGATGCTTAGTATCTATATAACTAGTATGGTTTAGAAGCTTAGTATTAGCGAGATATTTACCTAGAAGACTTGGAATGACTTAATAGACCTAATATTGACTAGTATCACTTCATAAACCAACTAGATAAGTATCTTGGAACCCCAAATTAGGTAATTGACGTAGTATTGACCTAGTAAGTCATATTTTACTCATTTTAGCTTATTTATCACTTTTTTACACATAATTGACAATGATGTTAATATATATGGTTGTGTGACACCAGTTCGGACACCGATTTACATCATTGCTCTGGACCACAGGCGAGTACATTCTCTGATAGTTTCCATTATTTGATTACTACTATAATTCAAGTATTTAGAAATATTACTTATAATTTTTGACACAATGGTACACTGATTGGTATTGTTATTGGATCGACAGTCATGAGATGTTACCCTGATTATCGAGATGATATAGAATACTGCTCCTTGATGGTATTGGATAATATTGGATATTATAAGTTAAATATTGGATATATTGGCGAGTAATGTGTCATGGTTGGATCCATCGTATCAGTCGGGGCGGAGAAAATACTAATTAAATATGTGATCAAGAACTATTGGCAAGTAGTATAATTATTGACTACTAATTAATCATACACTACATGTATGATTGAGTTAGCTCTCCTTAGTGTAATGAATATCCCAAGCCGATCACATATCTAGTTAGTATCTCAAAAACATATGGTATATTGTAGACACAATTTTAGTTCATAGATTACCTTGTTCTATTCCTGACATTATAGTTCCTCTCTTTCATTCTTGTACGCATTGATTTATATTTTTTTTGCTAGTATTGCATGTTCCTTCATTGTTCTTAAATTATCAGTTATATTCTCATCGTATATAGAATCCTCTATTTTAATGTTTTATAATTTTTGTCAATTAATTGGAACTGCTATTGGGTTATACTTTGCTCCAATCCTGATTGGATATATTTTTCAGACGACGACTTAAAGGACTGGTGTCCTACACACTATGGACCACAGGGGGGATAGCAACCATGGGACCTGACACTCAGGAGTGATTGTCGAAAAATCTAGGCAAAATTATTAGTTATCATAGTTACTTTTTCTTTAGCATTTTGGTATCGAATTTATTTTTGGCTTATATTTGAGACTTGGATATTATTTCTAATTATTGTTATTGTTATTATTCCGTAACGAGTAGATACTTCCGCAGGAGCATAATCGATTTTCTGGTAAAATACATTACGAGATGTTTTTACATACTTTCCGCATTCAGTTCTAGCTATTTTCGTACCTCTTGATCGACCTGAACAACAAATACGTACCCCCCACCACCACTTTTGGCCTTCTAGGAATATCCTTCAATAGTTTACTAAAAATGGAACAAATGATCTTTTCTTCTTCCTTGGTTGAAAAGAGATATCTTGAGCAATCAGAGAAGCACTTTGATAAACAGATTTTATCTTTACCGACTCAATTAAGGTATTCATGTTTGTTCTATTAGACAAAATAGATCGCATTTTTTGCACTTCCTTCAAATAAGAGTTGTCCATGTACGGAATTATTTTAGAGATTGCCGAGAGGGAAAGAGAGATAGCCGAGAGATACAAAGAGATGCAATCACACCCTATATTAGACGAGAAAACTAAGACAGACAAGGAGGAACCTACTAGAAATAGAAAGACATTATCAATGTATCCGGATTTTATCGATAACAATCCTGAACTTAGACTTCATAGTTATGTTAGACTTCTTTAATATCTTATCGTGCTATAGATATGTGATTGAGTATTGTGTTACATTACTTATATTATCATCCTTCTTGGAGTTGAGATATTATTGACAGATTTATATATTACAGTGAGATGATTAGATAGTATAGTTGACCTAGACAATATTCTACCACCGATGCTACAACATAGGCTGGACGTACCCACGTACTCATGCCCCTTCCCCGGGTGTGGGTCGTGACACATTTTTGTGGTGGCCCATGCATATCTGTCTTTACAATTAGTGCAAAGTCGTGGTAGTACAACGGCTTAGTTGTACTACTGCGAGCCTGCGATAGGATATAGGACATAGGATACTAGGATGAGATAGTGATACTCAATCACAACTAGGAATTCCAATCTGATTTAAAATTGCTACTCTTGATTCATTTTAAATACTTTGAATATTGATGTCCTCTCTTGATAATATCTTATCTTGTGCCAAATTGATATCTTTTGTTTCGATCTGTCTTCAGGATGCCGCCGAAGACTAGATCTCATCGATCGGGAGCAGCTTCTGAGAGGTCTGCCACCTCTCAACCTCCCACTTAGACAGCAGGGGTTGTACCTCCTACGACATTAGTTCACGTAGGAGTCTCGGCTGCCTTCGGGTGTCACCCTCACTTTTTTAACTAGGGGTAGTTTGGTAATTGGGCATTAGTATTTTTATTTTAGGATTATTATATTAAATATTGTGCATGTTGTAAATATTTATTTATTGTATTATTTATTTATTGTTAGATGTTAGATTTATTTTGGACTTTTGTAGTGGACCTAACTAGTTTATTTTAGATCTACAGACCAACATTTAATTCTAGTTAGAACTGAGCCCAATAGTAAGCTCATTCATTAGGAGGATGAGTTAATTAGTGAAACCAATTAGACTAGAACCTTTTCTCCTTAATTATTTCTTCATGACAAGCCCTAAGGGGTATTTTGGACAATTCATAGTAGCTTGGAGTAGGGGTTATGGCCGGCCACCTATTAGAGTGGGGAGTGACTCTCTCTCCTCATTTGTCATTCCAAATCTAGATCTAGAATTTTTTCTCTTCCAAATTTCTTTATTCCCACACCAATTCCTACTCAAATTTCTTTCTAATTTCTTTCTTATTCTTCATTGGAGGCTATTAGAATAAGGATCTACAAGAGGAGTAAGGATCTACAAGTTGGAGGCTCTTGACACTCAATTTGAGAATTTTATTAGGAATCCATCTCTCAATTGGTAATTTTTGAATTTTTCTCTCACTGTAGCTTCTTAATCATGTATTTGACCATTAGGAATACTGAATACCTATATGAATAAGTTCTAGGCTAATTGACTTTGTATTGTGAGATCTATGAGGTAATCTGTGTGTAGGTTGGGCAAATTATGAATTTGATACCTCAATTTTGTGTCATGAGACTAATTAAATATAATTAAACTTAGATCGGGGTTATGGGACTAGGTACGTGTCCACAAATGGATACGTATAGGCCGTATCACGGTATCTTACGATACTGTGTGATACGGAGTCAATTTTGGGTGAATTGCATGAATTCTCTTCATGGTGTGTTGTAATGATTTCTAATAGTTCTAATTATGAATATATGAATTGTAGAAATAGGTAATTGTGGATTATTAGGAGTTTGGCACTTCATTGGGATGAGTATCATAGATATCCTAGTATGCACTATGGGCGTTTGTCTTAATGCCTCTCTCTCTCTCTCTCTCTCTATATATATATATATATATATATATATATATGTGTGTGTGTGTGTGTGTGTGTGTGTGTGTGTGTGTGTGTAGATATCTATTTATATGCGTGTGTGTGTGTGTCTAAGGGTTGTATATTGGATGTATTGTGTGGTATGTGTGAGTGAGTGGTGTTGGTAGTGTGCTTTGGAGAGTGGTGGTCAAGTTTTGGAGAGTGCAGTATGCTTTGCAACAGCAATTGTAGCAGCTCGAGTGCAGCAATTAGCACCAACTGCAGCAGCCTTAGTACAGCAAGAGCATTGCAGCAGCATGCTAGAGTGCAGTGTGCATCAGCAGCAACTATTGCAGCTAGCAGTGCAAGCAGTACAATGCTGCAGCAGCAGCAGGATTGACTACTCAAGTGCAAGTGCAACAGCCGCTGCAGCAGCTAGCCCGAGGGCAGCAAGCAGTTCTCGAGCAGCAGCAAGAGCACTTCATTGAGCAGAAGTGCAGCAGCAATGGAGTATCAGCAGCATGCAGCAGTAGCAGTACAGAAATAGCTGTAGTAGCTAGGAGTATTAGCAAGAGCAAGTGCAAGTGCGGCAGCAAGCAAGTGCAATAGCAAGAGCAAACAGCAATGGCAGTAGCTTGCAGTGCGGTATCAGCAACAACTGCAGAACATTAGCAGCAAGAGCAGTAGCACATAGAGCACCAACTGCAGCATTGCAGTTAGTCATTAGTAATTAGTATATAAGTATTAGAGTATTGGTTAGATATATATAATAGAGTTAAGTATTAGCATGATGTTAGTGTGTTATATGTTAGTGTGTCAACTAGATGGGTTGTTTTACAGTTAGTTAGTTAAGGGTGTCAGTTAGTATTTATGACCAGTTAGCATAACTGATATTGTGTCAGTTATTGATACATGTATATGTATGAGATTGAGGGGCTCAAAACTGATGTTGGTACCCAAGACTAGCAACAGTAGTATCTCAGTGAGCAGGATACTTGATGTGTCAATTTGGGGAGCCAAGTTGGAGTTAGGATTTGGTTTTAGAAGTGCTGTGTGCCAGGGCCTGTTCAGGGAAGTAGTTAGAGTCATATGGATAGGTACCTCAATTTAGATACTTGAGTATATGTATATATATATATTATATATTTAGATATATAGATATATAAGAAGTGAAAAATACCTATACCTTGATATACTATTAGGTGTATAGTGGATTGGTAAGTTAGCTAAGTTATCAGTTTGTCACCAAGGTCTTGGAGAGAACTATATATTAGGTAATATATATTTACATACTAAGTTAATAGGTAGTAGCAGTAACTAGTATATATGAGTATATATATAATACTTACTATTATTAGCTAATCTAGAAATTTATCTAAGGTATTAACTTAGAAACTCAACCAAGACCTAGTATAGCTAGTATTAGCTAGTTAATGATCATTTGAGACCTATTAACTTAACATGGACCTAGATGCATGCATTGGTGTATTTTTAATCCATTCCTATTTTATTACACCTTTTAACTTGATAATTCCTAAAATAGGTTTGTGTGACACCAGCTTGAGCATCGAGAGACATACCTTTCTCAGGACCTCAGGCGAGTATATTTCTCTGTTAGTTTTCATTTTATAATAGTGTATATATCTTATATTCTATAACTGTATACTTGATTCTGACAAAGTGGTTTCACGGACTAGTACTACATGGATCCTGTCAGGAGATGTTATCCCTTACCGTGTTCTGCGGGTACTCCTTTATATGTATTTCATCATGTGTATCGGGTATTAATTTAGTATAATTCATGTTCATACACTGCTCGTATTCAGCGTGCTTATATTCGTGTACACACATTGCTCGTATTCAGTGTGCCCATATTCGTGTTCGTAACGTGTCATGATTGGATCCATTGGTATTAGTTGGGGTTGGGGGAGTAAGAGTTGATTATGTAATCAAGCCCCGGTATATTTGTGTACATGTTGATTACATACCACACTTGCAATCGAGTTACCATATTGTATTCGTGTTCAACATAAATCGATCACATAATAAACTTGTATTCCAAGGCACATTGGTTAGATTTCAGTTATTTCTTTTTATTGTAGATATTCATATTGCATATTCTTCTTTCCAATACATTACTTGTTCACTCTAGTTCATTTTTTCTGTTGTTTAGTTATCTTGTATTCTTTTCTATTATCTGTTTTATATGCTTGATTATGTAATTGAAATTACTTTCAGAGGTTTGTACTTCGCTCCAATCCTGACTGGATATATTTTTCAGATGATTGGCTCATAGATCAGTGTCCCACATTCTACGGACTGCAGGAGGGCATACCATTAGAGAATACTCCTATAGACCAGGAGGACATAGTTCCAGAGCCCGAGGAGGTTTAGTTTATCTTTGGTGGATTTGTATTAGACTGTTATTTAGATTCATGGCAAGTATATTATTTCATACTTGTGGATTGTATCTTGATTATTTTTTTTGTTATTCCATTCGTGCTCTATCTTCCTTAGTTTGCATTGTGATTGAGTATAGTTACATTTGTGAGATACCATATTGTTCCTTCGTTTGGAGTTGAGATGATTGACAGGTACCATATATATTTTGTTGAGATGTTTAGTTAGTTAGAATTGACCCAGACAGTGTTCTACCGTCTTTGCTGCGGCGTAGGCTAGGCTTAACCATGTACTAGTTCCCGAATATTCGGATGCGGGTCATGACACATTTTTAGTGGTGGCCCATGCAGGTCTAGAGTCGCAAGTAGAGCGATATCGTAGTAGTGCTCGCCTAGAGTACTGCTACGAGCCTGCTTTAGGAAATAGGATATAGGCAGAGAGTATACTCAATCACAACTAGAAAATTCTTCCAAATATCTGTCTTGCTATCCTTATCTATTGAATGTTTGCTTTACTTTGAATAAAATATGTCCTTCTTTGATGATAGCGTATCATACTCAATATTGATTCCTCTGTTCCATCTATCTTCAGGATGTCGCCGAAGACATGTTCCCAGCGCTCAGGCGCAATATCCGCGAGGTCAGTCACTTCCAGAGGTCCGCTTCACCGATCTAGGTGGGCATTTCTGCAGAAGCTTTCGGAGGTGCTCCACCTCCAATACAGAGGGCAGCGCCGACAGTTTCAAGGGATCTTCCACCCCCACCATCCGCAGTCAATCAGACGCAGATGTTGTGCTCTTTCAGTAGATAATGGAGGTATAACAGCGCCAGTCAGTGGTTATGAGGCAGGATATTGTGAATGCTCACTAGATTGCGCTCATAATAGTTGAGAGAGCCGCCATAGTCCAGCCACAGACGGCACCATCTCAGTTTACCCCACAGCAGCCGAGGTCGGGGACCATCATAGACTTTAAAAGGATCGGGCTGAAGGACTTTAAGGGCACTGAAGGGAACATTTATGTTGATGATTGGATAGAAGACATTGAGCGAAACCTGCGACTTGCGTAGATTACAGAGAGGTTGCAGATAGAGGTCGCGGGGAGCATGATGTTCGATATTGCGTTGACTTGGTTCAGGACGGACCCCTGGATCTCAACACCAGGACTTGAAAAACTTTCAAAGAGCTTTTCAAGGAAAAGATCTTTCCAGATGTGGCTCTAGATGTGGCTCTGACATCTCTAGAGAGCCAGTTCCAGTACCTCGTTTAGGGAGGTATGACGGTGGATGAGTATATGGCAGAGTATTGCAGATTAGGCTATTTTTTGGAGGGGCAGAACCCTAAATAAAGAGCCAGAAAGTTCAGGAAGGGCCTGAATAGGGAAGTCAAATCACATACAAATGGTGATCCTACCGCTACTTTCGAGGAGATTATGAGACAGGCACAGTGGGCAGAGGATGATCTAGAGCTTGGCTCTAAGAGGCCGAGGGACATAGGAGGATCCAGTACCAACACGGGTCTAATGAAGTGGCCTCATTTTTTGCAGGAGCACCAGAGGCACTTCCAGCAGCCGAGGCAGCAGTATCATGGACCAGCTAGAGCGCTGGCACATCAGATGCACCAAATCCAGAGGGCTGCTATTCTTTGTACTTTATGTAAGAAGCAAGGACATAGATGGGATGCATGAAGGATGAGATTGGGCCAGTGCCTATTCTGCGGATCAGGAGACCATCAGTTGAGAGCTTATCCTAAAGTTCCAGCTCATCCAGCTCAGGAAAGAGCTCAGGCACAGAGAGCACCTGCGAGACCACCAGCGGGATAGCAGAGAGGACCTCCTCTACCACCATAATTAAAAAAATTTACTCAGCACCAGCAGCAGTAGAGAGGTGCCCAGCGACAGGGGCAAGCTTTTACCTTGACCGTCGAGGAGGAAGAGCCAGTCGGTGATGTTATCTCAGGTTCAGTCGATCTTGATTCTTTTTTAGCTCATGCTTTATTTGATTCCGGTGCTTCTCATAGTTTTGTATCTATATCTTTTGCTCTGAAACATCATTTTGAGTCTAAACCGTTGGAGAGGACTTGGAAGGTCACCGGGGGTAGCATTATCCTGGTCAGTGATGTTTGCAATGACCGAAGAGTTTCTTTGGGAGGCCGTGAGTTGAGCGTATGTCTACTCGTAGTGCCACTTACGAGCTACGATATAGTACTTGGGATAGATTGGTTGAGTAGGCATCATGTTACACCCCAGTCCCAAAATATCGAGGGACTAGCCATGTGGCAATGGCCAGCAGCACAACTCCAATGGGCAAACCCAATTTAATGGACCCGTTATAGTAGACTTAAGCTGTAATAAATATAAATGCAGTCTAAACCATCTATCTCAGTATAATTCTAATCTCATCCATAGAAAGTAAACACAAGTCAATATGATAGACCAGTCAAGATAATAGTTAAAAAGAAATATAGTCTATCAACAAGTCTAAATAAATAGTGTCTCGGGGAACAACCCGATAAAATAACTCAATATATAAGTCCATGTATCAAGATATAAAATGACTGGAAGCATAAATAGCTGAGTATGAAACTAAAATACTCAGAAGAAATCCTCTGGCACAACCTCGTCCTCTGGTGCCAGTATTGCTCCAGCATCAGCATCCTCACTTAGATGGTTGGAAGGGAGAAGGAAAGAGGCACTTCAAGACTCCGCTCGTAAGCCGCCTACTGTTCGTTCACCTGCATCACGAACAGCTCGATCAATACTCCTTCCTCTCTTTCCAATTTCAGAATTATAATGCAGTTCAATGAACGAAAAAAATAAAATTCATCGAAACCGTTCAAGAAAAACAAGCAAATCCGAAAACCAACTCAAAGCACGAAAGCAACAAGCGACGTCGAAATCCGAGGCAATAAAAGATAACAGCGGAGAGGTCCCTCCTGACTCTGCCGCTAAGTCGATCCCGGGGGCACGGTCCACTGAATATGGGAATCGATTCCGAAAAAACAAATCCATAACAAGGACGAGTTCTTGTTTTAATCTATCCCGATCGAACGATACCGTCTAGTATTTCTTAGTCGCGCTCCTCGAATAGGAGGAACGGGGCACTACAGTGACCTAGTTTTATGTTTTCTTCAAAACCCTACATCGAACCCTTCTAAAACTTCGTAAATAATTAAAATATGGTGTTATTAATCTATATTAAATTTAGTTTTTAATTCATTTTTCCAGAAATATTATTTTTAATTTAAATAATTTTTATGCATAAAAAGTCACCTATTGTAACTTGTTCTTTAGCCATATATAAATATCTTCTCTATTATTTATGATTAAAAACTTATTTTTCCAAAATTAATTATGATTTTAGAATTTCATGCAAAATATAATAGTAGGATTATAATGGCAAAAGTTTGTCAATACTATTTCTAGAAGACTAGTAGGTGTCCAATGGAAAGGCCAATAAGTAGAATTGATAAAGATGCATGTAGGAATTCATTTAATCATTATTTTATAATATTTTAGAATTATTTCTAGAATTTAATATTTTTTTATGATTTTAACTTTTTAGAATTTACATGTCAAAAAAACCTTGTTTAGCACATATATTAGTATGACTAGTTGACAACCCTCGTAGAAACTCTTTATAGAAAAAAATCATTATTTTGTCTATTTTATGATTAATTCTAGAATTATTATTTTATTTAATTAATGTCTTTAAAAAATATTTTGGTAATGAATAATGGTTAGTATTATTTTGAGGCTAGTTACTTGCATGTGCAATCAACGTAGAATTAATAACTAGTTAATAACCTATTTTTTTACTAGATAGTAAGAGTCTAATTAGTGTAATTAATTGGTAAGTGTTCGTGATGTTCCTGTGGAGAGATCTGGACCAGATTCGTTGTTCTCGCATCTTGGCTTGTCAGGCAAGTACACCTTGCTTGTTTGTATTGTACAGTTTATATTATGCCTAGTTCTTTTTATTTTGTTAGTTGTGTGCACGCGTCCTAGAAGTAGTTGACCTACCTGGTATGGTAAAGATACGTGGTATCTTTTGACCTGACACAGTTTTAAACACGTTCACTTAGTGAGAGAGTGCTTGGACTGGCGTATTGACTGGCCCTTGATACGTGAGTTCGCATCTGGTGTTAGTTTGTGTTCTAGATTTTATTAACGTCTAGCATTATGTCTGCAATACATATATGGTTCAGATAGTATATTGAGAGGGGAGAGTCTACTAGTTAGCGTATGGGATTTCTGTTTCTAATGGTGTAAATGGTGTATATCGTGTACCCCCGAGTTCTGCGGAACGCCTGGTGAGATGACTATTCTTCTATTTTTCCCCCCTCATGTGCTACTAGAGATATCTCGAGTGCATATCACATAGATGGTTAGTTACCCTATTATTGTTTACTGCTTTACTTTCATGCATGTTGATTCTTGTGTACTTGTTATGTCCCTCTGAGTACCTGGCACCTTTTCCAGATCCCGCCAAGGACTTGTATCTAACGGACTACGGAGTTGAGATCTTGCTGACGAAGACCTTGAGGTGGTACCACTGGAGTTTCCTTGAGCGACCTGGACGACAGTTGCTTAGAGTCTTTGGTGTCATTATCTAGTTAGCTGACGCCCAAACTATTTTCATTATTTCTTTATTACTTAGTTGTATTCTTTCAGTAATCATTTGTACTCATTTTTTATGGATTGTTCTCCACTAGACTTTATATTTAGTGGACTTGATACTTGTTTATTTATTCAGTTCCTTATTTTGTGATATTTGTGGATGAGACTAGGTTATACCTGCATGTGTTATTGTGACTTAGTTATACTTTACAGTGTACTACGACTGGTTAGGTCCATTAAATTGGGTTCCTACACTTGTTCATACAGATGACATATGTACGTATACCTGGTCTTACGTATTTTGGGACTGGAACGTGATAATAATAGCTACCAGGCTAGTATAGGGATGTCACCATTTGAGGTGCTGTATGGACGGAGATGCCGTACTCCATTCTTAGGATAATATTAGTGAAAGAGCCTTATTGGGACTGGAGATGGTCGTGGATGCAGTTGAGAAGGTAAAGCTTATTCGGGATAGACTTCGGGTGGCGCAAGATAGACATAGACATTGGGCCGATAGCCACCGGAGACCTTTGAAGTTTAAGGTATAGGTTTTGGTTTGTATTATCGAGGCCTCATCAAGTGAGAGGGGTGGGCGGGGGATATGAGTGTAGCTAGCTCTGAGCTAGCGGCTAATCAAGAAAGTACAGCTGTTGAAGAGCCCACTGACGATTGACTGCTAAGGAGAGCTTGTGTTTGCCTTGTTTTAGATTGAGTGTTAAGGCTATATTTTATGCTAGGTTGGCGATCTGGTGTTCATGATAATTTCTTCGACATGGGACACGATTCACTTTGGTGGAGGCGGGAAGCTTATTCCACGATACATCGGACCCCTCGGTATTCTTGAGAGGGTCGGTGCAGTGGCCTATAGACTAGACTTACCGCCTGCACTAGTGGGAGTACAAAACGTGTTCCATGTGTCACAGCTGAGATGGTACGTGGCAGATCCTAGCCATGTATTGGATCACTTGGAGATCAAGGTGGGTCCTACTCTCAGTTATCCCGAGCAACCGGTGGAGATTCTAGATCGCAGGGAGAAGGTGCTGCAGAATCAGATAATTCCTTGTTACGCGTCGCGTGGAGGCATCACTCGCCAGAGGAGTCTACCTGGGAGCGAGAGGCCAAGATGTGTGAGCGATATCCTTATTTGTTCGAGCCATGAGGCATAATTATTTCTTGCATGTATTGATTGCTTCTAGTACTTAGTTTCTTCCTTAAATTTCGAGGACAAAATTTTTCTAAGGTGGGTAGGATTGTCACCCTCACTTTTCCAACTAGGGATAAATTGGTAATTTGGCCTAGTCATTTATTTTTAGAGATTATAATTATTTAGAGTACAATATATATATATATATATATATATATGGTGTTTGTATAAACTATTTATTAATAGTGTGCTATATATTAATTTAGAGACTTGTATTAATAAAATTCTAGAAAATAGGCTAACATATTAGTTAGACTTGACAATAGTGAACCTATTTAGATTTGTCATGACAACTTGTGAGCCCAACATGGACTAGGCCCATTGAAACCTATTTTCTTTAGCTAATTAGGAGGATTAAAGTTTATTTGTATTAGTTAGAAGCCTTCCTAAATTACCCCTCCCTAATTAGAACCTACATGACACTAGTGGAGGGCTAATTGGACATTTGATGAAGCTTGGAGAGGGAAAAAACCAGGCCGGCCTATAGAGAGTCTCTCTCTCTCTCTCTCTCTCTCTCTCTCTCTCTCTCTCTCTCTCCTTTTTATTTACTTCCATTTTAGATCTCCAATATCATTAGATCCCTAATTCCTTTATTCCCTCCATCAATTCAATCCCAAATTCTTTTATTCTCTCTTATTTCCACCATTAGAAGTGCTTTGGAGCTTGGAGAAGCAAGGAGCACAAGAAGGAGGAGTTTTGGTGGAGAGATCGTGTATGGATCGTGTCGTTGAGCTCTTTCGTTAGAAATCCATCTTCCAATAGGTACAATTCTGAATTCACCTTCATTGTAGGTTCCAAATCATGCATTTGACCATTAGGAACTCTCTCATGGCATAAGACTACCTATAGGAAGAAGTTCTAGGATCTTTGGTTGTGTATTATAATTTCTACATGGTAATTTTTGTTCAAATAGGGAGAATTACAAGATTGGCACATCAATTATGTATTATGAGACCAAATAGATCTAATTAGACTTAGATCGGGGTTGTGAGAGTAGCTATGTGTCCACAATTGGACACGAGTAGTCCGTATCACGATACAGTATGATACTTTGCGATACAAAGCTCATTTTGTGTGATTTTATGCAATTTTAATTAATTTCTATTGTAACTAGTTCTAATAGTTATTATATTATATATTTAATATGTGGGAATGAGTATCATGGAGAATTGAGAGTTTTGGTGTTTCACTTGAGTGTGTACCATAGTGTAGTAGATATTGCGCACGTAGTGTTTGAATTAATGTCTAGTGTGTGTATATACATATATGTGTACGTAATTTATAAGTGTATATATGTATTGATGATATGCATATATAGTTTAGGGTGTGTGAGTGTATCAGAGAAAGAAAATAGAGAAATAGCCATTGTGGTGAGGTGCCAAGCATGTGCACAAGCAAGGAGTTGGTGTGCAGCGCAAATTGGGGTATTCATGTGACTGTGTGATCGGGTTATAGGTGGTGATGTGGTGTTAGTATCATAGTATATTAAGAAGTCATGTATGGGTATGCATAGGTGTTTATGTGATTAAAGAATGAGTTGTAGATGGATATTAGTGTACCAAGGGGGACGGGTGTGAGTTTAGAACACAAATGCAACATCAATTGTTGCTGCAAGTGCAACAAGCACTGCTACATTTACCAGTTGCACGAATTGTTGCGGGTTGCAGCAGAGGCAACACGAGTAGCAGTAGGTCCAGTAGCTCGCTACTACTGGAGTAGTGCAGCAACAACTCGAGTAAAGGTGTGTGTGGTTGTGCAACAAGTTGTATAACCTATAAGGACTGTGAAAGTGTGGTTATAAGCATATCAGTGAGTAGTTTAGATAATATTTTCAGTGTGTAGATGTTGGAGGGGCATCATGTATCAGGTTATTTAGGTTAAGGTAAGTAACTTGAGTAAGAACCTGGATTCAGTTCAGATTAAGTTATAGTAACATGTTGCATTGAGTTTGAGAAGGGAGCAACTTTGCATTTGTTGCAAAAGAATCAAATTTCTGGAACAACAATGGTGTAGTGGTTCCTTCGTACATAGAATTAACACAACGGATAGATGTTAAGTGGTATTAGACAGATGGCTAAGTGATCTGTTAAGTGTGATTGTGAGATGGAGTAGATGTATTGTCATATGTGAATGGGTGTTAGTGTATGTTTCAGTTTCAGCAGGAGGGGGAAAGGATATCTGTAAGCTTAGGATATAGTGGGGTATCACTATATGTACTATATATATAGTAGTATATATATAGGTGAGTTAGTATATATGGATATATAGAGTATCTTTATATATAGATAGTAGTGTCTTTAGCTAGTACTAGTTAGTTGGTGACCACTATAGATTAATTAACTAGTATTGGGCTTAGAAATTTATGCGCAAAAAATGGCCTAGAAAGCATATTAGTGTATTCTCTAACTTATTTCTCCTTTTTTTTACATCATTTAATATGATATTTTCCTAAATAGGATTGTGTGACACCAGCATGGGCATCGAGATACACCCTTTGCTCAAGACCAAAAGTGAGTACATCTCTCTGTTAGTTTTCAGTCATGATAGTGTATATATCACATGTTCTAGAACTGTTTACTTGATTTCGACACAGTGGCTACACAGACAGGTACTATATGGATCCTGTCATGGGATGTTATCCCATACCATATTCATCGGGTACTCCTTCAAATATATTTTATCGTGTGTATTGGGTATTGATTATCGTATACTTTGTGTTCATACACTGCTCGTATTCAGTGTGCTTATATTCGTATTCGTAACGTGTCGTGATTGGATCCATGAGTATTATTTGGAGATGGAGGAGTAGGAGTTGGTTATCTGATCAAGCCCAAGTGTATTCGTATACATGTCGATTATATATCATACGTGTAATCAAGTTACCATATTGTATTCTTGTTCAATCCAACGATCACATAACGAACTTGTACTCTATGGCACATTAGCTAGTTTATCTATTTTTATTACTTGCAGTTATTCATATTACTTTCTCTTTCATATTAGTACATCACATGTTCACTCTAGTTTATTTCTATTTTCTATTGCTAGTTATCTTGTATTCTTTTTTATTGCTTTTCATATATTCTCTACCATATATTTGGAACTGCTTTCAGAGTTTTGTACTTCGCTCCTTTCATGATTGGATATATTTTTTCTATGATTGGCTAGATGAGCTGTGAACCACTTATTATGGGCCGCAGGACGGCGAGCCATTAGAGAATTCTCCCCTAGATCAGGAGAACCTAGTATCAGTGACCGAGGAGGCCTAGTTTTATATTTTTGACATTATATTAGTCTCATCCTAGACCCATGGCATGTATATATTATTTTGGGAGTGGCTATGTCGAGAATTATGGATTTGGACTTGTGGATGTATTGTGACTCATATTCCTCTCTTTATTCCATATCGTGCTTTCATCCTCCTTTAGTTTTATATTGTGATTGAGAATTATTTACCATTATCATATACCATATTGTTCCTCCGTTTGGAGTCGAGATGACATTGACTGGTACCTTATATATATGGTATGAGATGTTTAGATAGTATAGTTGACCCAGACAGTATTTTACCATCGATGCTGCAGCGTAGGCTGGGCATTGATCACTATTCGTGCCCTTATTCTAGGTGTGGATCATGACACCTTACAAACATTACTGACCAGGATAATGCCACCCCCCAGTCGTGATCTTGCAAGTCCTAGCCAAAGGTTCAGCCTCTAAACGATGCTTAAGATCAAAAGATACAGATACAAAACTATGGGAAGCACCAGAATCAAAAAAGCATAAGCTGGAAAAGAATTAAGAAGGACTGAATCTGAAATCACATCCTCTACGGGCTCGGTCTCCTCGACTATCATAGAGAATGGTCCCCCAAGTTGTACACCTCTCTGCTACTGATGCTTAGCGGATCTTAGCTGCTGCATCTGCAATGAAGCTCTCCTCTACTGACCCGCAGGTGGCCTCGCTAGTACTCCCTGACTGGGGCTCTGCCCTGAGCTGTATGATTGGAAGACATAGGACACTCTCTCAATTGATGGTCTGCTGACCCACACAATAAATACATGCCTAACCTCTTTCTTCACACAACACATATGTGCCCTGGCTTCTTATAGAAAGGGCAAACACGCTGGATGAGCTGGCCTCCGTATCTGGTGTGCCTGCTAAACTGATGCTCTGATCGATGCGGGAAACTACTGTCTCTGTGGTTGGAAGGGTCTCTGCTGCAGGAAATAGGGCCGCTTAGCTGGACCCCCACTGATGCTAGCTCCCCCTAATGCATCTCTCCCCCTCTTGGTCCTGAGCCCCAAGTCATCCTCTACTACCTGGGTATCTGCTAAAATCTCCTCGAATGTCGCAGTGCGGTGACCCCTGGTGCGTAATTTGATTTCCATAATCAAACATTTCCTGAACTTTCTTGCTCTCACCAAAGGGTTCTGCACCTCTACGAATCTGCCCAATCGACAAAACTCGGCAGCGTACTCGTCCACCGACATACTTTCCTGGACAAGATTCTGAAACTGGATCTCCAGGGCACTCAGATCCACATCTGAGAAGAACTTTTCCTTAAAAAGCTCCTTGAAATCTCCCCAAGTTAATCCAGGTGTCGCAATCCTTGGATCTGTGCGAAACTATGTCAGGGCTATGTAGAACATCTGGCTACCAGCCGCCTCTATCAGTAAACTCTCAACCGTAGGATCCTCTCGATGTCCCCAATCCAGTTATAGGCGTACAGTATCCCCTCCAAGCCCTTGAAGTCCTTGGGTATCATCCTCTTGAAATCAACAATAGTGCCTGGCCTCAACTGCTGCGGGGCAGAATGGGGTGGAACAACTTGTAGCTGAACTAGTACAATTCTCTCTATGGCTGTAAGTGCTAACTGATGGACATTTTCTATCCCTTGCCTCATTATGTCTGACTAGCGGTGTTGAGCCTCCGTTTGGGCCCTCTAGGCCTCCATTATCTTCCAGAAAAGCTCAAACATCTGTGCGGCATCGACTGGTGCTGCGGGTGGTGGAAGATCCTTAGAAATGGTGGGGACAGTCCTTTGAACTAGAGGTGGAGCACCCTCGAAGGCTGCTGAAGCCCCCACCTGAACCGTTAAGGCAACCCTACTTGATAAGGTGGCACAGTAGCTGTTGCCCGCCTCGGAGGTGGCGAAGTAACTGACCTAGCTAAAACTGAGCCAGAGCACTGTGATCTAGTCTTCGGCGGTATCTTAAAGATAGATCAAAACAAAGGAATCAATAGTGTGCAAGATAAGATATCATCAAAGAAGGACAGTTATATTCAAAGAAAAAATATTCAGATTGATAAGGATAGCAAAATTAATATATTGGAAATATTTTCTAGTTGTGATTGAGTATTCCCTCATCCTATATCCTAAGTCATATATCCTATAGCAGGCTTGTAGTAATACTCCAAGTCTGAGCACTACTATCTAGACCTGCACGGGCCACCACAATAAAGTGTCACGACCCACACCCAAAATGAGGGTATGAGTGCATGGAAAAGTCCAGCCTATGCTATAGCATCGACAGTAGAACGCTGTCTAGGTCAACAATACTATCTAAACATCTCACACAATATATATAATGTATCTGTCATGATATCTCAATTCCAAATGGAAAAACAATATGATAATATGAATAATCAATACTCAATCATAATATAAAACTAAAGAAAAATAATTCACAATACAAACCACAACTAAGTCCAATAGTCTAGCCATAACACAAAGTCTCAAATATATATATCATGTCATAATGTCTAAAATTTAATCATATCCAATACAGTAATAAAACGACTAAGTCTTATCAACAGCTACTAAGTTATCATGCTTTATGGATGCAACCTCAGATGGCTTGATATCATGTGGCCCGTAATAGGTAGGACGCATCTTCTCTAACCAATCAGCTGAAGAAATATATCCATTCATGATTAGAGCGAAGTACAAATCTCTCAAAGAAGTTCCAAATACATGCTAGAGAATATATGACAAATAATAGAAAAGAATACAAGATGCACAAGTAATTAGAAAATGGAAATACAGTTGAAACAGGCAAATAAATACAATAGGAACTGTAAAGGTAAATATAGGAAATATAGAATAAACTGTAAGTAAAAGAAACTAGAATACGGTCTATGTGATTTAGAGCACAAGTTCGTTATGTGATCGGCTTAGTTTGTACATGATTATTCTACGGTAAATCGATTATACGTGAGGTGTATAATCGACATACAAATTATTACACTTAGGGATTGATCACATAACCAACATTCACTCCCCCGCCCTAACCAATACTCATGGATCAAATTATGACACATTACATACATGATTATAATATAAGAACCCTGAGTACATGAGATAGTGTGAGCACATGAAGCACATGAATAAAAACGAGCACAAGAATACCCAATGCACACGATAAAGTACATGTTTAAGGAGTATCTGTTGTACATGGTAAGGGGATAACATCTTCTGTCAGGATTCATATAGTACTAGTCCGTGTAACAATGTGTCAGAGCCAAGTATCACAGTTCTAGAACATAAAATATATACACTATCATGTAATGAAAACTAACAGAGAGATGTACTCGCCTCTGGTCCTGAGCAAATGGTACATCTCAATTTCTGAGCTGGTGTCACACAACCCTATATATAAATATCATGTCAATTGGTATAAAAAGTAATAACCAGCATAAATGAGCTAATATATGGTTTTCTAGGTCAAGATATCACTACCACTTTTTTCAGAGGGGGGTATTTTTGTCTTTTTTGAATATTGATGATATTGTAAATATTGGTATTTTAAAATTTATTGTTTGATTGATATCTTATTTTATTATAACTAGTATGGATATTTTTAGCTTATAATATTTTAATATTTGGTATGATTGTATATGTTTATGTATTGTATTTAGTTAATGGTTAGTTGTTAGCCATTAGTTAGACTAGTTGTTAGAAGACCTAATTTGACCTAACTAGACTTGTCATGGACCACATCAAAGTTAGACCCATTGAACCCAATATTTGGGCTAGGTCCATTAGACTCATCCCACTTGACTAATTAGGTGACTTAATTAAACCTGCATTAGGAAGAGAAGCTTCCTCCTTAATTAAATTCTTCATGACAACCCTCAAGGGGTATTCTAGACATTATACATTACTTCGGAGAGGGGCAAGGGGCTGGCCACTACATAGAGGGGGTTCTCTCTCTCTCTCTCTCTCTCCACTTTATTTTATTTCAATTCTATATCCCCAATTGAGTTCTTCCCCAATTGATTCATTCCTCCACTAAATTCAACCCAATTCACACATATTTTCTCTCAATTTCATCATCTAATAAACATTGGAGCTTGAATTACAAGGAGCACTTGAAGAATGAGCAATTGACAGGGAGAATTATGTCCCAATTATGTCTATTGAGTATTTCATGGGGAATCAATCTCCCAATAGGTAGATTCTGAATCTATCCCTTAATTTATACTCCAATTCATGCATTTAACTATTAGAAATCATTCCTTGGCTTAGGGCTACCCATAGGATCAAGAACTAGGTTCATATGACTTGTATTGTGGAATCTACATTGTAATTTGTGCCAAATTAAAAAGAATTCCGAGATTGACATATCGAGTGTGTGTCATGAGACCAATTAGATCTAATTAGACTTAGATTGGGGTTGTGGGACTAAATACGTGTCTATAATTGGACACGAGTAGAGCGTATCTTGGTATTTCGTGATACGAAAATATTTTGGGTGATTTATGTAATTTCTCTTCAAATTCCTTTGTAATTAATTGTATTAGTTATATATAATTATATTTTATATGTATAGATGATAATTATGGAGAATTGGGGTTTTTGGTATTCTTTTTGGGTGCATATCATAGAGTATCATATATGTGCATGCCAAGTATTTGGGTTAATGCCTCTTGTATGGGTGTGTGTGCTATATATATTTATATAAATATATATATGTATATGTGTAGTGTATGTATTTGTGTGTGTGTGTGTGTGTGTGTGTGTGTGTGTGTGTGTGTGTGTGTATTGTGTTGTATTTTTCTTATAGATAGTGTAGAGGGTGTGTTTGAGTAGCAATGCTTGAGTGTGCATCCTTTTTAGACTCGAATCCTTCCACATAAGAGTAGCAGTGGGTAGAGGGGAGTGTGGTTGTTCCAGTATACATGAGGAGGAGTAAAATTTATATGTGTATCATTGACTATGAAGAAGAGTGACAGTGCAACAGTTGAGAGTAGAGGGGACTCGGGCAGTTAGTGAGGAGCAAATACAAGTGCTCCAACTGCAGAGAATGAGGGAAATCTTGTTGTGCAATACAACAGATAACTTAATTCTGTAAGAACTACAGTTTGGAATAAGGTTAGACTAGGAACAGAGGCAACTCACTACTTATAATGGTTTACAATGCAGTACACTCAAGCATTGTTTCGGCGTGGTTTCCTTGTTTCGGGCTTGTGCGCGTGTTGGGTTAGTACCGTGGAGTGTGTGCTAGAGTTTTTGCCCCCCTTTGGTTCTACTACTTCTTCTTCACTTCTTCTTCATTCTTCTTCTTCTCCACTTCTTCTTTCTTCTTCCTTCTTCTTCCAAAGTGAGTTCTTCTTCCTTTTTCTTTCTTCTTTCTTCCATTTCTTCTTCTTTATGCTAACTCTCACCTTGCATTTTTCCTAACCTAGGTGTGTGGAGCCTAGATTTAGTGTGGAGGCTAGATTTGGTGGCTTGGAGCTTGAGGGAGGTAATTCCAAGAAGATCGGAGACTTTAGCCTTGGAATTTCAACTCCCAAGAGGTAAACCCTAACTTTTTCCTTGTTAATTACTTTTATGTAGTATAATTAGTGTTGTAGAACCTTCCTAAACCCTAAGCCTACCCGTGGGAGGAAGTTGGAACTAGTTTGGATGAGTTTAGAGACTTTGACATTAGGTTTTGTGTCAATTTCGGGTGGAATTCGAATTTGGCCCAATTTTGGGTGATGCCCTAGGTTAGACGGACCTAGGTAGACGTTGTCGGGTGTCTTGAGGGTGAGTGCGTGTCTCCGTTCGGACACGGGAAGCCGTATCGCGGAGAAACGGACGTTTCAGGCGAATTTGGGGTTTTTCATCGTCGTCGATTCTAAGTGCATGCGCGTTTCCACCATGGGCCTAGAATCGATACGGTAGCACTTTTTTTAGGATCTAGGCATCGTTTAGAACGCGTGGGTAAATTTTGGGCCGATTCCGAGTTCTTTTGGTGTGCGTTTTAGGAGGTTTTCCGAACCGCGCACCACGTGTTCGTCGAAATGACCGAACGGCCATTTCGGCGTGGTTTCCTTGTTTCGGACTTGTGCGCGTGTTGAGTTAGTATCGTGGATTGTGTGCTAGAGTTTTTGCCCCCCCCTTTGGTTCTACTACTTCTTCTTCACTTCTTCTTCTTCTCCACTTCTTCTTTCTTCTTCCTTCTTCTTCCAAAGTGAGTTCTTCTTCCTTTTTCTTCCTTCTTTCTTCCATTCCTTCTTTTTTATGCTAACCCTCACCTTGCATTTTTTCTAACCTAGGTGTGTGGAGCCTAGATTTAGTGTGGAGGCTAGATTTAGTGGCTTGGAGCTTGAGGGAGGTAATTCCAAGAAGATCGGAGACTTTGGCCTTGGGATTTCAACTCCCAAGAGGTAAACCCTAACTTTTTCCTTGCTAATTATTTTTATGTAGTATAATTAGTATTGTAGAACCTTTCTAAACCCTAAGCCTACCCGTGGGAGGAAGTTGGAACTAGTTTGGATGAGTTTAGAGACTTTGACATTAGATTTTGTGTCAATTTCGGATGGAATCCGAATTTGGCCCAATTTTGGGTGATGCCCTAGGTTAGACGGACCTAGGTAGACGTTGTCGGGTGTCTTGAGGGTGAGTGCGTGTCTCAGTTCGGACACGGGAAGCCGTGTCGCAGAGAAACGGGCGTTTCAAGCGAATTTGGAGTTTTTTGTCGTCGCCGATTCTAAGTGAGTGCGCGTTTCCGCCACGGGCCGAGAATCGATGCGGCAGTACTTTTTCTAGGATCTAGGCATTGTTTAGAATGCGTGGGTAAATTTTGGGCCGATTCCGAGTTCGTTTGGTGTGCGTTTCTGGAGGTTTTCCGAACCGCGTACCACATGTTCGTCGAAATAACCGAACGACCATTTCGGCGTGGTTTCCTTGTTTCGGGCTTGTGCGCGTGTTGGGTTAGTATCGTGGAGTGTGTGCTAGAGTTTTTGCCCCGCCCCTTTGGTTCTACTACTTCTTCTTCACTTCTTCTTCATTCTTCTTCTTCTTCTCCACTTCTTCTTTCTTCTTCCTTCTTCTTCCAAAGTTAGTTCTTCTTCCTTTTTCTTCCTTCTTTCTTCCATTCCTTCTTCTTTATGCTAACCCTCACCTTGCATTTTCCCTAATCTAGGTGTGTGGAGCCTAGATTTAGTATGGAGGCAAGATTTGGTGGCTTGGAGCTTGAGGGAGGTAATTCCAAGAAGATCGGAGACTTTGGCCTTGGGATTTCAACTCCCAAGAGGTAAACCCTAACTTTTTCCTTGCTAATTACTTTTATGTATTGTAATTAGTGTTGTAGAACCTTCCTAAATCCTAAGCCTACCCGTGGGAGGAAGTTGGAACTAGTTTGGATGAGTTTAGAGACTTTGACATTAGGTTTTGTGTCAATTTCGGATGAAATCCAAATTTGGCCCAATTTTGGGTGATGCCCTAGGTTAGACGGACCTAGATAGATATTGTCGGGTGTCTTGAGGGTGAGTGCGTGTCTCAGTTCGGACACGGAAAGCCGTGTCGCAGAGAAACGGACATTTCAGGCGAATTTGGGGTTTTTCGTCGTCGCCGATTCTAAGTGCGTGTGCGTTTCTGCCACGGGCCTAGAATCGATGCGGTAGCACTTTTTCTAGGATCTAGGCATCGTTTAGAACGTGTGGATAAATTTTGGGCCGATTTCGAGTTCGTTTGGTGTGCGTTTTAGGAGGTTTTCCGAACCGCGCACCACGTGTTCGTCAAAATGACCGAAAGGCCATTTCGGCGTGGTTTCCTTGTTTCGGGCTTGTGCGCGTGTTGGATTAGTATCGTGGAGTGTGTGCTAGAGTTTTTGCCCCCCTCCCCTTTGGTTCTACTACTTCTTCTTCACTTCTTCTTTATTCTTCTTCTTCTCCACTTCTTCTTTCTTCTTCCTTCTTCTTCCAAAGTGAGTTCTTCTTCCTTTTTCTTCCTTCTTTCTTCCATTCCTTCTTCTTTATGCTAACTTTCACCTTGAATTTTCCCTAACCTAGGTGTGTGGAGCCTAGATTTAGTGTGGAGGCTAAATTTGGTGGCTTGGAGCTTGAGGGAGGTAATTCCAAGAAGATCGGAGACTTTGGCCTTGGGATTTCAACTTTCAAGAGGTAAACCCCAACTTTTTCCTTGCTAATTACTTTTATGTAGTGTAATTAGTGTTGTAGAACCTTTCTAAACCCTAAGCCTACCCGTGGGAGGAAGTTGGAACTAGTTTGGATGAGTTTAGAGACTTTGACATTAGGTTTTGTGTCAATTTCGGGTGGAATCCGAATTTGGCCCAATTTTGGGTGATGCTCTAGGTTAGACGGACCTAGGTAGATATTTTTGGGTGTCTTGAGGGTGAGTGCGTGTCTCAGTTCGGACACGGAAATCCGTGTCGCAGAGAAACGGGCGTTTCAGGCGAATTTAGGGTTTTTCGTCGTCGCCGATTCTAAGTGCGTGCGCGTTTCCGCCACGGGCCTAGAATCGATGCGGTAGCACTTTTTCTAGGATCTAGGCATCGTTTAGAACGCGTGGGTAAATTTTGGGCCGATTCTGAGTTCGTTTGGTGTGCGTTTCAGGAGGTTTTCCGAACCGCGCACCACGTGTTCGTCGAAATGACCGAACGGCCATTTCGGCGTGGTTTCCTTGTTTCGGGCTTGTACGCGTGTTGGGTTAGTATCGTGGAGTGTGTGCTAGAGTTTTTGAGTTATATTTTATATATTTTAGGGTGTTGGTGAGTGTCGGGTTCGTTGGGCGTGAGTGGGGCGTGTTGTTGTGTGTTGTGGTTGAGTGGTGTGTGTATTTATATATATATATTTATAAGTGTCTATATATATATATATATATATATATATATATATATATATATATATATATATGTAGGCATGTTTATGTATATATATTTATATATATGTGTGTATTTATATTATGTGCTTGTGTATGTATATGTCTATATGTATATATATATGTATATGTATAAGTGTGCTTGTGTATGTATGTGTCTATGTATATATATATATATATATATATATATATATATATATATATATATATATATATATATATATATATATATATATAAATGTGTCTGTGTATATATATATTGAGTGTGTGTATATATATAAATAGGTTTCTATATATATATATATATATATATAGCTATGTATAACTATATATGTGTGTGTGTGTGTTTAAGTGTGTGTGTGTGTGTGTGTGTGTATTAGTGTTTGCGAGTGTGTTAGTGTGTGTGTTAGTATATAGATATAAGTGTGTGTATATATATATATATATCTAGTGGTATATATATATATATATATATAGATGTATGTATGTTTATATATATAGAGTGATATATATATATGAATATAGGAGTGTGTGTGTGTGTGTGTGTGTGTGTGTGTGTGTGTGTGTGTGTGTGTGTTTGTGAGATGGAGGGGGGCAAACAGCAGGCTGTGGCAGCAGCTGCTGCTGTACTGCAGCAGCAGCACAGCAGCAGCAGGAAGAGCAGCAGCAGCAGCTCTAGAAGCGCAGCAACAGCAGCAGATGGGGCAGCAGCAGCAGCTAGTGTACGCAGCGGGGAGTGAGGTAGCTAGGTGGTAGAGGGAGAGAGAGTTTAGTAGAGAGATAGATCTATATATAGATTGTTAGATAGATTAGTTGATAGACAGATAGCTAGTTAGATTAAATAGGTACTTAGATAATTAGATAGGTAGATAGTTACCTAGATAGGTAGATAGATAGTTAGACGGGTAGATAGATAGCTAGATACTTAGATATATATCTATCTAAGGTATAGATATCTATATACATATAGTTATATACATATCTATAGATATCTAGATAGTATATATATATATATATATATATATATATTTATATATATATATATATATATATATATATATTTATATGTATAGGTTAGGTAATGGGTATTTGTATATGTGTGTGTGGATATCTATATATATATGTACATAGGTACTTAGATATATAAATATATAGTAGATATGTATATTTCCTAGCCTAGATTAATAACTAGGTGTATAATTATTAGCTAGATAGCTAGTTAGAGGGGTTTGAGAGCGGTATCTCAATACCTTGAGATATCGAGGTATCTCAATACCTTGAGATATTCAAGGTATTGAGTTTCGAGCGGGGTATTTGAGCAATAGCCTAGGAAATGTATTGGAGTAATTTTTATATGCTTATGTATATATATTTACGCGTGCTAGCATAGGTTTTAGCGGGTTTAGGCGGGGTGCGTGGCCTAGGGCGAGGTATCGGATACCGAGGGTATCCCGGTATCTCGATTTGGCGAGTTTGTGAGTTTTCTAGCTTAATGAGCTCGGTTTGACCTAGAATTTCAAGGGCACCCTAGTTTGACCTAGCTTTGACCATAATTGTCCTCGTTGACCATAAAAGTCAACGTTTGACCTAGTTTTGTCCTAAAGTTGACTTTTTGGACCAGGGTTAACTTTTTGACCCAAATTTTACCGGTTTGACCCGATCGACCTAGAATAGCCCTAGAAGCCTGTTTTTAATTATTTTATATCAGTTTAAATCCTTAGAATCCTATTTAATTCTGTTTTTCGCATTAGGTCCTTGCGATACCGGTCCGGATCTCGATTCTCATCAGTTGCTCAGGACATCAAGCGAGTACCTACCTCTGATAGTTTCTATTTCATGATAGCGTTTATATCACCTGTTCTAGAACTGTGATACTTGATTCTGACACATTGTTACACGAGCTGGTACTAGTGGATCCCGTCATGAGATGATATCCCCCTAACCGTGTTCAGCGGGTACTCTATCACGTATATTTCATCATGTGCTTCGGGTATTGATTCTCATGTGCTATCATGTGCTTCTTGTGCTCTCGCCTTCGTGTGCGCGAGCTATTATCATGTACGTAGCATATTGTCGTTGGATCCAATGGTATTAGTGGGGGAGGGGAGTAGGAGTTGGTTATGTGATCAAAGCCAAACAGTATTCATGTGTATGTCGGTTATGCAACTCACGCATAACAGAGTTATCGTAGTATTTTTCATGTGCAACCTAAGCCGGTCACATAACGAACTTGTGCTCAAGGCAATTAGCTAGTATTCATGTTTCTCACCTGCAGTTACTTTTCCACTACTTGTATTGTTCTCCAGTTTATATTGCAGCTACTTATTGTGCTCCAGCATATATTTATTTCCTGTGCATCTTATATACTTTTCTATTGCTCGTCATATACACCTTACCATGTATTTGGAGTTGCTTCAGAGTTATGTACTTCGCTCCAGTCCTGACTGGGCATATTTTTTCCAGAGGATCTTGAGGACTATTGCCCGACGTTCTACGGGCCGGGTGTTGACGAGTGCTGTGACCCCGAGATCGAGGAGGAGTGCGCCGAGGAGACGCCGTTAGCGCCCTAGTTAGCTAGGTGGGTTTCCTGGGTTGTTCCCAGTGGTTTATGTTTTGGATGATTGTACTTATTCTTTTGATGCTGTGAGATATTGTAGCTATTATGGCCTTTGACTGTATATTTTGGATATTGTCTTGCTCTCTTGGTTCTGGTTTTCTTTTGCTATCATATCGTGCTTTTATTTACCCCCTAGATTTTGTGATTGAGTATTCATATATATATATTGCGTGGTTGCCCTCCTTTTGGAGAGGATTATTCATATATATATTGCGTGGTTGCCCTCCTTTTGGAGAGGTCATGGCAAATTTTTCTGTAAGTTATATAGATAGATGGTTGACCTAGAACGGACCTTTACAGCGTTCTACCGCCGATTATGCGGCGTAGGCTGGACGTACCCACGGCTCATGCCCAATTTTCGGGTGCGGGTCGTGACTAATTTTTGGTGGTGGCCCATGCAGGTCTAATTTTTAGGTTTACCTGCAATAGGATATAGAAGATAGGCTGGAGAGAGTGTGCTCAATCACAACTAGGACCCTTCCTGCTTTCTTCTGCTATCTTTAAATTTTCCTGAAATTGTTTCTTTTGCAATATTACTGTCCTTCTTTGATGATATCGTTTCTTACACTGTATTGACTTCTTTTGATCTGTGTTCAGGATGCCTCCGAAGACCAGATCTCAGCGCACCGTCCCAGCAGCTGCCACCGAGAGGTCTGCCACCTCTCGTCCTGCTCGACTTCCGGCAGCCGCTACCGCTCCACTCGCCACTCCTGCGGTTGAGGGAGCGTCTGTTTCTCTCGGAGATCACCTTACTCCCATTGATCCGAGAGTCACCCAGTTGTTTCGGTGGTACCTCCTCCACCACCGCCTGCACCAGTGGATGCCACGCAGTTGTTCGCGTTCTTCCGAGAGATGATGGATGCGCAGCACCGTCAGGCAGATGTTATGAGGATGGGCATTGAGAATGCTCATCAGGTGGCTATGACAGCGGTCGACAGAGTGGCTCAGATCCAGCCACAGCCAGAGCAGGCTCAGTATCCAAGGCCGGGTACTATTATCGACTTCCAAAGGATGCGGCCTAAGGAGTTCTGCGGTACAGAGGGGATCCTGTACGCCAACGATTGGATCGAGCATATAGAGGGCATCTTCAGGCTGGCGATGATCCCAGCCAGCATGCAGATCGAGGCAGCAGGCAGCCAGATGTTCGACCTTGCCCTTACCTGGTACCGCACGGATACGCAAATAGCAGTTCCGGGGCTGACTTGGGAGGCTTTCAAGAAGCTTTTCAAGGAGAAGTTCTTCCCGGATGTGGCTCTCAGTGCTTTAGAGAGTCAGTTCGAGGCGCTCGTCCAGGGGAGTATGTCAGTGGACGAGTATGCAGCAAATTTCTGCCATCTGGGCAGATTTGTTGAGGGGTTGTCTGAGGCAGCGAAGGCGCGGAAGTTTCGCAAGGGCTTGGTCATGGCGGTCAAATCCTTGACTAGGAGCGACCGCGAGGCGACCTTCGAGCAGATTGTCAGTGACGCACAGAGGGCTGAGGATAATTTAGAGCTGAAGACAAAGAGGAGCAGAGATGCTTCCGGAGCAGGCAGCAGTACAGGCCCAGCCAAGAGGCCATTCCAGCAAACCCAGCAGCACCAGGGTCAGGGTCGTACGCTATTCCGACAGGCGCCCTAGCAGCAGAGGCAGGGTCAGCAGCAGGGCCAGAGGCAGCCCATCGTTTTCCCTTTCTGTAGGAAGCCAGGGCACGGATGGGACATATGCAGAAAGAGGCTGGGCAGATATTTATTGTGTGGCACAGCAGATCACCAGCTGAAGGATTGCCCTTCAACACTTGCCCGTACAGCTCAAGGCGGAGGAGCCGCTCAGAGGGCACCGGCCAGAGCACCTGCAGCGTAGCAGAGAGGACAGCCTTTGCAGACTCAGCAGTAGAGGTTCGCCCAGCACCAGCAGCAGCACCGAGGAGGACAGCAGGGGCAAGCTTTTGCCCTGACAGTAGATGAGGCCGAGCCAGTTGGTGATGTGATCTCAGGTTCGATTCTTCTTAATTCCATTTCAGCCCTTGCTTTATTTGATTCCGGTGCTTCCCATAGCTTTGTGTCTATATCTTTTGCTGTTAGACACCATCTTATTGCTGAACCTCTAGCTAGACTCTGCAAGATCACGACCGGGGGTGGTATCATCCTAGTCAGTGATGTCTGCAGAGACCGAAGAGTTACCTTGGGAGGCCGGGAGTTGAGTGTGTGCCTACTCGTAATGCCACTTCTGAGCTACGATATTGTACTCGGGATGGATTGGTTGAGTACGCATTGTGCTAGTATAGATTATCGTGGAGGCAGAGTTTTGTTTAGTCCGCCGGGTGAGCCAGAGTTTCAGTTTTAACAGAGGAGTAGCGGAGCAGACCGAGGGAGTCTTCTGCGGAGCCCTGGTGGTAGAGCCGAGGTTGCTACATCCAATGATAGAGGAGTATATGGATGTCTTTCCAGAGGAGTTGCCAGGGTTACCTCCGGACAGAGATCTAGAGTTCTATAGACTTGGTGCCAGGCGCGGAGCCGATATCCCAGCACGTCTATAGAGTCAGCAACAGTGAGCTGATAGAGTTGAAGAAGCAGGTGGATTAGCTACAGGACAAGGGATTTATCAGATCTAGTTCTTCTCCATGGGGTGCTCCGGTACTTTTTGTACCGAAGAAGGATGGGTCGATATGGATGTGTATCGACTATAGGGCTCTGAACAACCTCACAATCAAGAACAAGTATCCGCTATCATGTATTAATGATCTGTTTGACCAGTTGAACGGAGCGAGGGTATTTTCCAGGATTGATCTGAGGACAGGCTACCACCAAGTGAAGGTCAGGAAGGAGGATATTCCGAAGACAGCTTTTTGGACCAGATATGGACAGTATGAGTTCTTGGTGATGTCGTTTGGGTTGACTAATGCCCCGGCAGTGTTCATGAATCAGATGAACAAGGTGTTCCATCAGCATCTGGACAGGTTTGTGGTGGTATTTATAGATGATATCTTGGTGTATTCGAAGACCTCAGAGGAGCACGAGGAGCATCTGAGGATAGTGCTGGAGACTCTCAAGAAGGAAAAGCTTTATGGAAAGCTTTCGAAGTGCGAGTTCTTTCTTAACAAGGTTGAATTCCTTGGTCATATGGTGACTGGAGAAGGTATCTCGGTGGATCCGAGAAAGATCATGGCAGTTGAGGCATGGAGTGCTCCGAGTTCAGTAGCCGAGGTTAAGAGTTTCCTGGGGCTGGCAGGTTATTACAGGAGATTTGTTCAGGATTTTTCCCGGATTGCAGAGCCGTTGTCCAGGCTGACCCGGAAGGACGTGGAGTTTGTATGGTCAGACGAGTGCCAGATCGCCTTTGATGAGCTGAAGAGGAGGTTGATGACAGCTCCAGTATTGACGTTGCCATCAGGTTCTGGAGGATTCACTATCTATAGTGATGCATCGGGGAAGGGACTGGGTTGTATGTTGCAGCAGAATGGGAGGGTGATTGCCTATGCTTCCAGGCAATTACGTCCTCATGAGAAGAACTACCCTACCCACGATTTGGAGTTGGCAGTGGTCATCTTTGCTCTGAAGTTATGGAAATACTATTTATACGGAGAGCGTGTGGAGATCTTCACTGACCACAATAGCTTGAAGTATGTGTTTACCCAAAAAGAGCTGAACATGAGGCAGAGGAGATGGTTGGAGTTGATGAAAGACTTCGACATATCGTTGCAGTATCATCCAGGGAAGGCGAATGTAGTTGCGGATGCATTGAGCAGGTATCTGGTATCTATGTGCCTGACTACAGATCGTTATCTTCTGGCAGATCTAGAGAGCTTGGGCATTGAGGTGATAGTGCCTGGAGTTGAGATGCAGATATGGGGACTGCAGATTCAGTCAGAGTTGGTAGACCGGATCAGGGCTACACAGTTTGAGGATGAGTCCCTGAGGAGCATCAGGGCGCAGGTTCAGATGGGATTGTCAGATGACTTCACCATTACTGATGATGGTTCTTTGCGGTACGGTACCAGGTTATGTGTGCCGAGTGGGTCGTTGCGCGAGGAGGTTCTCCTAGAGGCGCATCGATCCCAGTACTCTATGCATCCAGGTGCCAACAAGATGTATAGAGATCTGAGACAGCATGTATGGTGGTACGGGATGAAGTGGGAGGTAGCGCGCTTCGTATCCCGATGCTTAGTGTGCCAGCAGGTGAAGGCGGAGAGGCAGAGGCCAGGAGGTTTGCTCCAGCCGTTACCCATTCTGGAGTGGAAATGGGAGCATGTGACCATGGATTTTGTTTTTGGACTTCCCCGTTCTCTAGGTCAGAAGGATACGATTTGGGTCATCGTGGACAGGTTGACCAAATTGGCCCACTTTCTACCATTCAAAGTGGGTACGTCTACAGAGAGACTCGCAGAGATGTATGTGCGCCAGATAATCAGACTGCATGGAGTTCTTGTGAGCATAGTATCAGATCAGGAAAGTCGCTTTACTTCGCATTTCTGGAGGAGTCTGCAGGCTAGCTTGGGCACCCAGCTCAAGTTTAGTAGTGCGTATCACCCACAGACAGATGGTCAGTCAGAGAGGACCATTCAGACGCTTGAGGACATGCTTCGCACTTGTGTTTTGAATTTCAGAGGCTCTTAGGAGGATCACTTGCACTTGGTAGAGTTTGCTTACAACAACAGCTACCAAGCCAGTATCGAGATGTCACCTTTTGAGGCATTGTATGTCGCACTCCGTTATCATGGGATGATGTAGGCGAGAGAGCTTTGCTTGGCCCAGAGAAGGTCAAGCTCATTAGAGATAGACTTCGGATGGCGCAGGGCAGGCAGCAGCATTGGGCCGATAGCCACCGGAGACCTCTGGAGTTTGAGGTATAGCTTAGAATCTAGATTTTGTTCTTGTGTTTGCTTGTGATTGCTTGTTTTAGACTAAGTGCAGAGACCTTGTTTATGCTAGGTTGGAGATCTGGTGTTCCTGAGGATTTCTTCGACGCGGGGCACTATTCTCTTCGGTGGAGGTGGGAAGCTTAGCCCACATTTCGTCGGACCATTCCGTATCCTTGAGAGGGTCGGCGTCGTGGCGTATAGGCTTGAGTTGCCGCCTACGCTAGAGGGAGTTCATGATGTGTTCTACGTGTCGCAGTTAAGACGGTACGTGGCGGATCCCAATCACATATTGGATCACTCAGAGATCGTGGTGGGCCCTACTATTAGCTATCCAGAGTAGCCGGTGAAGATTCTGGATCGGCGGGAGAAGGTGTTGAGGAACCAGACTATTCTCTTGGTTCGCGTCGCGTGGAGGCATCACTGTCCAGGTAAGTCGACCTGGGAGAGGGAGGATAAAATGCGCGAGCGATACCCCTATCTCTTCGAGCCCTGAGGTATGGTTCTTTCCTTGCATTCCTGTCCTAGTTTCGTCTTTCAATTTCGAGGACGAAATTATTTTAAGGAGGGTAGGCTTGTCACTACCCAATTCTAGAAAATAGGGTATTTTTTTTATTTGGTGAATTGTGTATTGTATTTAATTAATTATATTTATATTTATTTAGTGATTGTATTTTTTTTTAATGATTGTTTTAGGGCTTTGGCTAGCCTGGACCCATGTCAGACCCTAGTGGACCGATGTTCGACCCGACCAACACCCTTGTGAGGATTATTTTGGGGCTTAGAAATTATTATTATATTTTTAGTGGGTTAGTGGGAGAGATTTGGAGTTAGTTTGAGTGCTTTTGGAACCCGGAACCCAAAACTGAGTTGTGGGAGGGCATTTTGGACTTTCCTACATGTAAACTCCCTTTATTACAAGTGGCCGGCCCTACCTAGCCCCCCCCATCCGTGAGAACACAGCAGCAGCCCCCCCTTTGGTTCTACTACTTCTTCTTCACTTCTTCTTCATTCTTCTTCTTCTTCACTTCTTCTTTCTTCTTCCTTCTTCTTCTAAAGTGAGTTCTTCTTCCTTTTTCTTCCTTCTTTCTTCCATTCCTTCTTCTGTATGCTAACCCTCACCTTGTATTTTCTCTAACCTAGGTGTGTGGAGCCTAGATTTAGTGTGGAGGCTAGATTTGGTGGCTTGGAGCTTGAGGGAGGTGATTCCAAGAAGATCGGAGACTTTGGCCTTGGGATTTCAACTCCCAAGAGGTAAACCCTAACTTTCTTCTTGCTAATTACTTTTATGTAGTGTAATTAGTGTTGTAGAACCTTCCTAGACCCTAAGCCTACCCGTGGGAGGAAGTTGGAACTAGTTTGGATGAGTTTAGAGACTTTGACATTAGGTTTTGTGTCAATTTTGGGTGGAATCTGAATTTGGCCCAATTTTGGGTGATGCCCTAGGTTAGACGGACCTAGGTAGACGTTGTCGAGTGTCTTGAGGGTGAGTGCGTGTCTCCGTTCGGACACGGGAAGCCGTGTCGCAGAGAAACGGGCGTTTAGGGCAAATTTGGGGTTTTTCGTCGTCGCCGATTCTAAGTGCGTATGCGTTTCCGTTATGGGCCTAGAATCAACGCGGTAACACTTTTTCTAGGATGTAGGCATCGTTTAGAACGCGTGGATAAATTTTGGGCCGATTCCGAGTTTGTTTGGTGTGTGTTTCAGGAGGTTTTCCGAACCACGCACCACGTGTTCGTCGAAATGACCGAACGGCCATTTCTGTGTGGTTTCCTTATTTCGGGCTTGTGCGCGCGTTGGGTTAGTATCGTGGAGTGTGTGCAAGATTTTTTGAGTTATATTTTATATATTTTAGGGTGTTGGTGAGTGTCGGGGTCGTTGGGCGTGAAAGGGGCGTGTTGTTGTGTGTTGTGGTTGAGTGGTGTGTGTCTTTATATATATATTTATAAGTGTCTATATTTGAAAGGGGCGTGTTGTTGTGTGTTGTGGTTGAGTGGTGTGTGTCTTTATATATATATTTATAAGTGTCTATATATATATATATATATATATATATATATATATATATATATATATATATATATATATATATATATATATATATATATATATATTTATATATATATATATATGTAGGTGTGTTTATGTATATATATTTATATATATGTGTGTATTTATATCTATGTGCTTGTGTATGTATATGTCTATATTTATATATATATGTATATGTATAAGTGTGCTTGTGTATGTATGTGTCTATGTATATATATATATATATAAATGTGTCTGTGTATATAAATATTGAGTGTGTGTATATACATATAAATAGGTTTATATATATATATATATATATATATATATATAT
Source organism: Iris macrosiphon (assembly GCA_036927795.1). Lineage (NCBI taxonomy): Eukaryota > Viridiplantae > Streptophyta > Magnoliopsida > Asparagales > Iridaceae > Iris > Iris macrosiphon. Next base: position 87,350,865 of record JAYESA010000005.1, read on the forward strand.
ATAAAAATATATATAGCTATGTATAACTATATATGTGTGTATGTGTTGATGTGTGTTTAAGTGTGTGTGTGTATTAGTGTTTGTGAGTGTGTTAGTGTGTGTGTTAGTATATAGATATAAGTGTGTGTGTATATATATATATATCTAGTGGTATATATATATAGATGTATGTATGTTTATATATATAGAGTGATATATATATATATATATATATATATATATGAATATAGGAGTGTGTGTGTGTGTGTGTGTGTGTGTGTATTTGTGAGACGGAGGGGGGCAAACAGCAGGCTGTGGCAGCAGATATGTTATGTTAGACTTCATAGTTATGTTAGACTTCTTTAATATCTTATCGTGCTATAGATATGTGATTGAGTATTGTGTTACATTACTTATATTATCATCCTTCTTGGAGTTGAGATATTATTGACAGATTTATATATTACAGTGAGATGATTAGATAGTATAGTTGACCTAGACAACATTCTACCACCGATGCTACAACATAGGCTGGACGTACCCACGTACTCATGCCCCTTCCCCGGGTGTGGGTCGTGACACATTTTTGTGGTGGCCCATGCATATCTGTCTTTACAATTAGTGCAAAGTCGTGGTAGTACAACGGCTTAGTTGTACTACTGCGAGCCTGCGATAGGATATAGGACATAGGATACTAGGATGAGATAGTGATACTCAATCACAACTAGGAATTCCAATCTGATTTAAAATTGCTACTCTTGATTCATTTTAAATACTTTGAATATTGATGTCCTCTCTTGATAATATCTTATCTTGTGCCAAATTGATATCTTTTGTTTCGATCTGTCTTCAGGATGCCGCCGAAGACTAGATCTCATCGATCGGGAGCAGCTTCTGAGAGGTCTGCCACCTCTCAACCTCCCACTTAGACAGCAGGGGTTGTACCTCCTACGACATTAGTTCACGTAGGAGTCTCGGCTGCCTTCGGGTGTCACCCTCACTTTTTCAACTAGGGGTAGTTTGGTAATTGGGCATTAGTATTTTTATTTTAGGATTATTATATTAAATATTGTGCATGTTGTAAATATTTATTTATTGTATTATTTATTTATTGTTAGATGTTAGATTTATTTTGGACTTTTGTAGTGGACCTAACTAGTTTATTTTAGATCTATAGACCAACATTTAATTCTAGTTAGAACTGAGCCCAATAGTAAGCTCATTCATTAGGAGGATGAGTTAATTAGTGAAACCAATTAGACTAGAACCTTTTCTCCTTAATTATTTCTTCATGACAAGCCCTAAGGGGTATTTTGGACAATTCATAGTAGCTTGGAGTAGGGGTTATGGCCGGCCACCTATTAGAGTGGGGAGTGACTCTCTCTCCTCATTTGTCATTCCAAATCTAGATCTAGAATTTTTTCTCTTCCAAATTTCTTTATTCCCACACCAATTCCTACTCAAATTTCTTTCCAATTTCTTTCATATTCTTCATTGGAGGCTATTAGAATAAGGATCTATAAGAGGAGTAAGGATCTACAAGTTGGAGGCTCTTGACACTCAATTTGAGAATTTTATTAGGAATCCATCTCTCAATTGGTAATTTTTGAATTTTTCTCTCACTGTAGCTTCTTAATCATGCATTTGACCATTAGGAATACTGAATACCTATATGAATAAGTTCTAGGCTAATTGACTTTGTATTGTGAGATCTATGAGGTAATCTGTGTGTAGGTTGGGCAAATTATGAATTTGATACCTCAATTTTGTGTCATGAGACTAATTAAATATAATTAAACTTAGATCGGGGTTATGGGACTAGGTACGTGTCCACAAATGGATACGTATAGGCCGTATCACGGTATCTTACGATACTGTGTGATACGGAGTCAATTTTGGGTGAATTGCATGAATTCTCTTCATGGTGTGTTGTAATGATTTCTAATAGTTCTAATTATGAATATATGAATTGTAGAAAATAGGTAATTGTGGATTATTAGGAGTTTGGCACTTCATTGGGATGAGTATCATAGATATCCTAGTATGCACTATGGGTGTTTGTCTTAATGCCTCTCTCTCTCTCTCTCTATATATATATATATATATATATGTGTGTGTGTGTGTGTGTGTGTGTGTGTGTGTGTAGATATCTATTTATATGCGTGTGTGTGTGTGTCTAAGGGTTGTATATTGGATGTATTGTGTGGTATGTGTGAGTGAGTGGTGTTGGTAGTGTGCTTTGGAGAGTGGTGGTCAAGTTTTGGAGAGTGCAGTATGCTTTGCAACAGCAATTGTAGCAGCTCGAGTGCAGCAATTAGCACCAACTGCAGCAGCCTTAGTACAGCAAGAGCATTGCAGCAGCATGCTAGAGTGCAGTGTGTATCAGCAGCAACTATTGCAGCTAGCAGTGCAAGCAGTACAATGCTGCAGCAGCAGCAGGATTGACTACTCAAGTGCAAGTGCAACAGCCGCTGCAGCAGCTAGCCCGAGGGCAGCAAGCAGTTCTCGAGCAGCAGCAAGAGCACTTCATTGAGCAGAAGTGCAGCAGCAATGGAGTATCAGCAGCATGCAGCAGTAGCAGTACAGAAATAGCTGTAGTAGCTAGGAGTATTAGCAAGTGCAAGTGCAAGTGCGGCAGCAAGCAAGTGCAATAGCAAGAGCAAACAGCAATGGCAGTAGCTTGCAGTGCGGTATCAGCAACAACTACAGAACATTAGCAGCAAGAGCAGTAGCACATAGAGCACCAACTGCAGCATTGCAGTTAGTCATTAGTAATTAGTATATAAGTATTAGAGTATTGGTTAGATATATATAATAGAGTTAAGTATTAGCATGATGTTAGTGTGTTATATGTTAGTGTGTCAACTAGATGGGTTGTTTTACAGTTAGTTAGTTAAGGGTGTCAGTTAGTATTTATGACCAGTTAGCATAACTGATATTGTGTCAGTTATTGATACATGTATATGTATGAGATTGAGGGGCTCAAAACTGATGTTGGTACCCAAGACTAGCAACAGTAGTATCTCAGTGAGTAGGATACTTGATGTGTCAATTTGGGGAGCCAAGTTGGAGTTAGGATTTGGTTTTAGAAGTGCTGTGTGCCAGGGCCTGTTCAGGGAAGTAGTTAGAGTCATATGGATAGGTACCTCAATTTAGATACTTGAGTATATGTATATATATTATATATTTAGATATATAGATATATAAGAAGTGAAAAATACCTATACCTTGATATACTATTAGGTGTATAGTGGATTGGTAAGTTAGCTAAGTTATCAGTTTGTCACCAAGGTCTTGGAGAGAACTATATATTAGGTAATATATATTTACATACTAAGTTAATAGGTAGTAGCAGTAACTAGTATATATGAGTATATATATAATACTTACTATTATTAGCTAATCTAGAAATTTATCTAAGGTATTAACTTAGAAACTCAACCAAGACCTAGTATAGCTAGTATTAGCTAGTTAATGATCATTTGAGACCTATTAACTTAACATGGACCTAGATGCATGCATTGGTGTATTTTTAATCCATTCCTATTTTATTACACCTTTTAACTTGATAATTCCTAAAATAGGTTTGTGTGACACCAGCTTGAGCATCGAGAGACATACCTTTCTCAGGACCTCAGGCGAGTATATTTCTCTGTTAGTTTTCATTTTATAATAGTGTATATATCTTATATTCTATAACTGTATACTTAATTCTGACAAAGTGGTTTCACGGACTAGTACTACATGGATCCTGTCAGGAGATGTTATCCCTTACCGTGTTCTGCGGGTACTCCTTTATATGTATTTCATCATGTGTATCGGGTATTAATTTAGTATAATTCATGTTCATACACTGCTCGTATTCAGCGTGCTTATATTCGTGTACACACATTGCTCGTATTCAGTGTGCCCATATTCGTGTTCGTAACGTGTCATGATTGGATCCATTGGTATTAGTTGGGGTTGGGGGAGTAAGAGTTGATTATGTAATCAAGCCCCGGTATATTTGTGTACATGTTGATTACATACCACACTTGCAATCGAGTTACCATATTGTATTCGTGTTCAACATAAATCGATCACATAATGAACTTGTATTCCAAGGCACATTGGTTAGATTTCAGTTATTCCTTTTTATTGTAGATATTCATATTGCATATTCTTCTTTCCAATACATTACTTGTTCACTCTAGTTCATTTTTTCTGTTATTTAGTTATCTTGTATTCTTTTCTATTATCTGTTTTATATGCTTGATTATGTAATTAAAATTGCTTTCAGAGGTTTGTACTTCGCTCCAATCCTGACTGGATATATTTTTCAGATGATTGGCTCATAGATCAGTGTCCCACATTCTACGGACTGCAGGAGGGCATACCATTAGAGAATACTCCTATAGACCAGGAGGACATAGTTTCAGAGCCCGAGGAGGTTTAGTTTATCTTTGGTGGATTTGTATTAGACTGTTATTTAGATTCATGGCATGTATATTATTTCATACTTGTGGATTGTATCTAGATTATTTTTTTTATTATTCCATTCGTGCTCTATCTTTCTTAGTTTGCATTGTGATTGAGTATAGTTACATTTGTGAGATACTATATTGTTCCTTCGTTTGGAGTTGAGATGATTGACAGGTACCATATATATTTTGTTGAGATGTTTAGTTAGTTAGAATTGACCCAGACAGCGTTCTACCGTCTTTGCTGCGGCGTAGGCTAGGCTTAACCATGTACTAGTTCCCGAATATTCGGATGTGGGTCATGACACATTTTTAGTGGTGGCCCATGCAGGTCTAGAGTCGCAAGTAGAGCGATATCGTAGTAGTGCTCGCCTAGAGTAATGCTACGAGCCTGCTTTAGGAAATAGGATATAGGCTGAGAGTATACTCAATCACAACTAGAAAATTCTTCCAAATATCTGTCTTGCTATCCTTATCTATTGAATGTTTGCTTTACTTTGAATAAAATATGTCCTTCTTTGATGATAGCGTATCATACTCAATATTGATTCCTCTGTTCCATCTATCTTCAGGATGTCGCCGAAGACATGTTCCCAGCGCTCAGGCGCAATATCCGCGAGGTCAGTCACTTCCAGAGGTCCGCTTCACCGATCTAGGTGGGCATTTCTGCAGAAGCTTTCGGAGGTGCTCCACCTCCAATACAGAGGGCAGCGCCGACAGTTTTAAGGGATCTTCCATCCCCACCATCCGCAGTCAATCAGACGCAGATGTTGTGCTCTTTCAGTAGATGATGGAGGTATAACAGCGCCAGTCAGTGGTTATGAGGCAGGATATTGTGAATGCTCACTAGATTGCGCTCATAATAGTTGAGAGATCCGCCATAGTCCAGCCACAGACGGCACCATCTCAGTTTACCCCACAGCAGCCGAGGTCGGGGACCATCATAGACTTCAAGAGGATAGAGATGAAGGACTTTAAGGGCACTGAAGGGAACATTTATGTTGATGATTGGATAGAAGACATTGAGCGAAACCTGCGGCTTGCGTAGATTACAGAGAGGTTGCAGATAGAGGTCGCGGGGAGCATGATGTTCGATATTGCGTTGACTTGGTTCAGGACGGACCCCTGGATCTCAACACCAGGACTTGAAAAACTTTCAAAGAGCTCTTCAAGGAAAAGTTCTTTCCAGATGTGGCTCTAGATGTGGCTCTGACATCTCTAGAGAGCCAGTTCCAGTACCTCGTTTAGGGAGGTATGACGGTGGATGAGTATATGGCAGAGTATTGCAGATTAGGCTATTTTTTGGAGGGGCAGAACCCTAAATAAAGAGCCAGAAAGTTCAGGAAGGGCCTGAATAGGGAAGTCAAATCACATACAAATGGTGATCCTACCGCTACTTTCGAGGAGATTATGAGACAGGCACAGTGGGCAGAGGATGATCTAGAGCTTGGCTCTAAGAGGCCGAGGGACATAGGAGGATCCAGTACCAACACGGGTCTAATGAAGTGGCCTCATTTTTTGCAGGAGCACCAGAGGCACTTCCAACAGCCGAGGCAGCAGTATCATGGACCAGCTAGAGCGCTGGCACATCAGATGCACCAAATCCAGAGGGCTGCTATTCTTTGTACTTTATGTAAGAAGCAAGGACATAGATGGGATGCATGAAGGATGAGATTGGGCCAGTGCCTATTCTGCGGATCAGGAGACCATCAGTTGAGAGCTTGTCCTAAAGTTCCAGCTCATCCAGCTCAGGGAAGAGCTCAGGCACAGAGAGCACCTGCGAGACCACCAGCGGGATAGCAGAGAGAACCTCCTCTACCACCATAATTGAAAAAATTTACTCAGCACCAGCAGCAGTAGAGAGGTGCCCAGCGACAGGGGCGAGCTTTTACCTTGACCGTCGAGGAGGAAGAGCCAGTCGGTGATGTTATCTCAGGTTCAGTCTATCTTGATTCTTTTTTAGCTCATGCTTTATTTGATTCCGGTGTTTCTCATAATTTTGTATCTATATCTTTTGCTCTGAAACATCATTTTGAGTCTAAACCGTTGGAGAGGACTTGGAAGGTCACCGGGGGTAGCATTATCCTGGTCAGTGATGTTTGCAATGACCGAAGAGTTTCTTTGGGAGGCCGTGAGTTGAGCGTATGTCTACTCGTAGTGCCACTTACGAGCTACGATATAGTACTTGGGATAGATTGGTTGAGTAGGCATCATGTTACACCCCAGTCCCAAAATATCGAGGGACTAGCCATGTGGCAATGGCCAGCAGCACAACTCCAATGGGCAAACCCAATTTAATGGACCCGTTATAGTAGACTTAAGCTGTAATAAATATAAATGCAGTCTAAACCATCTATCTCAGTATAATTCTAATCTCATCCATAGAAAGTAAATACAAGTCAATATGATAGACCAGTCAAGATAATAGTTAAAAAGAAATATAGTCTATCAACAAGTCCAAATAAATAGTGTCTCGGGGAACAACCCGATAAAATAACTCAATATATAAGTCCATGTATCAAGATATAAAATGACTGGAAGCATAAATAGCTGAGTATGAAACTAAAATACTCAGAAGAAATCCTCTGGCACAACCTCGTCCTCTGGTGCCAGTATTGCTCCAGCATCAGATCATGTCCCGTATATCTCAGGTTATTCCTCCTCTGTTGTACCTGGGGACATAATTTGGATCCAGGTCCTCAAGTGACATAGCAAGGTACAATAAATACTTAAGACAAATAAAATGCAGTAAATAAAATAGATCCTCGGAACAAGCTATGTAATCATCTAAGTAAAATGCAAATTGAGAGCATCACTAGTACTCAGGCTGAAACCACTACAAGCTCTGTGTCGGGGAGCCGGTAGCAATAATATCACGTAATGGGCCAAGCTCTGGAACAGAGACTAAAGCACCACAATAATAAAATATATATGTATGTAATCAGCTTGTAGTCTGTGTATCTCTCTACACCCAATGTAATCACACGTCTCATGTCCATAACACGCAAGATCATGACCTCTAACTAGTACAACGAGTCATAATGATATCTATGTATATACAAATCTCATGTCACGAATCATGTAAGCCTATACAGAATTACCATAAATAACCCAGGAAAGATTTTGTCATATGAATAGTGTCAAGTGTCCTATGGTATAACGTACTTGATAAAGCAAGCACACAAAAATATATAGGATCGTGGGATCAACTTTCTAAGTGACGTTACACGAATCCACGTACGACGTCGACACCCGAATCTTGTTCGGACGTTAAGCAATATCTCACGGTCCTAGATTGAACAGGTACATCACGAAAATATATATAAAGAATATAAGCAAATAATAGCACAGGATCTTTTATAAGTTGGCAAGGTACACTTGCCTGTGTTCTGAGCTCCGTCAGTTGCTCCGATATAAGTGGAATCTTCAGGTTCACCTTCGAATGCTGAAATAAATATTATTGTCGATCTTAGAATACTTAATAGCTAGAATTGACAACCCATAAGTCTAATTTGGACACAGAGGTAGAATTGACAGTTTCGATCAAAGCGGGGTCCACATGTGGCCCACTTCGTACCAAAAATTGTGTCAGAGACAAAATTTTCCAAATTTGTCGAACTTAGTGTCTATGAGTCCAGAAAGATGATACGAACCCAACAGAACATCCAAAACTGGATTTCGATGAGCCGGTCACGAAATTGCCCGTCAAGTAGAACCGTGGGACCCACAAAACGGTGTTTCGTCAACATTCTCAGAATCGAACCAAACTTAGGTCACTGAACCAACATAATGCTGTGAATCCGATGGCACAAGTTTCGTTGCGAAACGATAAGCACACATAAAATTATGACGAGTGTCAGAACGGGCCGATATGAGACTTTTTGACGCATACGTTAATTTCGGTGTGCACGCACATCCAAATCAACTTTCGTGAAATCATACACGTCCGTGTTGACAATACACCCCTTTCGGTATAATTCGCACACGACGAAGTCGTCTCGTTTAGTGGGATGTACCCTATTTCGAAAAAAATTGGATTTAGAAAACTAAATTTTTGGTCAAATTTAATAACGAATAAATTACATCATACAATGAATTAAAATAAACTAATTGAAGAGATTAAAATTCAGTTATGTTGTTTAAATTACTGTTCAAGTAGAATTTAAAAATATTAAGTAGGTTGGAAGAAAAACAGACATGAACATGGGTGGTTGGGATATTTTTTTGAACTACAAATTGGGTTATTTTTTTCTGTTTTGTGTCACAAATTACGACTGACACAAGACACTATACACTGAACTAATTATACAGGGTTTAAGAAGGTCATGTGGTCTTCGTATAGGATTTGATAGGTTGATATTTAGTTAATTGTGCAGGAAGATACAAGAGCTAGAAGTAGTGTACCTTGTTGTGCAGTGTTCGGGATATCGGAGCGGCTACTTTGTGGCGGCGTGCGACGGTGGTCCGGCGGTCGTCGGCGGCTGTGGTTGGTCGGGGTGGTAGAGGAGTTGATGTTGGTGAGGTTCGGCTAGGCTGGGGATTATATAAGATGGAGGTGAGGCGGTTACAGGGAGCGGAAGTCATCGGGTTCGGTCGTTTGGGAGAGAAAGAGGGGGAGTCTTATGTTACAAAAGCTAAGGGGTGATGGGTTTCAGGTTATCAGGTCTGCGGGTTCGGGTATGTATGGGTCCGAATCCAGTTTGGTTTGGTTTAGGTTGGTTTGGGTTGGTTTGGTTTGGGTTGGGTTGGGTTGGTTCGGTTTGGGTTGGTTTATTATAAAACAATAAATACATGGCCATTAAAAATAGTTTTAGACCCCAATAAATTCCAGAAAAATTACACAATATTCTATTATTAATTATACACCCAAATATATATATTTTTACACTATTTTAATAATTAATTTAATACATAAAAATATAAATCCATGAAGAATATTTATTATAATTAACTAAAAATAATAAAAATTTTCTACAATAATAATTAATAAAAATTTTAAATTAAAATATAAAAATCAGGGTATTTACAATCTACCCACCTTAAAAGAATTACGTCCTCGTAATTAAGAAATTAAAATATAACCGGTCAAGAAAAGGTTTGCTCCATAAGAGATAACGTGGTTGCAAGACATGTTTGTTGAAGCACGACAGAAAGGATAAGGAACCATGAACAGAAAAAAATCGGGAGGAAGGGTGAGGGTTTTGTTCAAGCAGAAAACGTAGGAAAGAAATAAAAATGTTTTTCTAGGCAATGAGAGATAAGTAACTCAAGTGTAAAGGAGCCTGGTTAGAACGAAGATCAACTACAGCTAATGAAAACTTAGGTACGACTGACATATTACTAATCTAGACTAACAAGTTTATGCTAACCTAATACTAGGTTTAGGCTAGGGAATGGAACTAACTGGCACATGCTAAAGTATTACTAGGAATATCCACTATTATAGATAGCTATGATAAAACTAAATCTTACTCATATTTGCTACTTCTCGAGTCTGTGCCTTCTCCACTGTCATCGCAAAAGCTTATCCACGTCCCTGTGGTAGTGCCATTTGCTATTGATGGGCCTGTTGAAAGAGTGTTGTCTGCGAAGGCAAAGGGTATCCTCGGCAGATATCCTCCCGGTGCTGGTAAAACTTGTCGGTTAACCATCGGTGCTCGTCGGTGAACCATCGATGTTTTTCCTCGATGCTTCGTGCAATTTCTGGCTAAATATTGGCTGGATCCGTAAACCAAACACAATCCCAATCTGTGTCGGCATTCCTTGGCGATATGACCTACCTTGCCACAATAATGACAAGTAGGGAGTCCTGGTGCTGGTACTGGTAGGGCTGGTCGATGAATCATCAGTGCTCTCTCTCGACGCTCAGGGCAATCCCTGGCTGAATATTGGCTGGATCTGCAAGCTAAACATAATACCAATTTGAGTCTACACTCCCTCTCAATATGGTCTACCTTGCCACAGTAGTGACAAGTAGGAAGGACTAGTGGTAGTGGTATAAATATTCTCTGTAGTGGATTCATCTGTTGTTATTTTGTAGCTCCTTCCTACTGTGCTCGGTCTGGTGCTAGTGCATACGGCCGCTTCTGGCTGGACTCTCTCTCTTGATGATGTGCTCCATGTTGCAGCAAGGACATCCGTATAAGAAGTAGTTACAACGGAGCTGATTAATCTCTGTAGCTCAAAGCTAAGTCCGTCAAAGAACTTCTCCGCCCGGCATTGTTGGGCCTCTTGATGAACATGTTGTTGTGCTTGCATCATTGTGTAGAATATTTGAAATATCTACTGTTCGTCTATAGGCTGTCCTGGTGGAAAAATGGGCATTGGTGGAGTAAACTGCGGCGGTGGTGGAATTTTATCTCGCCGGAACCTCGAGACATGCTGATCTGCTTGATTGCTTTGTTGAGTGGATGGATCTCCACCTAATGGTGTTACTCTATCATCGTAGGTGACCACAGCACCTTGTAGTATTCCCGCGGAAGTCTCATCACTGGCTCATGGATCCATTACTCTTTATACAAAGTAAACTATGAGAGACGCACAGAGAAATCAAGGCAAGATACAAGTCAAGAAATTATTTTGAAGTCGATATAGAGGTCAAGAATAGATCAACAAGTGGATAAGATCCTATAACTTATCCTATCCTAATCACAGGCTTGCTCGGTTCCTTAGTTAAAACTGAAGCAATATAGTCGTAGACCTGCATGGGATACCATAAAAACCATGTCACGCCCCAGTCCCAAAATACCGAGGGACTAGCCACGTGGCATTGGCCAGCAGCACAACTCCAATGGGCAAACCCTATTTAATGAACCCGTTAGAGTGCATTTAAGCTGTAATAAATATAAATGTAGTCTATACCATTTATCTCAGTATAATTCTAATCTCATCAACAGAAAGTAAACACAAGTCAATATGATAGACTAGTCAAGATAATAGATAAAAAAATATAGTCTATCAACAAGTCCAAATAAATAGTGTCTCGGGGAACAACCCGATAAAATAAGTCAATACATAAGTCCATGAGTCAAGATATGAAATAACTGGAAGCATAAATAGCTGAGTATGAAACTAAAATACTCAGAAGAAATTCTTTGGCACAACCTCATCCTCTGGTGCTAATACTGATCCAATATCAGCTCTTGTCCCGTATATCTCGGGGTATTCCTCCTCTGTTGTACCTGGGGACATAATCCGGATCCAGGTCCTCAAGGGATATAGCAAGGTATAATAAACACTCAAGCCAAATAAAATATAGTAAATAAAATAAATCCTCAGGACAAGCTATGTAATCAGCTAAGTGAAATGCAAATTGAGAGCGTCACTAGTACTCAGGCTAAAACCACTATAACCTCTGTGTCGGGGAGCCAGTAGCAGTAATATCACATAATGGGCCAAGCTCTGGAATAGAGACTAAAGTACCGCAATAATAAAATATATATGTATGTAATCAGCGTAGTTTATGTGTCTTTTTCCACCCAATGTAATCACACGTCTCATATCTACGACGTCTCATGTCCATAACACGCAAGATCATGACCTCTATCTAGTACAACGAGTCATAATAATATCTATGTATATGCAAGTCTCATGTCACGAATCCTGTAAGCCTATGCAGAATCACCATAAATAACTCAGGAAATATTTTGTTACATGAACAGTGTCAAGTATCCTATGGTATGACGTACTTGATAAAGCAAGCACGCAAAAATATATAAGATCATGGAATCAACTTTCTAAGTGACATTACATGACTCCACGTACAGCATCGACACCCGAATCTTGTTCGAATGTTAAGTAATGTCTCACGGTCCTAGGTTGTACATCACAAAAATATATAGAAAGAAAATAAGTAAATAATAACACAGGATCTTCTGCAAGTTGGCAAGGTACACTTGCATGTGTTCTGAGCTCCGTCAATTGCAACGATACAAGTAAAATCTCCAGGTACACCTCCGAATACTAAAACAAATATTACCATCGCTCTCAGAATACTTTAAATAGCTATAATTGACTACCCATAAGTCCAATTTGGATACAGGGGCAGAATTCACAGTTTCAATCAAAGCGGGGTCCACATGTTGGCTACTTCGCACCAAAAATCATGCCAGAGATAAAGTTCTCCAAATTTATCAAACTTAGTGTCTACAAGTCTAGAACGATGATACAAACCCAATAAAATATCCAGAACTAGATTCCGATGAGCCGGTTACGAAATCATCCATCAAGTGGAACCGTAGGTCCCGCAAAATGGTATTTTGTCAACTTTCTTATAATCGAACCAAACTTGGGTCACAGGACCAGCGTAATGGTGTGAATCTGATGGCATAAGTTTCGTTGAGAAACGACAAGCACACACAAAATTATGACAAGTGTCAGAACGGGCCGATATGGGACTTTTTGACGGATATGCGTTGATTTTGGTGTGCACGTACATCTAAATCAACTACCATAAATTTCTACACGTCCATGTTGACAATACACACCTTTCAGTGCAATTCACACACGATAAAGTTACCTCGTTTAGTGGGATGCACCCTATTTCGAGAAAATTCGGGTTTAGAAAATCAAGTTTTTGGTCAAATTCAACAACGAATAAATTACAGCATACAACGAATTAAAATAAACTAATTAAAGAGATTAAAATTCGGTTATGTTATCTAAATTATTGTTTAAGTAGAATTTAAAAATATTAAGTAGGTTGGAAGAAAAATAGACATGAACATGGGTGGTTGGGACAGTTTTCTGAACTACAAACTGGGTCATTTTTTCCTGTTTTGCGTCACGAATTATGATCGACATAGGACACGATACACCGAACTAATTATACAGGGCTCAAGAGGGTTATGTGGTCTTCGTATAGGATTTAATAGGTCGATATTTAGTTAACTGTGCAAGAAGATACAAGAGCTAGAAGTAGTGTACCTCGTTGTGCTGTGCTCGGGATGTCGGAGCGGCTACCTTGCGGCGGCGTGCGGTGGCGGTCCGGCGGTCGTCGATGGCTGTGGTTGGTCGGGGTGGTAGAGGAGTTGATGGTGGTGTGGTTCGGCTAGGCTGGAGATTATATAGCGTGGAGGTGGGGCGGTTACTGGGAGCGAAAATGGTCGGGTTCAGCCGTTTGGTAGAGGAAAAGGGGGAGTCTTCTGTTACAGAAGCTAAGGGGTGATGGGTTTCGGGTTATCGGGTCCGCGGGTTCGGGTATATATGGCTCCGAATCTAGTTTGGTTTGGTTTAGGTTGGTTTGGGTTAGGTTGGTTCGGTTTGGGTTGATTTATTATAAAATAATAAATACATGGCCATTAAAAATAGTTTTGGACCCCAATAAATTTCAGAAAAATTACACAATATTCTATTATTAATTATACACCCAAAAATATATATTTTTACACTATTTTAATAATTAATTTAATACACAAAAATATAAATTCATGAAGAACATGTATTATAATTAACTAAAAATAATAAAAAATTTCTACAATAATAATTAATGAAAATTTTAAATTAAAATCTAAAAATTAGGGTATTTAAACATCTTGCTAGTATCGATTATCGAGGAGGCAGAGTTTTGTTCCAGACACTAGGAGAGCCAGAGTTTGAGTTCGTTAGAGGAGCAGCAGAGCAGGGCGAAGGAGACTTCTATGGGGCTTTGGTAGAAGAGCAGGAGCCGCCACATCCATGAATTACAGAGTATATGGATATCTTTCTGGAGGAGTTATCTGGGTTGCCACCAGACAGAGATATGGAGTTCTCTATAGATTTGGTGTCAGGCGTAGAGCTAATATCACAGTATGTCTATAGAGTGAACAATAGCGAACTGGAGGAGTTGAAGAAGCAGGTGGATGAGTTGCAGGGCAAGGGCTTCATCCGCTCCAGTTCATCACCATGGGGTGCTCCGGTATTATTTGTATCGAAGAAGGATGGGTCGATATGCATATTTATTGAATACAGGGCATTCAACAACCTCACTATCAAGAACAAATACACGTTGCCGCAGATTGACGATTTGTTTGATCAGTTGAGCGGAGAGAAGGTATTCTCGAAGATAGATTTGAGGTCGGGGTACCACTAGGTGAAAGTAAAGAAGGAAGACATTTCGAAGACAGCTTTCAGGACTCGGTATGGACAGTCTGAGTTCTTGGTAATGCCGTTTGGGTTGATCAATGCCCCGGCGGTATTCACGAACCTGATGAATAAGGTGTTTCATCAATACTTGGATCAGTTTGTGGTAGTCTTCATTGATGATATATTGATTTATTCGAAGACCACAGAGGAGCATAAAAAACACCCGAAGATAGTTCTGGAGACCTTCAGGAAGGAGAAGTTATATGGCAAGCTTTCAAAGTGTGAGTTCTTCCTTGATAAGGTTGAATTCCTCAGGCATGTAATTACAGGAGACGGGATCTCAGTAGACCCGAAGAAGATTTCAGCAGTTGAGTCGTGGTCTACTCCGAGTTCAGTAGCAGAGATCAAGAGTTTTCTTGGACTGACAGGCTATTATCGGAGATTTATTCGGGATTTTTCTAAGATTGTGGAGCCGATGACTAGACTAACTAGGAAGGACATAGAGTTCGTCTGGACTGAGGATTGTCAGTCTGCTTTTGAGAAGCTAAAGAAAAGGTTGACTATAACTCCAATATTGATATTGCCATCAGGGACATGAGAATTTTTTATATACAGTGATGCATCAGGTAAGGGTTTGAGTTGTATGTTGCAGCAGAATGGGAAGGTGATTGCCTATGCTTCTAGACAATTATGCCTGCATAAGAAGAATTATCCTACCCACGACTTGGCGTTGGCAGCAGTTATTTTTGCTCTTAAACTGTGGAAGCACTTCTTGTATAGAGAGCGGGTAGAGATCTCTACAGACCACAAGAGCTTGAAGTATGTGTTTACACAAAAAGAGCTCAACATGAGGCAACGTCGGTGGTTGGAGTTGATAAAGGACTTCGACATTTCTTTACAGTATCATCCAGAAAAGGCCAATGTAGTCGCTGATGCCTTGAGTAGGTATCCAATGGCTATGTATTTGATGAGGGACAGACATTTGTTAGCCGATCTTGATAGCTTGGGTATTGAGATATTAGTTCCTGGAGTTACAGCATAGATATGGGGACTTCAGGTAAAGTCAGAGTTGATAGACCGGATCATAGCCACACAGTTCGAGGATGAGTCTCTGAGGAGCATCAGAGCACAGGTCTAGATAGGGTTGGCAGAGGACTTTAGTATTGCAGATGATGGATCATTGCGGCACGGTACCAAATTGTGTGTGCCGGGTGGAGCATTGTGCGAGGAAATGCTTTAGAAGGCACATCGATCTCAGTACTCTATGCATCCAAGTGCCAACAAGATGTATAGGGACATGGGAGAGCATATTTGGTGGTATGGTATAAAGCGAGGGGTGGGTAGCTTCGTATTGAGATATTTTGTTTGCTAGTAGGTAAAGACGGAGAGACAAAGGGCAGGTGGATTGCTTCATCCTTTACCCATTCTAGAGTAAAAATGGGAGCACGTGACAATGGACTTTGGTTTTGGACTTCCGCATTCTCCAGGAGGTAAAGATGCGATTTGGGTCATCGTAGACAGGTTGACCAAATTAACCCACTTTCTGTTATTCAAAGTGGATACGTCTACGGAGAAGCTCATGGAGATGTATATGTGTCAGAAAATCAGATTGCATAGAGTTTCTGTGAGCATGGTCTCAGATCGGGATAGTCGCTTCATGTCCCACTTCTGGAGGAGTCTGAAGGCTAGCTTGGGAACTCAGCTCAAGTTCAGTACCGCATACCACCCTCAGACAGATAGGCAGTCGGAGAGGACTATTCAGACTCTCTAGAATATGCTACGCACCTGTGTTTTAGATTTTGGAGGTTCTTAGGAGGATCATCTTCACTTTGTAGAGTTTTCTTATAACAACAGTTACCAGGCCAGTATAGAGATGTCACCATTTGAGGCCTTGTATGGATGGAGATGACGTACTCCGCTATCATGTGATGATGTTGGCAAGAAAGCCTTATTGGGACCAGAAATGATAGTGGATGCAGCTGAGAAGGTGAAGCTCATCAAGGATAGACTTCAGGTGGCGCAGGACAGACCTCGGCATTGGGCCGATAGCCATCGGAGACCATTAGAGTTTGAGGTATAGATTTTTTTTGTATTGTCTATGATTGCTTATTTTTGTTAGAGTGCTAAGGCTGTATTTTGTACTAGGTGGGCAATCTGGTTTTCTTGAGGATTTCTCCGACACGGGGCATAATTCGTTTCGGTGGAGGCGGGAAGCTTAGTCCGCGATTCATCGGACCCTTCAGTATTCTCGAGAGGGTCGGTGCAGTTGCTTACAGATTGGACTTACCACCTACATTGGAGGGAGTGCACAATGTATTTCACATGTCGTAGCTGAGACGGTACTTGGCAGATCCTAGCCATGTGTTGGATCACTCGGAGATAGAGGTGGGCCCTATTCTTAGCTATCCAGAGCAGCCAGTTGAGATTCTGGATCGGAGGGAGAAGGTGATGAGGAAACAGACGATTCCTTTGGTGTATGTCGCGTAGAGGCATCACTCGCCAGAAGAGAGTACTTGGGAGCGAGAGGTCGAGATGTGCGAGCGATATCCTTATCTGTTTGAGCCGTGAGGTATAATTCTTTTTTGCTTGTATTATTGCTTTTGGGTAGTTAGTTCTTCCTTAATTTTGAGGATAAAATTTTTCTAAGGTGGGTAGGATTGCCACCCTCACTTTTCCAACTAGGGGTGGTTTGGAAATTGGGTATGAGTATATTTATTTTAGGATTATTATATTAAGTGTTGTACATATTGTAAATATTTATTTATTGTATATTTATTTATTGTTAGATGTTAGATTTATTTTGGACTTATGTAGTGGACCTAACTAGTTTAGTTTAGATCCATGGACTAACATTTAATTCTAGTTAGAATTGAGCCCAATAGTAAGCCCATTCATTAGGAGGATGAATTAATTAGTGAAACCAATTCGACTAGAACCTTCCCTCCTTAATTATTTCTTCATGACAAGCCCCAAAGGGTATTTTGGATAATTTATAGTAGCTTAAAGGAGGGATTATAGCCGACCACCTATTGGAGTGGGGAGAGACTCTATTTCCTCATTTGTCATTCCAAATCTAGATCTAGAATTTTTTCTCTTCCAAATTTTTTCATTTCCACACCAATTTATACTCAAATTTCTTCTCAATTTCTTTCCCATTCTTCATTGGAGGCTATTAGAACAAGGATCTACAAGGAGAAGCAAGGATCTACAAGTTGAAGGCTCTTGACACTCAATTTAGGAATTTTATTGGGAATCCTTCTCCCAATTGGTAATTTCTGAATTTTTCTCTCATTGTAGCTTCTTAATTATATATTTGACCATTAGAAATGATCCCATGGCATAGAACTATCTATAGGAACATGTTCTAGGCTAATTGACTTTGTATTATGTGATCTATGAGGTAATTTGTGTGTTGGTTGGGAGAATTACGAATTTAACACCTCAATTGTGTCATGAAACTAATTAGATATAATTAAACTTAGATCGGAGTTATGGGACTAGGTACGTGTCCATAAATGGATACGTATAGGTAGTATCACGGTATCTTGCGATACGGTGTGAGACGGAGTCAATTTTGGGTGAATTTCATGAATTCTCTTCATGGTATGTTGTAATGATTTCTAATAGTTGTAATTATGAATATATGACTTATAGGAATGGATAATTGTGGATTATGGGGAGTTTGGCACTTTATTGGAATGAATATTATAGATATCCTAGTATGCACTATGGGTGTTTGTCTTAATATCTATATATATGTGTGTGTGTGTGTGTGTGTGTGTGTGTGTGTGTGTGTGTGTGTGTGTGTGTGAAAGATTGAAAAAGTCAGTCATTCACAACCACTGATGTGTGTGTGTGAAAGATTGAAAAAGTCAGTCATTCACAACCACTGATGAAGGATTCCTCGAAAAGTTAAGGATTAGTAATCTCTTTTAGTGTGTGTGTGTGTGTATGATATCTATTTATATGTGTGTGTATGTGTCTAAGTGTTGTACATTGGATGTGTTGTATGGTGTGTATGAGTGTGTGGTGTTGGCAGTGTGCTTTGGAGAGTGGTGGTCGGGTTTTGGAGAGTGCACTATGCTTTGCAACAGCAACTACAGCAGCAACCAACAACAACTGCAGCAGCAACTACAGCAGCTCGAGTACAGCAATTAGCACCAACTGCAGCAGCCTCAGTACAGCAAGAGCAGTGCAGCAGCATGCTATAGTGCAGAGTGCATCAGCAGCAACTATTGCAGCTAGCAGTACAAGTAGTGCAATGCTGCTGCAGTAGCAGGAATGACTGCTCGAGTGCATCAGTGTAAGTACAACAGCCACTGCAGCAGCTAGCCCAAGTGCAGCAAGCAGTTCTCGAGCAACAGCAAGAACACTATATTGCAGGGCAGCAGCAATGGAGTATCAGCAGCAACAATACAGAAATAGCTATAGTAGCTAGGAGCATTAGCAAGTGCAAGTGCACCAGCAAGCAAGTGCAACAGCAAGAGCACACAGCAACTACAACAGCTTGCAGTACAGTATCAGCAGCAACTGCAGAGCATTAGCAGCAAGAGCAGTAGCACCTAGAGTAGCAACTACAACATAGCAGTTAGTAATTAATAATTAGTATATAACTATTAGAGTATTGGTTAGATATATATGATAGAGTTAAGTATTAGCATGATGTTAGTGTGTTATATGTTAGTGTGTCAACTAGATGGTTTGTTTAACTAGTTAGTTAGTTAGTTAGTTAAGGGTGTTAGTTAATATTTATGACCAGTTAGCATGACTGATATCATGTCAGTTACTGATACATGTATGTGTATGAGATTGAGGGGCTCGAGCACTGATGTTGGTACCCAAGACCAGCAGTAGTAACTCAGTGAGCAGGATACTTGATGTGTCAGTTTAGGGTGCCAAGTTGGAGTTAGGATTTGGTTTTAGAAGTGCTGTGTACCAGAGCCTGTTCCGGGAAGTAGTTAGTGTCATATGGATAGGTACCTCAATTTAGATACTTGAGTATATGTATATATATTATATATTTAGATATATAGATATATAAGAAGTGAGAATTACCTATACCTTGATATAATATTAGGTGTACAGTGGATTGGTAAGTTAGCTAAGTTATCAGTTTATCACCAAGGTCTTGGAGAGAACTAGATATTAGGTAATATATTTACATACTAAGTTAATAGGTAGTAGCAGTAACTAGTATATATGAGTATATATATAATACTTACTATTATTATTTAATCTAGCAATTTAACTAAGGTATTGACTTAGAAACTCAACCAAGACCTAGTATTAGCTAGTTAATGATCATTTGAGACCCATTAACTTAACATGGACCTAGATGCATGCATTAGTGTATTTTTAATCCATTTCTCTTTTATTACACCTTTTAACTTGATAATTCCTAAAATATGTTTGTGTGACACCAGCTTGAGCATCGAGAGACACATATTGCTCAGGACCTCAGGCGAGTATATTTCTCTGTTAGTTTTTATTTCATAATAGTGTATATATCTCATGTTCTAGAACTGTATACTTGATTCTGACACAATAGTTTCACGGACTGGTACTACATGGATCCTGTCAGGAGATGTTATTCCTTACCGTATTCAGCAGGTACTCCTTCACATGTATTTTATCGTGCATATCGGGTATTGATTTAGTATACTTCGTGTTCACATACTGCTCGTGTTTAGTGTGCTTATATTCGTGTACACACACTACTCGTGTTCAGTGTGCCCATATTCATGTTTGTAATGTGTCATGATTGGATCCATTAGTATTAGTTGGGGATGGGGGAGTAGGAGTTGATTATGTGATCAAGCCCCAGTATATTCGTGTGCATGTCGATTACATACCACACTTGTAATCGAGTTACCATATTATTTTCGTGTTCAACCTAAACCGATCACATAATAAACTTGTATTCCAAGGTACATTGGTTAGATTTCAGTTATTCCTTTTTATTGCAGATATTCATATTGCATGTTCTTCTTTGCAGTATATTACTTGTTCACTCTAGTTTATTTCTTTCTGTTATTTAGTTATCTTGTATTCTTTTCTATTATCTATTTTATATGCTCAATTATGTATTTGAAACTGCTTTCAGAGGTATATACTTCGCTCCAATCCTGACTGGATATATTTTTCAAATGATTGGCTCATAGATCAGTGTCCCATATTCTATGGATAGCAGGAGGGCATACCATTAGAGGATACTCCTATAGACCAGGAGGACTTAGTTCCAAAGCCTGAGGAGGTTTAGTTTATCTTTGGTAGATTTTTATTAGACTATTATTGAGATTCATGGCTTGTATATTATTTCAAACTTATGGATTGTATCTTGATTCTTTTCTTCGTTATTCCATTCATGCTCTATCTTCCTTAGTTTGCATTATGATTGAGTATAGTTACATTTGTGAGATACCATATTGTTCCTCCGTTTGAAGTTGAGATGATTGACAGGTACTATATATATTTTGTTGAGATGTTTAGTTAGTTAGAATTGATCCAGACAGCGTTCTATCGTCAATGTTGCGGCATAGGCTGGGCGTAACCAATTACTCGTGCCCGAATATCCGGGTGCGGGTCATGACATTGGGGGTCCTCCTCCACCTGTTCAAAGGACTATCCCAGTTGCTTCGGAGGGACTTCCACCACCTCCAGTGTCAGGAAAAGTCGCGCCGATGGTTGCACTGTCTAGAAAGATGATGGAGGTACAGAGGGCATAAATAGAGGCCCAGCACAGGTAATAGATATAATATAGCAGAGTATAGAAAATGCCTATTAGGTAGCTATTACAGCAGTTCAGAGAGGGGCTCCTCCACAGCCACAAGATATTCAGCTCAAGCCGGACAACATTTAAAATTTTAAGAAGCTAGAGCCTCAGGTTTTCAATGGGACAGAGGGTATAGTCTATGCTGACGATTGGCTCATGGATATCGAGCGTCTTATAAGGGTGTCCTATTTTGCCGAGGATCTGAAGGTTGAGGTGGTAGGACTTTAGTTGTTCGACATCGCCGGTACTTGGTTCCAGAATGAGCCACTTATTGCAGATACGGGACAGTCTTGGGAGGTGTTCAAAGACCTCTTCAAGAAGAAGTTATTTGCTCGGATGGATAGATTGGACTTAGGAAGGCAGTTTGAGAGCCTTACTCAGGGGAGCATATCCGTAGAGGAGTACATCGTAGAGTTCGGAAGGCTGAACCGATTTGCGGAGTACTTGGTGAAGAAGCCAGAGTTTCGGGCAATCTGTTTCTACGAGGGCTTAATTGGGAAGTGAAGATCCTCATTCCGTCTTTCCATGAGACATATTCTGAGATACTTGCAAAGGCACCCAAGGTCGAGTGGAAGTGGAACTTGAAACCGAAGAGGGACCGTGATATGTTTGGAGGAGCCCGTAGCAGTGCGGGTCCGGTGAAGAGGCCACAGTTCCAACAACAGTATCAGGGGGCTTATAAGCTCCAGCAATAGCAGTTTCCCATACAGTTCGGAGCTTATCAGCAGCAGTATCAGATGTAGGAGCCGATTGTTGCCCCAGTACCAGCAATAGTATAGCAGATGCCACCGAAGCCTCAGAGACAGGTGCAACAGGATCCTCAATGCCCCAATTGTAAGAGAATTGGGCACAATTTGGAGATGTGTCGGAAGAGACTTGGAGCATACTTACATTATGGATCAACGGAGCATATGGTGAAGGATTGTCTCTGGACCCTTCATCATCCAGGACAGGGTACAGATCAAGGGCAGTAAGATGGAGCTAGGCCACCTATGGCACCGCAGATTGCTCGATAACTACAGAGGGAGCTACCCCGACAGGACGGAGCATTTGTGATGACGGTCAAGGAGACCGATGCTACATGTGATAGGTTAGCGAGTTCTGTTCTTTCTTTTTGTCCCTTCTATCTATTTTGATTGATTGCTTCTTTATTATCTTTTAGATGCTTGTGTTATATAGTTAGTATAGCTAATAGAATATCCTAACAGAGATAGCAGTAATAAGACAGGCGGAGACCATGACCATGCATGTTGTTCTTTGCATATGACTATTCTTTGTGTGATTTTCGATAGGACCTTCTTGGACCATGATTGCTGGGGGTTTGACCTAGAAGGAGTACGATCACCCTTAAATTTCGAGGATAAAAATTTTCCAAGGGGGTAGACTTGCCATTACCACTTTTCTCGGAGAGGGTTATTTTTGTCTTTTTTAATATTGGTATTTTAAAAATTATTGTTTGATTGATATCTTATTTTATTATAACTAGTATGGATATTTTTAGCTTATAATATTTCAATATTTGGTATGGTTGCATATATTTATGTATTATATTTAGTTAATGGTTAGTTGTTAGCCATTAGTTAGACTAGTTGTTAGAAGACCTAATTGGACCTAAATAGACTTGTCATGGACCACATCTAAGTTAGACCCATTGAACCCAATATTTGGGCTAGGCCCATTAGACTCATCCCTCTTGACTAATTAGGTGACTTAATTAAACCTTCATTAGGAAGAGAAGCTTTCTCCTTAATTAAATTCTTTATGACAACCCTTATGGGGTATTCTAGACATTATACACTGCTTGGGAGAGGGACAAGGGGCCGACCACTATGTCACGACCCGTACCCGGTGAACGGGCACGAGAATGTGGCTACGTCCAGCCTACGTCGTAGCATCGGCGGTAGAACGCTGTCTAGGTCATATCATCTCAAGCAATATAATCTACAATAACATCTCAACTCCGTAAGGAGGACAAGATAATTACCGAAACACAATACTCAATCACAGAATCTATAGCACGATAAGATGACAAAGAAAAATAAAAATAGAAGATAGTATAAACAAGAACGTCAACAACAATAATATCCAAATACAACAAGTCTAGTCTCACCTATAAGCCAAAAATAAATCCGGTACTAAATACAAATAAAGTCTAACTAAGATACTTGTGATTCCGGCTAGACCTTCCGGCAATCACTCTTGAACTAGTGGGTCCACGTCTGCACCATCAGTGGGTTGAGGTTCGTAGTACGTCGGAAACTAATCTCCTGGATCCTCCAAAAAATGTTATCCAATCAGGATTAGAGCGAAGTACACCTCTTACAGCAGTTCCAGTTAAATGATAAAAACTATAAAATAGTTGTAGCAAGTAGTACAAGATGCAGGAAAATAAAATATGAACAAGGAGTACATATAGCAACTACTAACTAGAGAGTAATGACAAAATAAGCATAGAGAATCAAGAAGTATGGTAATAAAGACAGTAAAATATAGGAGAAACTAAACTATGAACAGTGGTGCAACAAGAATATGACTATAGTGAGTCCAGTCAATAAATATAAGTGAGTCCTGTCAAGAATATAAACTATACTAGTATCTTTGAAATACCTATTTTGACATATAAATGGCTAGGGGGTAAATACATCTCATCGCACACTTGGCAAGTGTGCGACTGCTATCGTTCTAGAATAGACCAGAAGTAAGTGGTTCCAGTAGTTAGGAATGTTTACATGTCTACTCGAGTATTTTCCTGCCCCGACTAGTACAATTGAATCCAAACTTGATACGTAGATCAAGTACAAGGCCAGCCATAAATAAGTAATGCTAGAAGGTGGTGCCAGTAGGTGATTCCATAAATAGAGGCCAGGCATGTATATGATGCACATGTCACAAGGGAGTGAATCCAGAAATATAAATCTGTGTCATGCCAAGAAATCAAGTAATACTATACTATAACTAGAATCATAATAATTATCACATAATGTAAACTGTCAGAGAATGTATTCGCCTGTGGCCCTGAACAATGAATACCAAATCAGTGTCATTTTCGATGTCTCAAAGACCTAAATATGAAATACAACATCAATACAAGATTTTGGAATAAAAATAAGTGAAACTAGTCAATTTTTAGGTCGTTAGGCCAATTCTAAGTTAAAACAGTCAAACTAGGTCAACTCTTGGTCAAAGTAGTCAAACTTAATTAAACTAGCTATATATACCAGTTACATTACTAACACTATATGGATACCTTGGCTTTGAGCCAACTTGGCATCACACTATCTAACCCATCTTGACCCAATACCTTGAGTCAACTCTATTACCTATCATTGCCTTGGTAACACAAGGTAATACTAAACTAGCTATCTAATATCTATACATACCCATGTATATAACACTAACATGTGTATCTAATTATCCTAGTCATCTAACCATCATCATAACTTAAAAACATAATATGTATCTATACACTAACAATCATACCTTAACAATACCAACTAACTAAACACTAATACTATAATTCACACTTAACTGATACACTTAACATTTGAAACTGATAGCAATATCTATTCAACCCCTCGCTAACATACACAAGTATCTAACTAAATATCTAACTTAACTTATTAACTAACATCTAACTCCTCATACTAATATCTAACATCAAAACTAACACTCTATATAATTCACTCATAACATACACAACTAACTTATTAACAATTAACCAATTGTTAACTCATAATACATCATTTAACATATAACTAACCATCTAAACTCACACAACTAATCACCTACAAATCAGTAATAGCTCCCCTCTCCTCTTCATATCCACCACAGCATGTATAGTTGTTGTCAGTCCACACACCTTGCTGTGCACTTGTGTGCATAGCCACCTCAGGACAAACACCTAGTTGTGCTCAAGTGCACAGCCAACAGGCCCTTAACGGACCCGACAGTCTCCCCCTTGTTGTTGTTGCTCCTTGCCACTCTACTCAATGCTGTTACTAGTAACAGCAGTAGCCTTTTCTTGGTTTAAACTTGATTCAAAAGTTAAGTATTAGAGCCTGACACTGTGAACACACCCTTCTTCCAACTGCTAATTGTTACTGCTCTACATCTAGCTTGCAAATTCACATTCCATACTTACTTTATGTGTTGACAAACACGGCAATTACTCCCCTTGTTGCTTCCAATCCCCTTACATATGAACTAGCACTCCATCTAAAACTGTAAGCCCCCTCTTGGAATAGGGGTAATTTGATACTTTTTAATTTATTTTGTTTATTTTATTTTATTTAATATTTTAAATTATTAATTTATAAAATCTTTTTTTATATATGATACTTTGTCATGGCTTGGATATTTGGAGCAATGCACAAAAAAATTTCTTCCAAAAAAATTTATATTACTAATCTAGATTGTACCTAATATATTTGGGACATTGATGTTGAATTTGTTTGATCTCCCCCATACTCCAAAAATATTGACAAACATCTAGAACCCACGGTTACCGTAAAACTGCTTCCTTTTGACTAGAACTTGACCCAAACCAAACCCAAACACATGTAGGCATGTAATGCACCTAAACACCCATATATATATATATATATATATATATATATATATATATATATATATATATATATATATATATATATATATATATATAATATTTAAATTAATTTGTTTTTATTTATAGAATTTCTATTCATAAAAATTGCCATAGGTGTCATCATAGTTGGCCTAACTACCAAACTACCCAAGATCCTAACCAACCAAATCACATTCCTAAAAAATAACCCCCACCCCTTTTTCCTATTCCACAACACATCCCACATATTGTAAGCCCCCTCATTTTTGAATAGGGTTATTTTGGTATTTTTTTAATTTATTTTAATTATTTAATTTAATAGATTAGAGTAGTAATTTCTAAAACCTTCTTTTAGATATATAACCATTTGCCATGACTTTGATATTTTGAGCAATGCACAACCTTTTTTTCTTCCAACACAATTTATAATAATAATTTTAATTGAGTCTAATATAGTTAGAATATGGATGTTGTATTTATTTGATCTCCCCCATGCTCCAAAAAAAAATATTAAAGAACGTCAAGGATTACGGTTACCGTAAAATTGTCTCCTTTTGACTAGAACTTGACCCAAACACAACCTAAATACATGTAGGCATGTAGTGCACCCAAATATTCCTATATAAATATATATTACATATATAAATAATATTTAAATTAATTTATTTTAATTTATAGAAGTTTTAAGTATAGAAAGTTGTATAGGTGGCAACTAGCAAATAACTACCTAACATCTTCCCTAACTACCCAACAACCAAACCTTATCCAATCCTAACCATAACAACCAACCCCACCCTCTTATTTTTGTCCAAGAGCAGCCCCCTTGGCCAAACCTTATTAGCATTAGGATAACCCCCTTCTATATTTAAATCTATTAAAAAGACCATATATATATCAACTTACCACCAAACCCTAACCCTAACCATATCAAATCTCTTTCCCCCTCTTGTGGGTGACCCCTCCCCTCTCTCCAATGTGTAAGATCAGTCCCCCTTGCTATCTCACCCTCACAACATCATCTCATTCACCAAAAATTTCCTCCTCTCTTCCAAAAGCTCCATATTTCATCATCCTTCCACCCAATCTCTACCAAACAACCATAAAGGCTCCACCATTGCCATCAAATCTATCAAGAACTCATTGCCATCATTATCAACCCATCAAGAACCCATTGCTATTATCAATAACCCATCACAAAGGGAGTAGCAAGCCAAGCACAAACAAGGACGAGTGTTCTTGGACAAGAAGAAGCACCATCCTCCAATCCTCCAACGGTTTCGGTAAATCTTAATCCTTCTTTCTCAAATCCCATGGCATGATACTTTTAGGTTATGTCAAATTATTAATTTAGAATCCATGTTTTTCCATCTTGTCCCATATTAGAATATATGGAATTTTTATGATGGTTTGGTGATAATTTGCTTGTCGGTAGAACTAGTTTAGGACTTTTGATGCAATTTCTTGAGGGAATCATATTAATTATTAAAACTGAATTGATAGGTGTTTAATTTCTAGAAAATAAGCATTTTAAATTTATTTTCTGTTATTTTAATGTCAAATCTTAACCCTATAATTAAGGGCCACTAGCATATATTTCAGGTGACTTTATGACATTGTTTTGCTCGTAAATAGATGTTATTTTGGAAGAAATAAATTGGTAAATATTTTTTGAGATTAAATAAGAATATAATATGATATAAAATATTTTTTTATAAATATAAACCATACTAATGGACTAGCAATGTCTCGAACAAGTTTCAGACAAAACTAGTCAACCTAAAGTTGCCATAATTTTGAAATATGTTATTTTGTCAAATCTAAAAATTAATTGTTAAAATGAATATAAATTATATTTAAATTAATATTATATGATTTATTATAATTTATGTTTATGTTATTTAATTGGGGACTTAAACTTAAATTTTGGAAGTCAAAAACCAAGAAACTATGTCCTGATATCCTATAAAAGTAAGCAAAGTTGTTAGAAATAATAATGGGCTTGGTTTTGTATGGCATCGAAAAAATTATAGAATTAATTTATAATTACAAGAATTCATGATTGGACCCTCAAGTATTTAGTTTGTGTTAAGGAAAATTGAATTCCGAAGGAGTGGACGCGGGATTATCTTTACCACCACTGACTGCAGAACCAGGCAAGTGTACCATGCCAAGATGTTTACAGTTATAGATTATTTATTTGATATTATGTATGAATTAGATATTATAATTGTGTGGCTTGGTTATTGTACTTGTGAACCTAGGGCCGTTATACGATACTTTGTGTCCGGACAAGATTCGGGTACCGACATCCTCTACGGAGTCGAGTATCGTAGTTAGAGAGTCATTCTTCTGAACCCATATTTTGTGCATATGTTATTTGTACATCCAACTATAGGATACTTGACACGATATTCATGTGGCAGAGTCTTTCTCGACTTGATCGTGGTACTTGGACTCTGGATAGGAATACATGATGCATGCTAAAGTGGTAATTATAATTGTACATATTGACTATGACTTGTGTTGATAGTTAGAGGTCATGATCTTGCGTGTCTTGATTGAGACATAAGGTTACATTGGGTGGGGAGCGTATTCATCATGCTCTGGGCATATTTTACTATTACTATTTATGTGTATTAGGCTTTAGGTTCCCTATGCGGAATCTAAAGTGTTATATTTATTTATATACATCTTCCTCCTGGTTCCCCCATACAGAGCCTTGAGTTTACTGTTAGATTACAGAAGTGTCCATTGGGATCTTTTGTGAGTACCAGCCCGGGGTACGACACCATACTCTCATTTCCATGTCATATAGTTGGTTACAGTAGTTTATCCTGGATTATGGTTTTATTACACTATTTACTTCTGGCTTGTTATTTTCTTGTACCTTGTTACGTCCCTCTGAGGACTTGGTCCCCTTTTTACAGCATAGACGATTATGGAGCCTTTGGAGTTGTTGTTGTATGTTGCTTGTCATGTGGGCAGTGGTGCCAGGTACTTATATCGTTTCTATCAGAGTTATGGTTATTTATTCATATTATTTATTCATCTACTTATGTAGCCTAGTTTTTATAGAATCATATTTATTTCTCGAGTCTATTCGAGCTTATGTGTTATTGGGCGGCCGACTTTTGCACATGTAGTTCATTCTTGATATTTCTTTCTTTATGTGGATTATGACATAGATATTTTTAGTATTCTTAGATAGTTACCCTTATTATACAGCTTATCTTATTCGGGTCGGACCAGAGTCTGGTCGAATGCGTAGCTGGTATGTTACGTATTCCTAGTCCTACATATTTTGGGACGGGGGCATAACATATTTTTGTGGTGGCCCATGCAAGTCAGAGCATATCGTTTCGGTTACGTTATTGTGCCAAACGAGCCTATAGTTAGGATACGTTTATAAGGATCTCAATCCACAATTGCTATTGGAACTTTTTTTTATTTCTAATATCGTCCTTAAACCTCAAAATTGTAATCATCCATACTTTCTTTGAATTCTTATTCTTTGATTCTCATTTTCTCTAACTCGGAGAGACGAACACTCGTGCGCGGTGATCTCCCCAGGAGAAGATTTTTGTCAAGACGAAGAAGACATGTTTGATAGATTATTTGTAAGTAGATGGTTATCTGAGTAGTGAAGATTATGGTAGATAATTTCTAGATATTAGAGTGAGAATAGATTAAGACATTACCAGTAGTAACCTAAAACAAGATGGACTCTATCAATTGCCTAGATTAGAAGTGTTGGATTACTATTAGATAAACCTTTTAGATGTATGCGAGTGATTTTATTTTAGGATATAATATTGTGTTTTAATAAGAGAGTTTTATCTAAGGTGGGTAGGCTTCTCGACTAGTGAATTGGTTTGGAGGTTAATCAATTGATGAAGATAAGATTTGTCAAATTTTGGTGCTTTGAGGCTTACACTTCTATGTGATTTGAAAAAAAAGGGTGTTTCATTTTGAATTGAGAAAAAAAATGATGTGATAAGGAGCTAAAGATTTATTTAATTTAAAATTTTAAGGCGATTATGATGTAATGGATTTAAAATTTTAAATTAAAATATTTTGGATGAATTTAAATAATGTGGAGTTTAAATTTGTAAGGATAAATATTTATTTAAATAAAGGGTTAAGAATTTGATATGACAGCATTAACAATTTTGTTAAACCATAAGTTTTAAAAATTATGATATGATTGGATTTGTGTTTAAATTTAAAAGAGATTATGTGATGAATTTAAATTTAGATTTTAAGAATCTTGAGGCATTTAAGTTTTGTGGGGTTTAAGTTTGAAGATTTTGATAAGATTTGACTTAGAATCTAAATTTGAGAATTTTAGGATATAATGAGGTAAAACGTTGGTGAATCTCAATTTAAAGATTTCATAATTATTTTATTATTTGAGTATTATGTGAAAAATAATAATATAAAGGAAAAGATCGAGAGAATAGTTTTAAATTCAAATTTTATGTATGAGAATTTGAATTAAAATTTATTCAAGGAAATATGCAATGGTTGTATTTAAAATAGAGGATTGGATTTAAACTTGAATTATTGAGATTGAGTTATTAAATGAAGTTTTGAGGAATTGGATTTAAAATAAAAATTTTAAATGATAGAATTTAAACTTTTAAAACTTTGAGAAAAGTTTGATAAAATAGATTTATATTTCCTTGAGAAAATTTTAGAGGTTAAATAATATTTTATGAATTTGAGTAAGTTTTGCGATAATTGTTGAATTAATGGTAAGTAGAAATTATGGTGCAGAAATTGTGGTTGATTATATAAAGAAAAAAATACAGAGGAGTAAAATTTGATGGAACAATTTTTGAAATTGAAAATTTTAGATGAGATTATTTTAAACCTTATGATTGGATTTAAATTTTAAGAATAAATAGAATTAAATTAAGTTTTAAGATTTGATGAGATAAAGATATAATGTATTAAAGATTATAAATTTTGGGGATTTGATTTGATCTTAGAAGGTTGGCTAGAATTAGATATGCCATATATGAATTATTTTATTGGGTAGCTTTATGATTGCTAGATTTTATGATGTTATAGAGGGTAAAATTAATTAAGTTATCGGTATTATCGTTTCAAAAAAAAAATAATAATAATTTAAGAAATTGAGGAGAAGACTATTTGAGAATTGAATTTTAAAATAGTGAAATTAGTCAAACTTTGAGGATGAAATTTAAAGGTATTATATGGTTAGATTGAATTTTAAATTCTGGAAAGGCCATGATATTGATTTGATTTCTTTTTAAATTTGAAGGGCTTAAATATAGCATAGTTTAAATTTTGGAATTTAAATTTGGAGAATAAAATTTTGGAGATTGGATTTAAAATTTTGAGTATTGGGTTATTAAATTTAAATTTTAAGAAAATTAAGAAGATTAACATCATAGATAGTGAAATACAAGATTTGAATTCAAATTATATTTTGCAGGTTGGAATAAAATTCAAGTTTAAGAATTTAAGGACCTGGGATCTTATGAACTTAATTTTGAGGATTTCAAAAAAAATTAAATGAGTAGAATAATAATAATTTTTAAAGGTGAGAATTAAGTTTAATTTAAATTTGATGAGTTTAAATCTTAAAGTAGTTAAATTTTAAAGATTTAATTTTAAAATTTTAATTAAAAGTTTGAGATATATTCAAGGAATTCAAGGATAATGTCAAGGATTTTGAGTGTTAGGAGTTCAATATAATATTGAGATTTGATTTATAGGTTGGGATATACCAATAGAATAACAATATAAAGATTAACTTTATCACTTATAGAATTGACTTTTAAGAACCTAATTTGAATTCAAAATTTGAAAAAAAAAATTGAGAGAAACGCTTGATGAAGTAGATTTCGAATTCAAATTTTGATGATGAGACTTTGAATATTTAAATTTTTTCATGAAATATGCATTAGTAGGATTTAAATTGAGAAATTATTTTTAACTTTTAAATTTTTATGATTGACTCATTAATTGATGTTTGAGGATGATTATTAATTTAAATACCAAAAATTTGTATATATGTAATGGCAGTGAGGACAAGACAAATTATGGCTATAAGGACAAATCGAATTATTAGAAAATTTTGAGAAATGACTACAATATGAGATACAAATTTTCAAGGATGAAAATAAATTTTTGGATTTAATTTTTTTAAGTTTGGATATGGAATTAAATTTGAAGGATTGAATTATTAAAATTTTGAAGACTGTTATAAATGAGATTAAAATTTTGAGGAAATAATGTTCGATTGTATTTAAGAGTTATGACTTGAGAATATGATCTAAAAAATAAAAATAAAATATTTTATTGGATTTTAAAATTTTGAAGATAATTTCGAATTTCAAATATTTACTTTAAAATTTTAAACTGTGAGGATGAAGTAAAATTTGAGGACTTTGTTAAATAATAAAAGCGATTTGACTTCATGATTTTATTGCTTGAGTTTTAATGGAGAGAATATATATATATATATATATATATATATATATATATATATATATATATATATATATATATATATATATATATATTTTTTATTGCTTGAATTTTGAGGGCGAAATTCTTTTAAGGTGGGTAGATTGTAAGCCCCTTCATTTTTGAATAGGATTATTTTGGTATTTTTTAATTTATTTTAATTATTTAATTTAATTTAATAGATTAGAGTAGTAATTTCTAAAATCTTCTTTTAGATATATGACCATTTGCGATGGCTTTGATATTTTGAGTAATGCACGACCTTTTTTCTTCCAACAAAATTTATAATAATAATTTTAATTGAGTCTAATATAGTTGGAATATGGATGTTGCATTTATTTGATCTCCCCCATGTTTAAAAATTATTAAAGAACGTTAAGAATTACGGTTACCGTAAATTGTCTCCTTTTGACTAGAACTTGACCCAAACACATGTAGACATGTAGTGCATCTAAATATTCCCATATAAATATATATTATATATATAAATGATATTTAAATTAATTTATTTTTATTTATAGAATTTCTAACTATAGAAAGTTGTATAGGTGGCAACTAGCAAATAACTACCTAACAGCTTCCCTAACCAACCCAACAACCAAACCTTATCCAATCCTAACCATAACAACCAACCCCATCCTCTTATTTTCGTCCAAGAGCAGCCCTCTCTTGCTAAACCTCATTAGCATTAGGATAACACTTTCATATATTTAAATTTATTTAAAAAGGCCATATATATATCAACTTACCACCAAACCCAAACCCTAACCATATCAAATCTCTTTCCCCCTCTTGTGGCCGACCCCTCCCCTCTTTCCAACATGTAAGTTCAGCCCCCCTGCTATCTCACCCTCACAACATCATCTCCTTCACCAAAAATCTCCTCCTCTCTTTCAAAAGCTCCACCTTTCATCATTCTTCATCCCAATCTCCACCAAACAACCATAAAGGCTCCACAATTTCTATCAAATCCATCAAGAATCCATTGCCATCATCATCAACCCATCAAGAATCCATTTCCATCATTAACAATCCATCACAAAGGGAGTAGCAAGCCAAGCACAAACAAGGAGGAGTGTTCTTGGACAAGAAGAAGCACCATCCTCCAATCCTCCAACGGTTTCGGTAAATCTTAATCCTTCTTTCTCAAATCCCATGGCATAATAATTTTAGGTTATGTCAAATTACTGATTTAGAACCCATGTTGTGCCATCTTATCCCATATTAGAATATATGGAATTTTTATGATAGTTTGGTGATAATTTGCTTGTCGGTAGAACTAGTTTAGGACTTTTGATACGATTTCTTGAGAAAATTGTATTAATTATTAAAACTGAATTGATAGGTGTTTAATTGCTAGAAAATAAGTATTTTAAATTTATTTCTTGTTATTTTAATATCAAATCTTAACACTATAATTAAGGACCACTAGCATATATTTCGGGTGACTTTATGACATTGTTTTGCTAGTAAATAGATGTTATTTTGGAGGAAATAAATTAGTGAATATTTTATAAGATTAAATCAGATTATAATATAATATAAAATAATTTTTCATAAATATAAATCATACTAATGGACTAGCAATGTCTCGAACAAGTTTCGGACAAAACTAGTCAACCTAAAGTAGCCATAATCTTGAAATATGTTATTTTGTCAAATCTGAAAATTAATTGTTAAAATAAATATAAATTATATTTAAATCAAGATTATATGATTTATTATGATTTATATTCATGTCATTTAATTGGGGACTTAAAATTAAATTTTGGACGTCAAAAACCAAGAAACTAGGCCCCAATACCCTGTAAAAGTAAGTAAAGTTGTTAGAAATAATAACGGGCTTGGTTTTGCATGACATCGAAGAAATTATAGAATTAAGTTATAATTAAAAGAATTCATGATTGGACCCTTAAGTATTTAATTGGTGTTTAGGTCAATTGAATTTCGAAGGAGTGGACGCGGGATTATCTTTACCACCACTGACTGCAGAACCAGGCAAGTGTACCTTGCCAAGATGTTTACAGTTATACATTGTTTATTTGATATTATGTATACATTAGATATTATAATTGTATGGCTTGGTTATTGTACTTGTGAGCCTAGGGCCGTTATACGATACTTTGTGTCCGGACAAGATTCGGGTACCGACATCCTCTGCGGAGTCGAGTATCGTAGTTAGAGAGTCATTCTTCCGAACCCATGTTTTGTGCATATGTTATTTGCACATCCGCCGTAAGACACTTGACACGATATTCATGTGGCAGAGTCTTTCTCGACTTGATCGTAGTAGTTGGACTCTGGATAGGACTACATGATGCATTCTATAGTGATAATTATAATTGTACATATTGACTATGACTTGTGTTGATAGTTAGAGGTCGTGATCTTGTGTGTCTTGATTAAGACGTGAGGTTACATTGGGTGGGGAGAGTCTTCACCTTGCTCTGGGCATATTTTACTATTACTATTTATGTGTATTAGGCTTTAGGTTCCCTAGGTGGAATCTAAAGTATTATATTTATTTATATACATCTTCCTCCTGGTTCCCCCACACGGAGCCTTGAGTGTACTGTTAGATTACGGAAGTGTCCATTGGGATCTTTTGTGAGTAACAGCCCGGGGTACGATACCATACTCTCATTTGCATGTCACATAGTTGGTTACAGTAGTTTATCTTGGATTATGGTTTTATTATACTGTTTACTTCTTGCTTGTTATTTTTTGTACCTTGTTACGTCCCTCTGAGGACCTGGTCCCTTGCCAATTTTTGCAGCATAGACAATTATGAAGCCTTTGGAGTTGCTGTTGTATGTTGCTTGTCATGCGGGCAGTGGTGCCAGGTACTTATATCGTTTCTATCAGAGTTATGATTATTTATTCATATTGTTTATTCATATGCTGATGTAGCCTAGTTTTTATAGACTCGTATTTATTTCTCGAGTCTATTCGAGCTTACGTGTTACTGGGCAGCCGACTTTAGCACATGTAGTTCATTCTTGATATTTCTTTCTTTATGTGGATTATGACATAGATATTTTCAGTATTCTTAGATAGTTACCCTTATTATACAGCTTATACGTATTCGGGTCAGAACAGAGTCTGGTCGAATGCGTAGCTGACATGTTACGTATTTCTAGTCCTACGTATTTTGGGACTGGGGCGTGACACATATAAAATATATCCACAAAATCTGAACAAATCAATTAAAAATTTAAATCCCACATTTCAAAATTAGGAAACCCCTAGTTTGTTGCATATTCCTATCTTTGGATCAAACCAAATCCTAAGTAAAAAAAATTGTAACAATTCTCTAATTTAAATTTCAGCCCCTTATGTCACGACCCGCACCCGGATATTCGGGCACGAGTGCGTGGATACGTCCAGCCTATGCCGCAGAGTCGGCGGTAGTACGCTGTCTAGGTCAATCCATAATTACTAACTAGCTCATTCACAACAACATAGGCAAGATAATAATGAGAAATAAAACTTAAGATTTCAACTGAAAATAAATGTGACAACAGATTCAAATATTTTAGTACAGGAATTCAATATTGAAATCGGGGACAAACCCGATAAATAAGATAAGAATAGAATGAAAGACAGCTACTACTAGCTACTCAGCAGCAGGGGTCTCCTGGGTGGGTTCTGGCTCCTCATAGGTATCATCAGTCCCCTCATAGGGACCATAATAAGTAGGGGCAAGATCCTCATCATCGCCTAAATCAACAGATCCAGTCAGGAAAGGAGCAAAGTACACAGTGCACAACAAGATTAAACTAAATATTTCATGACAATTAAATATTGGTATCATGTTGAGAAACAGCATAACAGAACATTATTATCTCAGAGTCAAACTGTAAACAGGAATATGAGAAACAGAACTAGATGAAACAGGAAATGAAACTACAATAGCCAACAAGAAATATAACATGACCAGAACTATCTGTGTGAACTTGTGTTTGTTTTTAGAATACATAGTTGGCATGTAGGGGTTTATAAGGCTAATCCGGCCATCATAAACGGCTATTAGATAATACAATCGAGATCCGGCTGATGGACAGTCGTGTACCAACAGCTATTAGACAATACAGGGGAAAGGGTAAACTACATGCCTTCTAGGTATTCTCCCACCCGACATGAAAAACAAGACAGGAACTACCAATATTCAAGACATGAAATTTAACATTTCTAACACTAGGTGTAAACATCAAGGGTACATGTATGGCAGGGAATTAATTATCACAATATATAAAGATTAACTTGAAGTGCAGGTACTTGCCTGTTGTTTGGATCCAATTAATAGTTCTTGGGGGAAATATCCAGAGATGAGTCCAAATACTGAAATAAACATTACCATCACGCTCATAAGATGTCAAATAGCTAGAAACGCCTGTCCTTGGGTCCAATTTGGAGACAAGGGCAAAAACGACAGTTTCGGGTCAAAACGGGGTCCGCCGATGGGCCCGCTTGCACCGAAAAACGTGTCCGGGTCAAAGGTCTCCAAATTCACTAAACTTAGTGTCAACAGGTCAGAAATGCTGATACGAACCCAATGAAACTTCCAGATTTGAATTCCGATGAGCCGAACACAAAATCGCCCGTCGAGCGGGGCCTGTGGGGCCCACGACACGCAATTTCGTCAACGTTCCCAGAATCGAACCAAACTTGACCCACAGGACCAGCGTATCGCTACGAGTCCGATGGCACAAGTTTCGTCTCGATCTGACGTGTGTGCACGAAGTTAGGGTGAATTGCAGAAAAGGCGAATACGGGACGATGTCCGCGGATACGCGTTGATTTCGGTGTGTACGCACACCCGAATCAGCTTCCACGAAGACTCACACGTCCGTATCGACGATGCGTACGTATCTGTAAAGACCGCACGCGACCAAGTCATCCCGTTTGGCGGGGCGCACTCAGTTCCGGGGTGAAACAGGGTCTGGTTTTTCCTGTTTTTGGATCGCGGTGTGCGATCACCACAGGACGCGATGCCCCGAGCGGTTTATCCGGGCACCGAGAGGGTCATACAGGCTTCGCAACGCAATTTACAGAATTGAAAACGGAGATACGGGGAGAAAGATATGAGTACCTGAACCGGGTCCGAAAATTGGGTCTTCACTGTGCCCGACACGACACAGGACACAGTGTCCTGTGTCCACTGTGTCGTGTCCAGCTCCTAGGTTTAGGGTTCGGTTTGGAGGCTGCAGGCGGTGGTCCGGCCGGAGGAGGGCGGCGCCGCTGCGGGGGAGGCCGGACGGGGGCTGGGCTGCGCCGGCGAGGGCGGCACGACGCCGGAGGCGGCTCGTCGGCTGGAAGGTAGGGGCAGGGGAGAAGAGGGAGCTGCTGTGGCGGCTGACGGCCATCGGGGGGGGTGGCGCCGGAGGAGGCGATGCGGCGGGCGGGGTCAGGCAGGGGGCGGAGCGGCGAGGTGACCGAAGGGTGGAGCGGTGGTCGGGGACGAACGGGTGGCCGGAGGGCTCGGGTTAGGGTTTTTAAAGGGGAGGAAGGAGGTCGGGGAGGCCGAGCAAGGCGGCTAGGGCCGCGGGGTCGGGCGCAGCGGTCGGAGGCGTTGGCTGCGTGGCGCGGCGGCCGCGGGCGGCGGCGCCGGACGCGGAGGGGAGCGAGTCAGTCGGGGGAGAGGGGCTGGGGAGCGGGTCCGGGCGGGTCGGGTTCAGGTGGACCCGACCCGACCCGCTATGCGAGTCGTGGGCTGGGCCGAGATAGTGGACCGCGGGCTGGGCCAGGGAAACGGGCCGGAAAAATATATAATTAATAATAATAATAATAATAATAATAATAATAATAATAATAATAATAATAATAATAATAATTAATAATAATAATTAATAAAATAGGTAAATAGTTTTTAGGCATTTAAAAATATGTCCGGGGTCCAATAAATTCCACAAAAATTGCCCTAAGTCCAGTTTTCTATTTTACACCCAAAAACATTATTTCCATGATATTTTAATATTATTTATTTCCAATTAAAAATCATTTATTAATTAAAAACCTTGATTTTAATTACAGAAAATTCCCAGAAAATTCTAGAAAATTGGGGAAAATCCAAGATTTAAAAATTCTTACAAAATCTGGGGGTTTACAATCTACCCAACTTATAAAAATTTCATCCTCAAAATTTAAAATTAAGCCGTAATCCTTCACGTATCTCAATCGCAATCTCCTTGCGAAAATTTTAAATCCTAATCATGTCCACTGCAACCACTTCATGATTAAGGCGACTACTGTTCAAATCAGAAATTCGATTTATGGTTATTACTTCCTCAAATTACCCACAGGCAGGTTTTTGATTAAGTCCATATAGCATCTTCCAGATTGGCACGGGCTTATGAATTTACCTCACGATCGTAATTTCTTCTGGAGTAATTCGAGTCCTGTATGCTTCAACTTTTCATCTCCTCAATAATCCAACTAGTTAGTCCAACCATCAAATTTTA
Source organism: Iris macrosiphon (assembly GCA_036927795.1). Lineage (NCBI taxonomy): Eukaryota > Viridiplantae > Streptophyta > Magnoliopsida > Asparagales > Iridaceae > Iris > Iris macrosiphon. The sequence goes on from JAYESA010000005.1 coordinate 87,389,682, forward strand.
ATTTGTAATTCAGATCATCAAATTGAAAAAATAATTAAATGTAGTCCACCCATGTTCAAGTCTGAAATTCTATAAATTTCATCTTCTAAATTCAAATTGATGATTTTACCTTCATTATTCAAAATCATAACCCTAAGATATAACTATTGGGTCCTCGATATCAATTCACTAATCATCTTAGTCACTCCTTTAAATTTTCAAAATTATAATGGCTTGCATCTTCCAACCTGACCTTACTCGGTCACGATCCAAGGACATTTCTCTCAAGTTGACAAATGCATCGCTACCCAACTTAGAGTTTACCCAATATCACAAAAGACTATATACTCTAAGAAAATATTCCTTTAATATGTTACCTATGTCATTCAATCCTCGAACTTCAACGCCGATCATGATATGCCCTCAATTACGAAAATTAATTCCTCAAGTATGTGATCGGCCTATGTGACATATCCAGTATTACCTATGTACTAACTTATACCAGGCACGAGATTTTGTCTTTCCGAAATAAGGGAAGACGAAGATCAATAATAAAGGGTTCAAGGGTGGGGTGATAGGAAAGAATTATCGGGGTCAAGGCGTTTTAAAGTATTCAGGTGGGAATTATCAAGCGATTGTGGATTTGAATCATATCTTGGTAGTTCCTATTCACATGCTCGTATTAATACAGTTATGCTCAGACATGTTTAGGGCAGGTATACTAGTCAACTGTATATCTCAATCCACGCAAGGTAGTGCGAAGGGCGAATCAAAATGCACTAAGGTTGATCAGACCGTAATACATTGATTATGAGTAGACAATTGTATTAGTGTGTCGACCCACTAATACATATGTCATGAACAAGCTGGATAAAGGATAAGCTTGCAAAACTAGGCTATAAAATAGCAGCATAAGTCAAGTACAGCAAAATAAAGTGCGCTAGATGGTGATGAAAGAAGATACCAACTATTTAAGTTCGCAAACAACCTACATTAAGCAAAATAACAAAAGATTCTACAAACTCTACAGTTATCAAATACAAAAGCATACCCGGTTATTAGCAAGTTTAAAATTACTAGGTTGGGGCTGAGGTCACGAACCATATAGGCACAAGCTAAAACAATACTAGAAAACGGCATCTACGAATCACTTACGCGCATTGGCTGCTTCCAGAGTTTGCGCGTTCTCCACTGTCATGCTGGTAGAGCATCTCGTGGTGAGCTTGTAGGAACTTTGTCGCTTGCTGTTAGATCCTTTACTCTGCATCCAAAATAAACGATAAAGGCGCACAGGAATCAAGGCAGGATGCAAGTCAATAAAATGATTCGAAGCCGGTATGAATATCAAGAAAGATTCAATTAAGTGGATGAGCTTTTCCTAAAATTCTCAATTCTTATTGCAGGCCTGTTCGGTCCCTAAGTTAAAACCGAACAACTTAGTCGTTTGACCTGCATGGGCCACCATAAAAACGTGTCACGACCCGCATCCGGATATTCGGGCACGAGTGCGTGGGTACGTCCAGCCTACGCCGCAGAGTCGGCGGTAGTACGCTGTCTAGGTCAATCCATAATTACTAACTAGCTCATTCACAACAACATAGGCAAGATAATAATGAGAAATAAAACTTAAGATTTCAACTAAAAATAAATGTGACAGCAGATTCAAATATTTTAGTACAGGAATTCAATATTGAAATCGGGGACAAACCCGATAAATAAGATAAGAATAGAATGAAAGACAGCTACTACTAGCTACTCAGCAGCAGGGGTCTCCTGGGTGGGTTCTGGCTCCTCATAGGTATCATCAGTCCCCTCATAGGGACCATAATAAGTAGGGGCAAGATCCTCATCATCGCCTAAATCAACAGATCCAGTCAAGAAAGGAGCAAAGTACACAGTGCACAACAAGATTAAACTAAATATTTTATGAAAATTAAATATTGGTATCATGTTGAGAAATAGCATAACAGAACATTATTATCTCAGAGTCAAACTGTAAACAGGAATATGAGAAACAGAACTAGATGAAACAGGAAATAAAACTACAATAGCCAGCAAGAAATATAACATGACCAGAACTATCTGTGTGAACTTGTGTTTGTTTTTAGAATACATAGTTGGCATGTAGGGGTTTATAAGGCTAATCCGGCCGTCATAAATGGCTATTAGACAATACAATCGAGATCCGGCTGATGGACAGTCGTGTACCAACAGCTATTAGACAATACAGGGGAAAGGGTAAACTACATGCCTTCTAGGTATTCTCCCACCCGACATGAAAAACAAGACAGGAACTACCAATATTCAAGACATGAAATTCAACATTTCTAACACTAGGTGTAAACATCAAGGGTACATGTATGGCAGGGAATTAATTATCATAATATATAAAGATTAACTTGAAGTGCAAGTACTTGCCTGTTGTTTGGATCCAATTAATAGTTCTTCGGGGAAATATCCAGAGATAAGTCCAAATGCTTAAATAAACATTACCATCACGCTCAAAAGATGTCAAATAGCTAGAAACACCTGTCCTTGGGTCCAATTTGGAGACAAGGGCAAAAACGGCAGTTTCGGGTCAAAACGGGGTCCGCCGGTGGGCCCGCTTGCACCGAAAAATGTGTCCGGGTCAAAGGTCTCCAAATTTACCAAACTTAGTGTCAATAGGTCAGGAATGCTGATACGAACCCAACGGAACTTCCAGATTTGGATTCCGATGAGCCGAACACAAAATCGCCCGTCGAGCGGGGCCTGTGGGGCCCACGACACGCGATTTCGTCAACGTTCCCAGAATCGAACCAAACTTGACCCACAGGACCAGCGTATCGCTACGAGTCCGATGGCGCAAGTTTTGTCTTGATCTGACGTGTGTGCACGAAGTTAGGGTGAATTGCAGAAAAGGCGGATACGGGGCGATGTCCGCGGATACGCGTTGATTTCGGTGTGCACGCACACCCGAATCAGCTTCCACGAAGACTCACACGTCCGTATCGACGATGCGTACGTATCTTTGAAGACCGCACGCGACCAAGTCGTCCCGTTTGGCGGGGCGCACTCAGTTCCGGGGTGAAACATGGTCTGGTTTTTCCTGTTTTTGGATCGCGGTGTGCGATCACCACAGGACGCGATGCCCCGAGCGGTTTATCCGGGCACCGAGAGGGTCATACAGGCTTCACAACGCAATTTATGGAATTGAAAACGGAGATACGGGGAGAATGATATGAGTACCTGAACCGGGTCCGAAAATTGGGTCTTCACTGTGCCCGACACGACACAGGACACAGTGTCCTGTGTCCACTGTGTCGTGTCCAGCTCCTAGGTTTAGGGTTAGGTTTGGAGGCTGCAGGCGGTGGTCCGGCCGGAGGAGGGCGGCGCCGCTGCGGGGGAGGCCGGCCGGGGGCTGGGCGGCGCCGGCGAGGGTGGCACGACGCCGGAGGCGGCTCGTCGGCTGGAAGGTAGGGGCAGGGGAGAAGAGGGAGCTGCTGTGGCGGCGCCGGAGGAGGCGACGCGGCGGGCAGGGTCAGGCAGGGGGCGGAGGGGCGAGGTGACCGGAGGGTGGAGCGGTGGTCGGGGACGAACGGGTGGCCGGAGGGCTCGGGTTAGGGTTTTTAAAGGGGAGGAAGGAGGTCGGGGAAGCCGAGCAAGGCGGCTAGGGCCGCGGGGTCGGGCGCAGCGGGCGGAGGCGTTGGCTGCGCGGCGCGGCGGCCGCGGGCGGCGGCGCCGGACGCGGAGGGGAGCGAGTCAGTCGGGGGGGAGGGGCTGGGGAGCGGGTCCGGGCGGGTCGGGTTCAGGTGGACCCGACCCGACCCGCTATGCGAGTCGTGGGCTGGGCCGAGATAGTGGACCGCGGGCTGGGCCAGGGAAACGGGCCGGAAAAATATATAATTAATAATAATAATAATAATAATAATAATAATAATAATAATAATAATAATTAATAATAATAATAATTAATAAAATAGGTAAATAGTTTTTAGGCATTTAAAAATATGTCCGGGGTCCAATAAATTCCAGAAAAATTGCCCTAAGTCCAGTTTTCTATTTTACACCCAAAAACATTATTTCCATGATATTTTAATATTATTTATTTCTAATTAAAAATCATTTATTAATTAAAAACCTTGATTTTAATTACAGAAAATTCTAGAAAATTGGGGAAAATCCAAGATTTAAAAATTCTTACAAAATCTGGGGGTTTACACCTTACCATATTAAGACTCCACAAAATCCTACCCACATATTTTTAAATATTAAATCAAATCCTAACCACCCACATATTTAAACTACATATATTTATCAACTTTCCAACATTAAACCTAATTATTATGTTCGGCCCCCTTTTTCTCTGCCTCACAAAAAAAACTTCTTCCTCACTTCCTCTCCCGCTTCTACTTCTTTTCCTCTTCCTCTTTCCTTTCCTACATGCTACAACTCCACAAAAATCCCAACCGAACTCCCTTATTGGCCAAATATTGGCTGCTGGTTGCAGCAACAGTTTAGACCCCTTCACAGCAAAAAAAACCTAAATTTTCTAGATTTATATCATACTTGAATTCCCCAAGAGCCTTGTCAAGTTTCGTGAGGTTTGGAGTTCGTTTGGTACTCCGTTTGGCCATAGTTGCGAAAAAGGTCCACGCCGTAATCGTAATCGTGTAAGTCTTCCAACTTTGTTTCTTTCCCTAATTTTTCATGAATAAAACCTTGTGTAAATTTATATTAATGATATATAATGTTTAGAATTATTTTCATGCATTAGATCTATATTTTTATGTACAAAAACTACCCCAAACCAATGAACAACCTTGACACGGACACGTCGCATCAAGACTAGTTATAGTTCTTTGATAGTTGTTATATTTTACTGAAGTAAATAAATTTCATAAATTAATGCATATTAATTACAGAATATTTAATGTATTAATTTTTTATTTAATTATATTTGAATGTCAGCATGGAGGTTGTATGTCAAGGCTATGTGCCAAAGTTTGTTAGAATGACTAGTTATCGTCCGAAGCAAATAATGGCATGCAATGCCGATGTTTGGTTATTTTTGATTACTTAGAAATAACTTTAGAATATTAATTATGATTAATTAATTAATAAATGATGTTAAAATACATGATTAAGAGGTTCCACACATGTTAGATAATTAGGATAGCTATGATGCAAGTTTTGCGACATCGATACGTTCCTATGTACATATAGGACTACGTATAGCCAAACACATGTAAGTTTCTATAAGTACGTGTGGTATGTCGTTGTAAGACACCGTCACAACATATTTTGAGAGTGTCATGTCACGTGTATCTTGGCATGTTGTTCAAGGCTATACAACTATTGGATTGTTGGATAAGAACGTTAACTGAAAGCTGAGGTTGTGTAACGATATTTCATGTTGTCCTAGAGTAGTTAGAGTGTATGGTTATTGATTAGAATATATTTAACAGGGCATCTTGGATCTGCTACTCTTCTAGCAGAGGACGTCGGACAGACAATATCGCAACCACAAACAGCGGGCAAGTGTACCTTGCCATGATATATCACAGTTCCTTGCCTTAATTATCTTATTTAGTTATTATAGTTATTTGATATGGTTGATGTGTATGTTTACCCTAGGGCCGTGAGACGTTGCTTAGCATCTGAACAAGATTCGGATATCGACGCCGTACGCAGAGTCGAGTAATATCACTTAGAGAGCTAATACCACAATCCTATTTCACGTGCTTGTATCCTTGTATGTCAGACCATAGGACACTTGACACTATTTCATGTGACATAATCCTTCTTGAGGTATTTATGGTAATTTTATATAGGATTACAGGACTCGTGATATGAGACTTGTATATTATATACATATATTATTATGACTCATTGTACTAGCTAGAGGTCCTGATCTTGCGTGTTATGAACATGAGACATCGTGGACATGAGACGTGAGATTATATTGGGTGAGGAGAGACACACCATACTACAGGCTGATTATATATACTATGTTACTGGAGATGCCTTAGACTCTATCCCAGATCTTTGGCACATTTACTGGCCCTATGAGATATTACTTGCTGCTATGGGCTCCCCAAAACAGAGCCTGTAGTAGTTTCAGCCTGAGTATGAGTGATGTTCTCATGTGCATATCACTTAGATTGTTACAGCAGTTTACCCTTGAGTATGTGGCATTATACTGTTTTACTTTGATATGTTGTTTCTTGTACCTTGTTACGTCCCTCTGAGGACCTGGTCCCTTGCCAGTTTTGCAGCATAAACAGTTGTGGAGCCTGCCTGGAGTTGTTGATTTCGGTTGCTTTGCCATGTGGACATTGGTACTAGGTACTTATATCATTTCTACCATAGTTATGCTATTCATTTATATTATTGATTCTTCTGCTCATGTAGCCTAGTTTTTATAGACTCGTAGTTCTTTCTCGAGTCTATTCGAGCTTGTGTGTTACTGGACGGCTGACTTTAGCACATGTAGCTCATTCTTGTTGTATTATGTTTATTTTGGATTGAGACATAGATATTTATATTTACTGGATTATCTAGATAGTGACCATTATAATATAGCTTATACGTATTCGAGTTGGACCATAGTCTGGTCGAATGTGTAGCTGGCATGTTACGTATTCCTAGTCCTACGTATTTTGGGACTGGGGCGTTACAAAAATATCCAGTTCACCTTGATTATTCACAGTGAACATTACAGATTTATTTATATAACACAACCTATATGATACTCAATATCACCACAACTCGAAGCACACACTCAATCATCAACACACATGAGTACACGGTGACATGATCCCCTCCCCATGACAGTCAAAGACTGCTACACTAACAGACATCAAGATACACACACACACACACACACACACACACACACACACACACACACATATATATATATATATATATATATATATATATATATATATATATATATATATATATATATATATATATATATATATATATATATATATATCATACTATAACTAATTGGATATAAACATCACAAAAATAGAGTATAAACAATTTGTCAAACACATGGAGTGCATCGCATCTGTATCACACTTAACCTATGATACACTTGCGATATGTTACCGACACATTACCAAATGTATCACAAATGATACAAAAAATTCTAAAATCATAATTAAAGACAAAATAAAGTGCTAGCTACACATCTACATGCTCGTGTCAAAATGTGACATGCTCAAATCCCGTGTCAAATAAAAAATCCCCAAATTAACCTGTATGACCAAAATATCATGATACGACATACACGTACCCAATTGTGGATACAACACTAGTCTCACACAACCAAAAATATGTTAATTTTGTCTACTAGGCCTATTGACAAACACATGGTGTGCCAATCTCAGAATTCTGTCAAAATTGGCACAAAACACACCATAATATTCACAATAGGGGTCCCTAGTAGTCAATTCTTCTTCCTATAGGTAGTTTTAGTTCATAGGTGGGTTCCTAATGATTAAAATACATATTTAAGGTCAAAAAAAGGAAATCTAAAATATACCTATTGGGAAATAGATTTCCAATAAAAGTCTCCAATGAACACCAAGAAGCCTCAACTTATGCCCCCTTCCATCAAATTGTAGATCCTTGCCTTCTCCTTACTTCTAGGGCTTCCAATGGTGAAGTAGGGATGAATTAGGATGAGGTTTGGTGGAGATTTGATGTAGGTTTGGTGGACGAAAAAACTAATTTGGGGAAGAACACTTAGATCTAAAAAATTTGGAATAAAAGAAATGAGGAGAGAGAAGACTCCTCTCCATTATATGGCCGGCCCCCTCTACTTGCTCTCCAAGTAATGTCAATTATCTATTCTACCCCTTGGGGCTTGTCATGAAGAAAATGGTTAAGATGGAAGATTCTACTCCTAATAGTTGATTAATTAATTCACTTAACTTAATAAAATGAACTAATTATTGGGCTCAAGTTAGCCTAACTAATGTTGGTCCATGACAAGTCTAGTTGGGGTCCAATTAGGTCCACTAACAACTAATCTAACTAAAGGTCAACATTTAATATATCACATACATAAGCATATGTAACAATACTAAATATTATAAAATAAAATACCACTCAATATAATAATTATGAAATATCATTATTAACAATATTACTAAAAATAGAAAAAGGCAAAAATATCCATCTCCGAGAAAGTGGTGGTTACACACTACATAGAGGGGGGTCTCTCTCTCTCCACTTTATTTTATTTCAATTCTAGATCCCCAATTGAGTTCTTACCTAATTGATTCATCCCTCCACCAAATTCAATCCAATTCACACCCATTTTATCTCAATTTCATCAGCTAATAAGCGTTGGAGCTTGGATTGCAAGAAGCACTTGAAGGAGAAAGAATTGATAAGGAGAATTATGTCTTAATTATGTCCATTGAGCATTTTATTGAAAATTCATCCCCCAATAGGTATATTTTATACATTTAACCATTAAAAATCATCCATTGGTTTAGGGCTACCCATAGGATTAATAACTAGGTTTATATGACTTGTATTGTAGAATCTACAAGGTAATTTATGCCCAATTAGGAAGAATTCCGAGATTGACACATCAAGTATGTGTCATGAGACCAATTAGATCTAATTAGACTAAGATCGGAATTGTGGGACTAGATACGTGTCCATAATTGGACACAAGTAGAGCGTATCATGGTATTTGGTGATACGATGTGATACGGGAATCATTTTGGGTGATGTGTGCAATTTTTTTTTTTCAAATTCCTTTGTGATTAATTGTATGGGTTATATATAAATATATTTGATATGTATAGATGATAATTATGGAGAATTGGGGGTTTTTGACATTTGTTTTGGGTGCGTATCATAGAGTATCATATATGTGCATGCCAAGTATTTAGGTTAATGCCTCTTGTGTGGGTGTGTATGCTATATATGCAGGTATATGTATATGTGTAGTGTATGTATTAGTGTGTGTGTTGTGTTTTTATTATAGATAGTGTGGAGGGTGTGTTTGAGTAGCAATGCTTGAATGTGCATCCTCTTTAGACTCGAGTCCTTGCATATAAGAGTAGCAGTGGGTAGAGGGGAGTGTGGTTGTTCCAGTATACAGGAGGAGGAGTAAAAGTCATGTGTGTATCATTGACTATGAAGAAGAGTGACAGTGCAACAGTTGAGAGTAAAGGGGACTCGGGCAGTTAGTGAGGAGCAAATGTAGGTGCTCCAACTACAGACAATGAGGAAAATCTTATTGTGTAGTACAACAGATAACTTAATTCTGCAAGAACTAAAGCTTGGGGTAAGGTTAGACTCGAAACAAAGGAAACTCATTACTTGTAATGGTTTGCAATAAAGTATACTGATAGTTAGCATACAGTGAGAGGAGTTGGGCACAGCAAGGTGTGAGCATGTGGAGGAGATTAGGGACTGTGTTTGCAGGTTGAAGGGGCTAGTACAGTGGTTCCACTCCCAACAACAAGCAGTGCAATAGCTTGCAGGCTATGTAATTGTAACTGCAGCAACATAAAGGCAATGTAGCAGCATCATAGCAGTACGGGGTGCTCGAGCATAAGTCTGCAGTGGACAAGGGGAGTGATGTATAGGTAAGTGTCATAAGGAGGAGATTCAATAGGTTGCAGTGCTATTAAGGGGGTCGAATATCCTACATTGAGAGTTAGGGGTACTACATATAGTGTGGGTTTATATGTTATATGGTGTGTGGAAGCGAATATCAATCAAATTTGTGTCTGTGCAACCTTGGTTGATACCTGAATAGTGCAACATCATATCTGTGTTGGGTGTATCGAGTAGAACTCGTATTTTCAGCAACACATATCATAGGATATCTAGATGTGCACTTGAGAAGGGGAGGAAAATGTGAGCAGTCGGTGAAGGGGATGAGGGTGTTGTGTTTAGATGAAACACATGTGTGTACTTTATTTACAGTGGGTGTACAACATGTCACGACCCGCACCCGGATATTCGGGCACGAGTACGTGGGCACGTCCAGCCTACGCCGCAGTGTCGGCGGTAGTACGCTGTTTAAGTCATTTCTGGGGTCAATAAGTATCTATCTCATCCACAATAATGAACATGTAAGAATAATCACAGGAAAAAGGAATGCTAAGATTTCATAATATTTAATCTGTGACAACCAATCCACAGTTAATACAAGCCAGAAGATAAATTGGGGACAAACCCGAGTATGTGCTGAAAGGAAATAAAATAATAACTAACTGGCTACTCCTTCAAAGGTAGTCTCCGGAGTGGGAACCGGCTCCTCAATGTGTCACCTGCTAACTCATAGGGGCCATAATAGGTAGGGGCAAAGTCCTCATCATCGCCTAAAACAACGGATCCAGTCAGGAAAGGAGCAAAGTACACAATGCACAACAAGATTAAACTAAATATTCATGACAATTAAAAAGAACTGACAGGTATCATGTTGAGGATATATATAAATAAATAGTAACAATAACTAAGAGTTAATTGCTGTAAGACAGGGACATGAGTAAAACAGGAACAGGGTGACAGGAAAATGAATTACAACCAGGCAATAGGAACTATAACAAGACAAGAAACTATGTGTGTGAACTTGTGTATTTAGAATACCTAGTTGGCATGTAGGGGTTTATAGGGTTAAACCGGCCGTCATAGACGGCTATTAAACAGGAATAATCGAGATCCGGCTGATGGATAGTCGTGTACCAACAGCTATTAATCATGGCAAGGGTCAGGGTAAACTATATGCCTTTCAGTATTCTCCCACCCGACACGAAAGCAAGACATGAAATCCAATATTCAAGACATGAAATCCAGATTCTAACACTACGTGTAAATATCCAATGGTACTAGTAGAGCAAGGAATTAATTATCACAATATAAAGAATAAACTTGAAGTGCAGGTACTTACCTGTTGTTTGGATCTGATTAATATTGGCTCTTGGGGGAAAATTCCAGAGATGAGTCCAAAAGCTGAAATAGATATTACCATCATGCTCAGAAGATGTCAAATAGCTAAAAACGCCTGTCCTAGGATCCAAATTGGAGACAAGGGCAAAAACGGCAGTTTCGGGTCAAAACGGGGTTCGCTGGTGGGCCCGCTTTGCACCAAAAAATGTGTCCGGGTCAAAGGTCTCCAAATTCACCAAACTTAGTGTCAACAGGTCAAGAACGCTGATACGAACCCAACGGAACTTCCAGATTTGGATTCCGATGAGCCGAACACAAAATCGCCCGTCGAGCGAGGCCTATGGGGCCCACGACACGCGATTTCGTCAACGTTCTCAGAATCGAACCAAACTTGAACCACAGGACCAGCGTATCGCTACGAGTCCGATGGCACAAGTTTCGTTTCGATCTGACGTGTGTGCACGAAGTTAGGGTGAATTGCAGAAAAGGCAGATACGGGGCGATGTCCGCGGATACGCGTTGATTCCGGTGTGCACGCACACCCGAATCAGCTTCCACAAAATCTCACACGTCCGTATCGACGATGCACACGTATCTGTGAAGACCGCACGCGACCAAGTCGCCCCGTTTGGCGGGGCGTACTCAGTTCCGGGGTGAAACAGGGTCAGGTTTTTCCTGTTTTTGGATCGCGGTGTGCGATCACCACAGGACGCGATGTCCCGAACAGTTTGTCCGGACACCGAGAGGGTCATACAGGCTTCACAACGCAATTTGCGGAATTGAAAACGGAGCTACGAGGCGAAAGTTACATGTACTTGAAGGGGACCCAAAAATTTAGGGTCGAGTCGTGTCCGACTCGTGTCCGATACGACGCGAGGAGTTTGGGATCTAGGGTTTCGGTCTGGACGGCGGAGGCCGGCCGGAGACGTGCCGGAGAGGGCCGGGGAGGGTTCTTCGGGGCGAGGCGGAGCTGCTGGCGGTCGACGGTGCGCGGGGAGGACCAGCAGCGGCTGCCGGAGGTGGCCGCCCGCTGCTGCTGCTGCTGGACTCGAGGTGGAGAGTCGGCCGGAGATCGTGAGGGGCGGAGGAAGGAGAGGAAGGAGGAGGAAGCCGGGGCGGAGGGCGATGGTGCTGTGGCGGAGCTCTGCGGGCCGTCGGCGGGGCACGGGGGGAGAAGTGGTGGAGGAAGGGTTCCGGTGGAGAGGGGATGGCCGGGCACGGGCTTAAATAGGGGAAAGAAAGGCGAGGGGAGGCCGGGTTAGGCGGCGCGTGGCGGGGAAAACGGAGGCGAGGCGGAGACGTGGGCTGGCCGCCGGAGGCGACGGCAGACTCGGGCGCCGGAGGCCACGCGGGGGAGGCGAGGGCTGACTGGGTCAGCGGGTCGGGTGGTTAACGGGTCTGGGCAGACCCGCCCGACCCGCAAGGGAGACGGGCTGGTGGGCTGGCGGGCTGGGCTGGCTGGGCCGGTCCACTGGGCCGGGCCGGCCCAAGGAAAAAGAAATAAAATAAAATAAAATAAATATAATAATAATAATAAAAACAGTTAATTAATTATTTAAATAAAAATAGTTTTTAGGCATTTTAAAAATAGGTCTGATGCCCAGAAAAATCCAAAAAAATTACCCTAAGTCCAGTTTTTCATTTTACATCCAAAAATATTATTTCCATGATATTTTAATATTATTTATTAACAATTAAAAATTATTTAATAATTAAAACCTTGATTTTAATTACAGAAAATTCCCAGAAAATTCCAGAAAAATTACGAAAAATCCCAATTAAAAATTTTTGTAAAATCTGGGGGTTTACAATCTACCCAACTTATAAAAATTTTGTCCTCAAAATTTAAAATATGGCAGGGTTCTCTCTGTCCAAACTCACTTGATTACAGTCTAACGGGTTCCTCTCAGGTGAACATTGCGGTCGCTACCTAACTTAGAATTTACCCATCTATCCTTTAAGGCTAAACAACTAGTAAAGCTATGTCCCCACTTAATTAATCGTGGTATTGAATGTTTAAGTCTGCAACAAAAATATACCACCTATGGTATTCCCTTAGTCATAGAGGTTATCATCAATTCGACCGGTCTGAGGGATACATCTAGCACTACCAATCAAACTTATACCAAACACAGGATTTTGTCTCTCCGACATAAGGGAAGACGAGGATCAATAATAAAGAGTTCAAGGGCGAGGTGGTAGAACAGAAGTATAGGGATCAAGGCGTTTAAAGAATTCTAATAGGAATTGTCAAGCGGTTTATGGATTGAAATTCTATTCTGGTAATCATTGGTTCGCATGCTCGTATTAGTATAGTTATGTAACTGATATGATATGCTCAGACATGTCTAGGTCAAGTATATTTGTCTACTAATCACTACGTATCTCAATCCACGTAAAGTAGTCGTTTGCGAAGTGCGAATCAAAATACACTAAGGTTGATCAGACCGTAATACACTGATTCTGAATAGACACTTGTATTAGTGTACGCGTCCAATAATACATATGTCATGAACAAGCCTGATAAAGAGTAAGCTTGCAAAACTAGGCTATAGAATAGCAGCATAAATAAAGTACAGCAAAATTAAGTGCGCTAGATGATGGTGAAAGGAGGTACAAATTATTTAAGTTCGCAAAATAACCTACAATAAGCACAATAACAAAAGATTCTACAACTCTACAGTTATCAGATATAAAAGCATACCAGGTTATTAGCAAGTTCAAAATTACTAGGTTGGGGCTGGGATCACGAACCAATAGGCACGAGCTAAACTAGAAACGGCAGCTACAAATCACTTACGCGCATTGGCTACTCCAAGAGTCTGCGCGTTCTCCACGGTCATCGCGGAAGCTGGTCCGTGTCCTTGAGGTGGTGCCCTCCGCTGCGCTGCTGGGGCCTGGCCTGAACTGGAATCTTTTGTGTAGCTGTGCGTCCTTGAGCATCAGGACAGTCCTTCACTTGATGTGCTACTGATCCATAATATAGACACGCACCTAGCCTCTTTCTACAATTCTGCCAAATGTGACCTTGTTTTCTACAAAAGCCACAAATGGGAGCTTGTTGGTTCTGTCTTTGAGTTGGATTCATCTGTGGTCGCTTTGCAGCTCTTTCCTGTTGTGCTTGGTCTGGTGCTGACGTATACGGCCGCTTCTGGCTGTACTCGATCCTTGTGGTGCACTCCACAGGTCGTGCTGCAGTAAGAACGTCTTCGTCGAAGGTAATTGCATTTGAACTGCTTGGCTTCCGTGACTCCGAGCTAATTCTGTCGATGAAGTTCTCCGCTTGGTTTTGCTGAGCTTCTTGTTGAACCTTCTGATAGGCTTGCATCATCACGTAGAATATTCGGAACATTTGTTGTTCGTCCATAGGCTGTCCTAGTGGAAAGGAAGGTATCGGTGGAGTAGACTGCGTCAAGGGTGGAACGTCATCTTGATGGATTCTCGAGGCAGGTTGACTTGCTTGACTGCACGGTGATGATTGGCCTTTACCAACTGGAGCCACATCGTCTTCGTGGGTACCCATAACGCCTTGTGGTTTTTCTGCATGAGCCTCGTTGCTGGCTGGTGGGTCCATTTTTCCTGCATCCAAAATAAATAATAAGAGGCTCACAGGAATCAAGGCAGGACGCAAGTCAATAAAATGATTCGAAGTCGATATGAATATCAAGAACGATTCAATCAGGTGGATGAGCTTTTCCTAAAATCCTCAATCTTATTGCAGGCCTGTTCGGTCCCTAAGTTGAAACCGAACAATTTAGTCGTTGGACCTGCATGGGCCACCACAAAAACGTGTCACGACCCGCACCCGGATATTCGGGCACGAGTACGTGGGCACGTCCAGCCTACGCCGCAGTGTCGGCGGTAGTACGCTGTCTAGGTCATTTCTGGGGTCAATAAGTATCTATCTCATCCACAATAATGAACATGTTAGAATAATCACAGGAAAAAGGAATGCTAAGATTTTATAATATTTAATCTGTGACAACCAATCCACAGTTAATACAAGCCAGAAGATAAATCGGGGACAAACCCGAGTATGTGCTGAAAGGAAATAAAATAATAACTAACTAGCTACTCCTCCTCAAAGGTAGTCTCCGGAGTGGGAACCGGCTCCTCAATGTGTCACCTGCTAACTCATAGGGGCCATAATAGGTAGGGGCAAAGTCCTCATCATCGCCTAAAACAACGGATCCAGTCAGGAAAGGAGCAAAGTACACAATGCACAACAAGATTAAACTAAATATTCATGACAATTAAAAAGAACTGACAGGTATCATGTTGAGGATATATATAAATAAATAGTAACAATAACTAAGAGTTAATTGCTGTAAGACAGGGACATGAGTAAAACAGGAACAGGGTGACAGGAAAATGAATTACAACCAGGCAATAGGAACTATAACAAGACAAGAAACTATGTGTGTGAACTTGTGTATTTAGAATACCTAGTTGGCATGTAGGGGTTTATAGGGTTAAACCGGCCGTCATAGACGGCTATTAAACAGGAATAATCGAGATCCGGCTGATGGACAGTCGTGTACCAACAGCTATTAATCATGGCAAGGGTCAGGGTAAACTACATGCCTTTCAGTATTCTCCCACCCGACACGAAAGCAAGACATGAAATCCAATATTCAAGACATGAAATCTAGATTCTAACACCACGTGTAAACATCCAATGGTACTAGTAGAGCAAGGAATTAATTATCACAATATAAAGAATAAACTTGAAGTGCAGGTACTTGCCTGTTGTTTGGATCTGATTAATATTGGCTCTTGGGGGAAAATTCCAGAGATGAGTCCAAAAGCTGAAATAGACATTACCATCACGCTCAGAAGATGTCAAATAGTTAGAAACGCCTATCCTTGGGTCCAAATTGGAGACAAGGGCAAAAACGGCAGTTTCGGGTCAAAACGAGATCCGCCGGTGAGCCCGCTTTGCACCGAAAAACGTGTCCGTGTCAAAGGTCTCCAAATTTACCAAACTTAGTGTCAACAGGTCAGGAACGCTGATACGAACCCAACAGAACTTTCAGATTTGGATTCCGATGAGCCGAACACAAAATCGCTCGTCGAACGGGGCCTGTGGGGCCCACGACACACGATTTCGTCAACGTTCTCAGAATCAAACCAAACTTGACCCACAGGACCAGCGTATCGCTACGAGTCCGATGGCGCAAGTTTCGTCTCGATCTGACGTGTGTGCACGAAGTTAGGGTAAATTGCAGAAAAGGCAGATACGGGGCGATGTCCGCGGATACGCGTTGATTCCGGTGTGCACGCACACCCGAATCAGCTTCCACAAAATCTCACATGTCTGTATCGACGATGCGCACGTATCTGTGAAGACCGCACACGACCAAGTTGTCCCGTTTGGCGGGGCGCACTCAGTTCCGGGGTGAAACAGGGTCTAGTTTTTCTTGTTTTTGGATCCCGGTGTGCGATCACCACAGGACGCGATGTCCCGAACAGTTTATCCGGACACCGAGAGGGTCATACAGGCTTCACAACGCAATTTGCGGAATTGAAAACGGAGCTACGAGGCAAAAGTTACACGTACTTGAAGGGGACCCGAAAATTTAGGGTCGAGTCGTGTCCGACTCGTGTCCGATACGACGCGAGGAGTTTGGGATCTAGGGTTTCGGTCTGGACGGCGGAGGCCGGCCGGAGACGTTCCGGAGAGGGCCGGGGAGGGTTCGCTGGGGCGAGGCAGAGCTGCTGGCGGTCGACGGTGCGCGGGGAGGACCAGCAGCGGCTGCCGGAGGTGGCCGCCCGCTGCTGCTGCTGCTGGACTCGAGGTGGAGAGTCGGCCGGAGATCGTGAGGGGCGGAGGAAGGAGAGGAAGGAGGAGGAAGCCGGGGCGGAGGGCGATGGCACTGTGGCGGAGCTCTGCGGGCCGTCGGCGGGGCACGGGGGGAGAAGTGGTGGAGGAAGGGTTCCGGTGGAGAGGGGATGGCCGGGCACGGGCTTAAATAGGGGAAAGAAAGGCGAGGGGAGGCCGGGTTAGGCGGCGCGTGGCAGGGAAAACGGAGGCGAGGCGGAGACGTGGGCTGGCCGCCTGAGGCGGCGGCAGACTCGGGCGCCGGAGGCCACGCGGGGGAGGCGAGGGCTGACTAGGTCAGCGGGTCGGGTGGTTAACGGGTCTGGGCAGACCCGCCCGACCCGCAAGGGAGACGGGCTGGTGGGCTGGCGGGCTGGGCTGGCTGGGCCGGCCCAAGGAAAAAGAAATAAAATAAAATAAATAAATATAATAATAATAATAATAATAATAGTTAATTAATTATTTAAATAAAAATAGCTTTTAGGCATTTTAAAAATAGGTCTGAGGCCCAGAAAAATCCAGAAAAATTACCCTAAGTCCAGTTTTTCATTTTACATCCAAAAATATTATTTCCATGATATTTTAATATTATTTATTAACAATTAAAAATCATTTAATAATTAAAACCTTAATTTTAATTACAAAAAATTCCAGAAAAATTACGAAAAATCCCAATTTAAAATTTTTGTAAAATCTGGGGGTTTACACAATAATATTGGGAGTAATAAAAAAGTATCAGTGCATCTATGGATATGTTTATATTCGACAATTTCATTGTGTGGTTATACAAGTGTATGTGCAGAAAGTTTGTGAGCTAGTGTATAATAGAAGTGTATAGGTAATAGGTAAATTCAGGAATTGGTGAAATACATAGATATATGGTTAAGATGCTAAGTGTAGGGTATGAGTGAGGTAAGTTAGAGTGTAGTGTTTTAGGTAGCAGTGGGGAGTAGAGGGGTGCGGGTTCAGGTGTCTGCATGTAGTAAATGAGTGTCAAGATAAACATCATGGTATACTAGAGGGTTAGCATGGGTAAGTTGGTTATGTGTGAGGTAGTGGGTATTTGTGTAGGTTAGTGAGGGTGGTGAAGAGGGTTAGTGTGGGTACCAAAGTACCATGATATGGGGGTATCTTAGTATCAATATAAATTGAATTGAGTACAAGTATTAAATTGTATGATACTAAGGTAATGTAATATATTATTATCTATGAGTCTATATAGTATATATATGTGATGCTTAGTATCTATATAACTAGTATGGTTTAGAAGCTTAGTATTAGCGAGATATTTACCTAGAAGACTTAGAATGACTTAATAGACCTAATATTGACTAGTATCACTTCATAAACCAACTAGATAAGTATCTTGGAACCCTAAATTAGGTAATTGGCATAGTATTGACATAGAAAATCATATTTTACTCATTTTAGCTTATTTATCATTTTTTACACATAATTGACAATGATGTTCATATATAGGGTTGTGTGACACCAGTTCGGACACTGATTTACATTATTGCTCTAGACCACAGGCGAGTACATTCTCTGATAGTTTCTATTATTGATTACTACTATAATTCAAGTATTTAGAAATGTTACTTATAATTTTTGACATGATGGTACATGGATTGGTATTGTTATTGGATAGACAGTCATAAGATGTTACCCTGATTATCGAGATGGTATTGAATACTGCTCATTATTGGTATTGGATAACATTGGATATCATAGGTTAAACATTGGATACATTGGCTAGTAACGTGTCATGGTTGGATCCATCGTATCAGTCGGGACGGGGGAAATACTAATTAAATATGTGATTATGAACTATCTACAAGTAGTATAATCATTGGCTACTAACTAATCATACACTACACGTATGATTAAGTTAGCTCTCCTTAGTGTAATCATTGAATATCCCAAGCCGATCACATATTTAGTTAGTATCTCAAAAACACATGGTATATTGTAGACTCTATTTCAGTTCATAGATTACCTTGTTCTATTCCTGACATTATAGTTTTTCTCTTTCATTCTTGTACGCATTAATTTATATTTATGTTGCTAGTATTGTATGTTCCTTTATTGTTTTTAAATCATCAGTTATATTCTCATCGTATATAACTTCCTCTATTTTACTGTTTTATAGTTTTTGTCAATTAATTGGAACTGCTATTGGGTTATACTTTGCTCCAATCCTGACTGAATATATTTTTTAGATGATGACTTAGAGTACTGTTGTCCTACAAACTATAGACCACAGGGGGATAGCAACCATGGGCCCTGATACTGAAGAGTGATTGCCAGGAGATCTAGCCGGAATCATTAGTTATCATAGTTAATTTTTTTAGCATTTTGGTACCGGATTTATTTTCGGCTTATATTTGATACTTGGATATTATTTCTAATTATTTTTATTGTTATTATTTAGACTTCATAGTTATGTTAGACTTCTTTGATATCTTATCGCGCTATAGATATGTGATTGAGTATTGTGTTGCATTAATTATATTGTCCTCCTTCTTGGAGTTCAGATATTATTGACAGATTTATACATTACAGTGAGATAATTAAATAATATAGTTGACCTAGACAACGTTCTACCGTCGATGCTGCAGCGTAGGCTGGACATACTGTCACGACCCGCACCCGGTTTAGGGGCACGAGAGCGTGGGTACGTCCAGCCTACGCCGCAGCATCGGCGGTAGAACGCTGTCTAGGTCAAGTACTATCTAAACAATCTCACGCTAGTATCCAACTCCATAAGGAGACGTGGATATCATAAAATAAATCTAGAAATACTCAATCACAACTACAGCACGATAGGAAATAAAGAAATAAAAGAATATAACACAAGTCTAATGACACAATAATCATACCTGCAATCATTAACTTCCAATCCTCAAGTGTCGGAACCAGTCTACTAAGGTCACAGTCTGGAAAAATATTTTTCCAGTCAGGAAGGAGCAAAGTACATCTCTAAATAGCAGTTCTATATAAATGACATAAACTATGTAGCAGTTCTAGATGGAAATATACCAGATGCATGTATAGGTACGAGAAATGTACAATGAAAGAAATACTGGAAATACTGTAAGTAACTGCAGGAAAAGAAATAATATGTCCATGAGCAAGAAACCTATGACTAAGTATGTGAGTACTAGCTTTAACATGTGATCGGCTTGGGAACATGATCAGGCTGGTTATATGTGATTAGCTATGATTCACGAAGGTCAGGCTAACCGTTGGTTAGCTATGATGCATGTAGAGGTCAGGCTAATCACACGTAACAGCTATGAGGCACGGAGATGGTCAGGCCGCATCCGACGTGAGATGTGGGGTGAGCTATGATGCATGTAAAGTTGGGTATGATCACATATCTACACTAAAATACTCCCCAACCCCGACTGGTATAGTAGATCCAATCATGGTACGCTATGGCACGGGATTCCCTAGGAAGGTAGCAAATCTCCCCGGGAATCAGTGTCTGTACATGCACAAGATATCAAGAAAACAAGTCTTGTACAAGCTACACCATGAATAAGGAATAACATCTCATGACGAGATCCGTGTATACCAATCCGTGTAATCAACGTGTCAGGAACATGGATATTTACACTAGATACAGTGAACATAGGAGATATCATAAATTAGAAACTAATCAGAGAATGTACTTGCCTTGGGTCCTTAGCTGGTAAAACCAATGTCCTGTCCCAGAGTATCGTCTGGAGGAACCAACAGTCCTAAAATATATCAAATACAGCATTTGCATCAGGTGCTACACTAACACATCACAAATACATGAACTCAGGGGCTCTGCCAGGTATGGCACTTAGTCAACTAGGGTCATCTAGTAGATAGACCAATATATATATATCTATATATATATCACACACATTAATACTATTTAATTATAATTAAAAGATACCTTTATAAATTTATACATATACATATTATTCATTTGGTATGAAAAATAGATATGTATTTATAGGCTTAGATAAAGCTAATACTTGTATAAAAACAATACTGTATGTTTAATTATATAAATCCACTAGGACTTACTTTACACAAGGTATATATATATATACATATGAATATAACCCAAAAATAGATTTACTATATGTACTAAATTCCAAAAATACAGTTAATATATGCTAATATATTTACCATATATACTATCATATAATCTGTATACATATATACATACATATATACTGGTTTGAGG
Organism: Iris macrosiphon; assembly: GCA_036927795.1. Classification (NCBI taxonomy): domain Eukaryota; kingdom Viridiplantae; phylum Streptophyta; class Magnoliopsida; order Asparagales; family Iridaceae; genus Iris; species Iris macrosiphon. The sequence goes on from JAYESA010000005.1 coordinate 87,410,621, forward strand.
TTGTGAAATTACACATATACCAATTTAAAAGTATTTACAATATATATATATATATGCCTTTTAAAATACATATTTGATTTATACTAGTTGAACATTACCTGAGTATACTTATACAAAATACATTTTTAAAATATATATATATTGTTAATGTATTTATTTAAATATATACTAATACTAATACCTCACATTGAATACCTATACTATACATATATGCCATTTAATTTCATGTATAATATATATATATATTAGTTAAACAATATATGTGTACCATATATATATATATATCAATTTGTAAATATACCAGGTATATATATACAAATAATATATACCTATACCAATCTTTTATATATAATGAAAAATATATTAAGTGTATGCAAATATATATATATATATACATATACCAATTTATTTACTTAAATACGTATTAAATACGTATATATATCAATTATATTAACCATATACATATGCACTATGTATTTACATATCTACTAATTTGAAAATACACTTTATATAGATATATACATGTATACTAATTTGATTTAATACATACTATGCTTATACATTAATTAATTACATATATATACATATTAAACACTATAAAACATTAACTAAATACCTAATTACATGTATATTAAACATCATAAGTACTAATACATTAATTTTATATACATACAAATACATATACATTAGTCATATATGTATGTACACATTACATTAGTTATATATATATATATATACATATATATATATATATATATATATCCATACATTGTGAAGAAGAAAGAGGGGAGGAAGAAACTCACAACAGGGGGAATGGGAGGAGCAGCCGGAGTGCGGAGCAGCGGTCGCCGGAGAGTAGGCCAGCAGGTGGAGCGGGTGCTGCTGCTCGTCAAATTTGGCCGAGCTTGGCTGCCGGAAATCAGGGAGCAGGTGTCCCCACGATTTCCCAGGGAGAGCAGAGCAAGGACCAGAGGGTCGATGCCCAACGGACCAAGGAGTCACCGGAGAGGGACCTCCAGTCGCCGGAGATGAAGCACCGGTCGCCGGAAGAGAAGCGCACACCACAGAGGGGGAGGAATAGAAGTCTCCACTGCTACCAGAGGAGCTGAGCCAGTGGCCTGTGGGAGCTCTGTTCCCGCCGGAGGAGACGTAGGCTCGAGGGGAGATGAAGGCACTGGTGGTGGTCCTAATGGTGATGGTGGTGGTTCCAGCCGGCGCAGCAGCAGGCAGCGGCCTGAGCAGCAGGCAGGTCGGATGGTGGGGGCTCTCGGGAAGAGGCCGGGGAGTACTGCAGGTGGTCGAAGCCGCCGGAGGGAAGAATGATGGGAGGAGCTCGTGACTGAGCAGCGGGGGCCGGAGTGGGGAGATGGAGGGAGTGGTGGTTGTACGGTGAAGATGGAGGTGGTGGTGTCGGCCGGACGCTCGGGTCGGAGATGAGGTGCAGGCCGGGATCGTGGAGGAGGAGCGGGGAGATGCCGCCGGAGCACTGGCTGACCGGAGGGGAGCAGCCGGAGTGCAGTCGGCTGTAGGGAAGGAGCTCGAGAGCTTGGCCGGTGCACAGCAGCTATGGGAGGTGGCCGGGAAGAGCTCGGCCGACCGGACTGAACAGGGGATAGGGTGAACAGTGTTCCCCCCCCCCAAATTTGAATTTTAAAAACAAAGAAAGAAGAAGAAGGGAAGAAGAAGAAGAAGAAGAAGAAGAAGAAGAAGAAAAATAGAAAAATAGAAATGGGGGCTACGGTTTGGGGAAGCTTGGGGTGTGTTTTCCTAGGTTAAATTTTTGGGATTAGGGCTTGATAGTACATTAAATAGGAGGGTGTGAGATGTGGATGAAGGGTGGTGATGTACCCACTTTAATCGAGTGGCCAGGATTGGACATGAAGGATTTTCATGTGAGGATGAGGGTGAGAGGCTAATTAAAAATTAATAGGGCTCCCTCATTGGTTTAATCAATGAGGTGTTGACACAAAAATGCCAATTTGCAAATTAGCCCCCTTAAATTTGGGTATTTGCACAGACACATAAAATGATGAAAATTTGGCGGACGATTCGGGGTCCGGTGGTTTGTAAGGTCAGGGGCACTGTAAGACTGGTACGGGCTCAATTAGCAGGGCACTGAAATTAATTTGGGATTTACGGAACCAGATAAAATGGTATCCTCAAATTAATTAGAAATAAATGTAAGTTGTGTTCAACAATTAATTAGGAGTACATGGGACCAAAATCAGGTCAGGTCATCAATACCAATAATGAAGAAGACTCAGAACAGGATATTACCCTAATTTGGACCGCACGAAAAATAGGTCAAAATGGCCTCCAATTTTCGATTGGAACGCACAACGATGCAAAATAGGGATTTATTAAATAACGTCCGCGATGATTTTTGTGCGGCTAGAAATAATGTACAGAGAGCATAATTATGAGTTGCAAAAATAGCAGAATTGAAGGCGGGCATGTCTAGGGCAAGATTGTAAAATTTGTTGGAAGACAAAAGTCAGGGTAGTGCTCCAAATATCGAAGCAAAGGCAATGCGCAATAATTAAATAAAATACGATAATTAATTACAAATTCCAAGAATTAAATTCTAGATAAAACAATTAAATACAAAATTCCATAATTTGGACAGGTGTTCATCTACCGGGCTTCTAGGTCAAGTCTGCTAGCTCAAAACAATTGAACACTGTATCTAATACTATATTTAATTACACATCAAACATAATCATTTAAATCAAATATACTATCAAGCAATTAATTAATTGTAAATACCATAATATTAAATATTGTAAAATGTCGAAAATACCCCTGTTTTCGGAACGTGGTAGTGACAAGTCTACCCACCTTAAAAGAATTTTGTCCTCGAAATTTAAAATCCTCATAGTAGTGTTTATCATACACATTATTATTTCTCTCAAAATTTAAATTCATCATCCATGAAATCAGGTTATAATCCACAATGTCTTTTCACGACTTTTTAAAAATTCTGAAATTGTTGCATTCCGAAAATCCTCGAAATAAAATCAAGGTCTATTTTTTTTTTTTATCAAAAATTTCCCGAAAGGTTTAGTTAATAATTCAACACTCGGAATTTAATATCCACTCCTCAAATTTAATTTTAATCTATGCACATATATAATTGTAATCTCGTCCCACAAGTTTTGAATTCAACCATTAGTCCATCAATAATTTTATTCCTCGATCTCCTCTTTCCTCAAAATACTTAACAATGCGACACCTATGGATCCTTCAAATGCAACGTCCGCAATAATAAAATTTAAATTACTATATTGCAATCAAATATATATACTGACAATTTTCCAAATTTCCTCAATTTTGTAATGATAAATTATATCACAATCAACCTTCCTGAAATTAACAATCATCAATTCTGCCATGTTAAATTCTTGGCCCTTTATTTAAATCATCATATCTCGATCCTTGTAAAACCAATGATCCAGCAATTCTGTTATATCAACTCATGAATGCTTATCCTTGAATTTTTAATCATCTTGTCCCATCTTGTCAAGTCATAACCTTGTCATAGATTCTTGCTATGGTCAAAACCCCAACGATCATGGTCTAAGAAAATTTTTACCCATAGTCATACAACAAACAACTTAGAGAAAACATGCATGGTCATGGTCTGTCTTATCATGGTATTGCATTCTCTGTCAGTTCCCGTTCCTACTATAATTGTTCATACTATTCTTATCACTCAAATACACGTCAAGTGCAACACCATACTAAGTGCTAAGCCCTTTCTAATACAACTCTAGATGGACACCCAAGTCAGTCTGCGGTGCCATCTCAATCCTGCTCAAGTTATCAGATCCTTACACATGTATATCATCTACTCATATATTAATATTCATATCTCTCATCTACCATAAAATAAATCCTCAGAATAATCGTCAAGGTTTAACTTCTCGATCAACTAAAAATGAATTGTATATACCTCCTCAAAATTAGATACTCAACATCGAAATAATTTTAATTATTTCTAAAATCTTTGTAGCCTTAGCCATGTTTATTGAATCAAATTTAAATCCTCAATATTTTAACAACATAAAATCTCAACTCCTTAAAAATTCAAAAAATTAAAAATTTATTTCCACTCTTTAATTTATAAATCCACAATTATACATATAAGTGCTCACGGTCTCTGATACTCGAGGTGCACTCAATACCTCTATTGTCTACAACTGCCAACTGGGTACTAAAATTGTACTGCCTGAATCACTTGTACTATTACCTCCAATGATCAAAGTTATCATCACCTATATTTTCCTTCATGATTTCAATTTATGTCAACTGGTATATCATTTAATTATCATCACACAGAGTGCTTACTGTTATTAACGTTATTCTCGACTAATCCTCGATATAGAATCATTAGCACTCTTGGTATTATATCACTAGTTTTATTAATGCATCATCTCATCAAGCTCATTAGAACTCATGATTAGCTGTACCTTTTATAACACTCATTTTTCTTATTCTCATGGGCAAGTATATGGTTCCTCGTCTCGATGGTTGTATATGTATTTCCTTTAATCCTTTAAAGCCTATTAAACTAATCCGTGATACGCTTCACCATCTTCATTACCTATTCCGATATTTCTCTACTTATGACACCTCATTAACTTTATGCGTATATATTTCCTTACCCTTACTTCCGATATCAATCATCAAATTGAACATCATGCTCCATTAATTCTTAACACAAATTTCTTGATACCTAATTGTTTACATAGATCACTCAATTTCATAATCATGATTATCCAAGACGGATAATTGGCTCTGATACTAACTCTGAGAACTATCACTGATACTCTATACTCTCCTTCTACTTATAGTACTATAATGACACTTATCCAAGAACCATTGTTACAAGATATTATGCTATGGTTAACTCTAGATTAAAGTCTGCTGCTCACATGTCCAACTAGGAAACACTTACAACTCACAAGCAACACTCAGTTAATACCAATACAAGACACAACCAAAATTGCAAGTCACTAATTATCATACTAACAAGGAATCCTCAAAGAAAATAAGCTCAAAAAGGAACTGGATCTAGGACTGAAGGTATCTTTACTGCTAGTAAAGAAAAAGAAGCGATGGAACAAAGTCCTGAATAACAGAAATAGATAAGTCTTGAGATGATACTTTAAGAACCAATTTAAGATACAACCTGATAATCATACACGTCTGTCAGAAATCATGACACACAGAATTCTCGCCACGCCAGTAAGCATAGATGCGATGAACGACAGGTTCCGTAACTAAGGTATGCAACCCTATAATCATGTCATCTAGAATACTCGCCACGCCAACCGGTATGGCTGCGAAAAACTCTAAATCTCATAACTAAAGTATGTACATCCAAGTTAGGTTCCTATGTTCTCGTCACGACAGCTAATATGGCTGCGATAAACTCTAGGTTCCATAACCAAAGTAGACATTTTTACCTTTCTCACTGTCCTCATCAATATATGTCATCAGATGATACCGTAAATTTTAGTCCGTAAAATTCATCTCAATTTGAAATCAACTCAACCACGATACCAGGAATTAAAGTTAACAACTGGTCAACAAGAATCAAACTCAACAATGATACCAAGAATTTAATTTAATAACTGCTCAACAAGAATCAAGTTCAGTAACAACAAGCGAGAGCGGACGGAAACAAAGAAAAGATTTAAATTGGGAATTATAATAAGATTCTCAAGGGTCGTCCCAGGAATCTCTCAAGAATTTGTGATTGAGTATCCTCTCTCATCCTAGTATCCTATGTCCTATATCCTATAGCAGGCACGCAGTAGTACAATGAAGACGTCACACTACCACGACATCGCACAACTTGCGAAGTCTGACCTGCATGGGCCACCAATAAAAATGTGTCACGACCCGCACCCGGTTTAGGGGCACGAGAGCGTGGGTACGTCCAGCCTACGCCGCAACATCGGCGGTAGAACGCTGTCTAGGTCAAGTGCTATCTAAACAATCTCACGCTAGTATCCAACTCCATAAGGAGACGTGGATATCATAAAATAAATCTAGAAATACTCAATCACAACTACATCACGATAGGAAATGAAGAAATAAAAGAATATAACACAAGTCTAATGACACAATAATTATACCTGCAATCATTAACTTCCAATCCTCAAGTGTCGGAACCAATCTACTAAGGTCACAGTCTGGAAAAATATTTTTCCAGTCAGGAAGGAGCAAAGTACATCTCTAAATAGCAGTTCTATATAAATGACATAAACTATGTAGCAGTTCTAGATGGAAATATACCAGATGCATGTATAGGTACGAGAAATGTACAATGAAAGAAATACTGAAAATACTGTAAGTAACTGCAGGAAAAGAAATAATATGTCCATGAGCAAGAAACCTATGACTAAGTGTGTGAGTACTAGCTTTAACATGTGATCGGCTTAGGAACATGATCAGGCTGGTTACATGTGATTAGCTATGATTCACGAAGGTCAGGCTAACCGTTGGTTAGCTATGATGCATGTAGAGGTCAGGCTAATCACACGTAACAGCTATGAGGCACGGAGATGGTCAGGCCGCACCCGACGTGAGATGTGGGGTGAGCTATGATGCATGTAAAGTTGGGTATGATCACATATCTACACTAAAATACTCCCCACCCCCGACTGGTATAGTAGATCCAATCATGGTACGCTATGGCACGGGATTCCCTAGGAAGGTAGCAAATCTCCCCGGGAATCAGTGTCTGTACATGCACAAGATATCAAGGAAACAAGTCTTGTATAAGCTACACCATGAATAAGGAATAACATCTCATGACGAGATCCGTGTATACCAATCCGTGTAATCAACGTGTCAGGAACATGGATATTTACACTAGATACAGTGAACATAGGAGATATCATAAATTAGAAACTAATCAGAGAATGTACTTGCCTTGGGTCCTTAGCTGGTAAAACCAATGTCCTGTCCCAGAGTATCGTCTGGAGGAACCAACAGTCCTAAAATATATCAAATACAGCATTTGCATCAGGTGCTACACTAACACATCACAAATACATGAACTCAGGGGCTCTGCCAGGTATGGCACTTAGTCAACTAGGGTCATCTAGTAGATAGACCAATATATATATATATCTATATATATATCACACACATTAATACTATTTAATTATAATTAAAAGATACCTTTATAAATTTACACATATACATATTATTCATTTGGTATGGAAAATAGATATGTATTTATAGGCTTAGATAAAGCTAATACTTGTATAAAAACAATACTGTATGTTTAATTATATAAATCCACTAGGACTTACTTTACACAAGGTATATATATATATACATATGAATATAACCCAAAAATAGATTTACTATATGTACTAAATTCCAAAAATACAGTTAATATATGCTAATATATTTACCATATATACTATCATATAATCTGTATACATATATACATACATATATACTGGTTTGAGGTTGTGAAATTACACATATACCAATTTAAAAGTATTTACAATATATATATATATGCCTTTTAAAATACATATTTGATTTATACTAGTTGAACATTACCTGAGTATACTTATACAAAATACATTTTTAAAATATATATATATTGTTAATGTATTTATTTAAATATATACTAATACTAATACCTCACATTGAATACCTATACCATACATATATGCCATTTAATTTCATGTATAATATATATATATATTAGTTAAACAATATATGTGTACCATATATATATATATATCAATTTGTAAATATACCAGGTATATATATACAAATAATATATACCTATACCAATCTTTTATATATAATGAAAAATATATTAAGTGTATGCAAATATATATATATATATATATATATATATATATATATATATATATATATATATATATATATATATATATATATATACCAATTTATTTACTTAAATACGTATTAAATACGTATATATATCAATTATATTAACCATATACATATGCACTATGTATTTACATATCTACTAAATTGAAAATACACTTTATATAGATATATACATGTATACTAATTTGATTTAATACATACTATGCTTATACATTAATTAATTACATATATATACATATTAAACACTATAAAACATTAACTAAATACCTAATTACATGTATATTAAACATCATAAGTACTAATACATTAATTTTATATACATACAAATACATATACATTAGTCATATATGTATGTACACATTACATTAGTTATATATATATATATACATATATATATATATATCCATACATTGTGAAGAAGAAAGAGGGGAGGAAGAAACTCACAGCAGGGGGAATGGGAGGAGCAGCCGGAGTGCGGAGCAGCGGTCGCCGGAGAGTAGGCCAGCAGGTGGAGCGGGTGCTGCTGCTCGTCAAATTTGGCCGAGCTTGGCTGTCGGAAATCAGGGAGCAGGTGTCCCCACGATTTCCCAGGGAGAGCAGAGCAAGGACCAGAGGGTCGATGCCCAGCGGACCAAGGAGTCACCGGAGAGGGACCTCCAGTCGCTGGAGATGAAGCACCGGTCGTCGGAAGAGAAGCGCACACCACAGAGGGGGAGGAATAGAAGTCTCCACTGCTACCAGAGGAGCTGAGCCAGTGGCCTGTGGGAGCTCTGTTCCCGCCGGAGGAGACGTAGGCTCGAGGGGAGATGAAGGTACTGGTGGTGGTCCTAATGGTGATGGTGGTGGTTCCAGCCGGCGCAGCAGCAGGCAGCGGCCTGAGCAGCAGGCAGGTCGGATGGTGGGGGCTCTCGGGAAGAGGCCGGGGAGTACTGCAGGTGGTCGAAGCCGCCGGAGGGAAGAATGATGGGAGGAGCTCGTGACTGAGCAGCGGGGGCCGGAGTGGGGAGATAGAGGGAGTGGTGGTTGTACGGTAAAGATGGAGGTGGTGGTGTCGGCCGGACGCTCGGGTCGGAGATGAGGTGCAGGCCGGGATCGTAGAGGAGGAGCGGGGAGATGCCGTCGGAGCACTGGCTGACCGGAGGGGAGCAGCCGGAGTGCAGTCGGCTGTAGGGAAGGAGCTCGAGAGCTTGGCCGGTGCACAGCAGCTATGGGAGGTGGCCGGGAAGAGCTCGGCCGACCGGACTGAACAGGGGATAGGGTGAACAGTGTTCCCCCCCCCCCAAATTTGAATTTTAAAAACAAAGAAAGAAGAAGAAGGGAAGAAGAAGAAGAAAAATAGAAAAAATAGAAATGGGGGCTACGGTTTGGGGAAGCTTGGGGTGTATTTTCCTAGGTTAAATTTTTGGGATTAGGGCTTGATAGTACATTAAATAGGAGGGTGTGAGATGTAGATGAAGGGTGGTGATGTACCCACTTTAATCGAGTGGCCAGGATTGGACATGAAGGATTTTCATGTGAGGATGAGGGTGAGAGGCTAATTAAAAATTAATAGGGCTCCCTCATTGGTTTAATCAATGAGGTGTTGACACAAAAATGCCAATTTGCAAATTAGCCCCCTTAAATTTGGGTATTTGCACAGACACATAAAATGATGAAAATTTGGCGGACGATTCGGGGTCCGGTGGTTTGTAGGGTCAGGGGCACTGTAAGACTGGTACGGGCTCAATTAGCAGGGCACTGAAATTAATTTGGGATTTACGGAACCAGATAAAATGGTATCCTCAAATTAATTAGAAATAAATGCAAGTTGTGTTCAACAATTAATTAGGAGTACATGGGACCAAAATTAGGTCAGGTCATCAATACCAATAATGAAGAAGACTCAGAACAGGATATTACCCTAATTTGGACCGCATGAAAAATAGGTCAAGATGGCCTCCAATTTTCGATTGGAACGCACAACGATGCAAAATGGGGATTTATTAAATAACGTCCACGACGATTTTTGTGCGGCTAGAAATAATGTACAGAGAGCATAATTATGAGTTGCAAAAATAGCAGAATTGAAGGCGGGCATGTCTAGGGCAAGATTGTGAAATTTGTTGGAAGACAAAAGTCAGGGTAGTGCTCCAAATATCGAAGCAAAGGCAATGCGCAATAATTAAATAAAATACGGTAATTAATTACAAATTCCAAGAATTAAATTCTAGATAAAACAATTAAATACAAAATTCCATAATTTGGACAGGTGTTCATCTACCGGGCTTCTAGGTCAAGTCTGCTAGCTCAAAACAATTGAACACTGTATCTAATACTATATTTAATTACACATCAAACATAATCATTTAAATCAAATATACTATCAAGCAATTAATTAATTGTAAATACCATAATATTAAATATTGTAAAATATCGAAAATACCCCTGTTTTCGGAACGTGGTAGTGACACATACCCACGTACTCGTGCCCCATCACCGGGTGCGGGCCGTGCCACATTTTTGTTGTGGCCCATGCAGGTCTGTCTTTGCAATTAGTTCGAAGTCATGGTAGTGCAATGGCTTAGTTGTACTACCGCGAGCCTGCGATAGAATATAAGACATAGGATACTAGGATAAGAGAGGGATACTCAATCACAACTAGGAATTACAATCTGATTTAAAATTTCTACACTTGATTCATTTTGAATACTTTGAATGTTGATGTCCTTCCTTAATAATATCTTATCTTGTGCTAAATTGATCTCTTTTGTTTCGATCTGTCTTCAGGATGCCACCGAAGACGAGATCCCATCGATCGGTAGTAGCTTCTGAGAGTTCTGCCACCTCTCAACCTCCTACTCAGACAGCAGGGGTTGTACCTCCTAAGGCATGAGTTCACGTAGGAGTCCCTACTGCCTTCGGGGGTCCTCCTCCACCTGTTCAGAGGACTTTCCTAGTTGCTTCAGAGGGACTTCCACCACCTCCAATGTCATGAGATGTTGTGCCGATGGTTGCACTATTTAGAGAGATGATGGAGGTACAGAGGGCACATATAGAGGCCCAGCACATGCAGTCAGATATGATGAAGCAGAGTATAGAAAACGCCCATCAGGTAGCTATTACAGGAGTTCGGAGAGAGGATCCTCCACAACCACAAGATGTTCAGCTCAAGCAGGGCAACATTCAAAATTTTAAGAAACTAGAACCTCGAATTTTTAAGGGAACAACGGGTATCGTCTATGCTGATGATTGGCTCGAGGATATCGAGCGTCTCATGAGGGTGTCATATCTTGATGAGGATCTGAAGTTTGAGGCGGTAGGACTTCAGCTGTTTGATATCGCCCGCTCTTGGTTCAAGAATAAGCTACTTCTTGTTGATACGAGGCAGTCTTGGGAGGTGTTCAAGGACCTCTTCAAGAAGAAGTTCTTTGCTAGATGGATAGATTAGATTTAAGAAGGCAGTTTGAGACCCTTACTCAGGGGAGCATGTCTGTAGAGGAGTACGTTGCAGAGTTCGAGAGGCTGAGTAGATTTACGGAGTACTTGGTGAAGAATTCAGAGGTTTGGGCTATCCGTTTTTGCGATGGTCTGAATTGGGAAGTGAAGATCCTCATTCCGTCTTTCTATGAGACATATTCTGAGATATTTGCGAAGGCACGAAAGGTCGAGCGGGAGTGAAAATTAAAACTGAAGAGGGACCATGATATGTTTGGAGGTGCCAGTAGCAGTGTAGGTCCAGCGAAGAGGCCATAGTTCCAACAACAGTATCAGGGGGCTTATCAGCTCCAGCAACAGCAGTTTTTTATGCAGTTCAGAGCTTATCAGCAGCAGTATCAGATACATGAGCCGATTGTTTCCCCAGTAACAGCTACAGTACAAGAGATGCCACCGCAGCCTCAAACAGGTGTAAAAGTCTCCTCAATGCACCTATTGTAAGAGGACTAGGCACACTTTGGAGATGTGCTGGAAGAGACTTGGAGCGTGCTTACATTGTGGATCAACGGAGCATATGGTGAAGGATTGTCTCTGGACCCTTTATCGTCCAGGCCAGGGTGCAGATCAAGGGCAGAGAGGTAGAGCTAGGCCACTTGTAGCACCGCAGTTTGCTCGGCAACCGCAGAGGGAGCTACCCCGACATGACGGAACATTTGTGATGACGGTCGAGGAGACCAATGCTATAGGTGATGAGTTAGCGAGTTTTGTTCTTTCTTTCTGTCCCTTCTATCTATTTTGATTGATTGCTTCTTTAGTACCTTTTAGATGCTTGTGTTGTATAGTTAGTATAGCTAATAGAATACCCTGACAGAGACAGCAGTAACAAGACAGGTGGAGACCATGACCATGCATGTTGTTCCTTGCATAGGACTATTGTCACTACCCAATTCTCGAAAATAGGGTTTTTTTTTTATTTTATAAATAGTGGATTGTATTTAATTAATTATATTTATATTTATTTAGTGCTTGTATTATTTTTTTAATGATTGTTTTAGGGTTTTGGCTAGTCTGGACCCATGTCAGACCCTAGTGGACCCATGTCCGACCCAGCCCACACCCTTGTGAGAATTATTTTGGGGCTTAGAAATATTTATTATATTTTTAGGAGATTAGTTGGAGAGATTTGGAGCTAGTTTGAGTGCTTTTGGAACCCAGAACCCGAAACCAAGTGAGTAGGGGCATTTTGGGAATTTGGTAACTTATGTAACCTCTTTAATTACACTTGGCCGGCCCCTACCTACCCCCCCATTCCCGACCACAGCAGCAAGGAGCAGCCCCCTTCTTCCCCCTTTCATATTCTCCACTTCTTTTTCACTTCTTCTTCTTCTCCACTTCTTCTTTCTTCTCCTTCTTCCTCCAAAGTAAGTTTTCTTCCATTTTTCTTCTTTCTTTCTTCCATTCCTTCTCCTTATGCTAACCCTCACCTTGCATTTTTCTTAACCTAGGTGTGAGGAGCTTAGATCTAGTATGGAAGCTAGATTTGGTTGCTTGGAGCTTGAGGGAGGTGATTTCTAGGGGTTGTGAGACTTTGGCCTTGGAATTTCAACTTCCAAGAGGTAAAACCTAACTTTTCCCTTGCTAATTAATTTTATGTAGTGTAATTAGTATTGTAGAATCTTCCTAGACCCTAAGCCTACCCGTAGGAGGAAGTTGGAACTAGTTTGGTTGAGTTTAGAGACTTTGACATTAGGTTTTGTGTCGATTTCGGGTGGAATCCGAAATTGGCCCAATTTTGGGTGATGTCCTAGGTTAGACGGACCTAGGTAGACGTTGTCGGGTGTCTTGAGGGTGAGTGCGTGTCTCCGTTCGGACACGGAAAGTCGTGTCGCTGAGAAACGGGCATTTCGGGCAAAATTGGGGCTTTTCGTCGTCGCCGATTCTAAGTGCGTGCGCATTTCCGCCACGGACCTAGAATCGATGCGGGAGTGCATTTTCTAGGATCTAGGCATCGTTTAGAGCGCGTGAATAAATTTTGGGCCGATTCCGAGTTCGTTTGGTGTGCGTTTCAGGAGATTTTCCGAGCCGCGCACCACGTGTTCGTCGAAATGACCGAACGGCCATTTTGACTTGGTTTCCTCGTTTCGGGCTTGTGCGTGCGTTGGGTTAGTATCGGGGAGTGTGTGTTAGAGTTTTCGAGTTATATTTTAAATATTTTAGGGTATTGGTGAGTGTCGGGGTCGTTGGGCGTGAGTGGGGCGTGTGGTTTGTGTGTTGTTGTGTGTTGTGTTGTGTCTATATATATATATATATATATATGTATATATTTATATGTATGTGTGTTTATGTATATATATTTATATATATATGTGTGTATTTATATCTATGTGCTTGTGTGTGTATATGTCTATGTGTATATATATATATATATGTATATGTGTAAGTGTGCTTGTGTGTGTTTATGTATATATATATATATATAGGTGTATGGATATATATATATATATTTGATGAGTGTGTGTGTGTATGTATATATATATATATATATATATATATATATATATATATATATATATATATATATATATATATATATATATATATATAAATAGGTTCTATATATATAAATATATAGCTATGTGTATTTATATGTTTGTGTGTGGTTATGTGTTTAAGTGTGTGTGTGTATTAGTGTTTGTGAGTGTGTTAGTGTGTGTGTTAGTATATAGATATAATAGTGTGTATATATATGTATCTAGTTGATATATATATAGATATATATATATATATATATATATATATATATATATATATATATATATATATATATATATATATATATATATATATATATATGTGTGTGTGTGTGTGTGTGTGTGTATAGGAGTGTGGGTGTGTGTGTTTGCGAGATGGAGGGGGGTTCAGCCGCAGCGAGGCAGCAGCTGCTGCTGCACTGCAGCAGCAGCATAGCAGCAGCAGGGAGCTACAGCAGCAGCAGCAAAGAGCAGTAGCAGCAGCAATGCGAAGCGCAGCAACAGCAGTAGCAGTACATGCAGGAGCAGCAGCAGCAGGAATAAGAAGCTCCAGCAGTAGCAGCGGGTAGTAGCTAGTGAGGGAGGAAGAGAGATTGATATATATATATATATATATATATATATATATATATATATATATATATATATATATATATATATATGTTGATAGATAAATAGATAGTTGGTTTGATAGTTAGGTAAATAAGATAGATAGATAAGTTATTAGATACATAGATAGATAGATATCTAGATAGTTAGATAGCTAGATCTAGATAACTAGTTAGATAGATAGTTAGATTATTAGATGGATAGATAAGTTATTAGATAGTTAGATAGTTAAATAGCTAGGTAAATAGATAGCTAGTTAGATAAATAGATAAGGAGATACATAGATAGATAGGTATACCTATAGATAATTAGATAGGTAGATATATGGTAGATACCTATATCTATATGATAGATATATATATACCTATAGCTAGATAGATAGTTAGATATCTAGATATAGTTATATATACATATATATATTTATGCGTAGGGTAAGGTAAATGGGTATTTGGGTATATGTGTGTGGATATCTATATATATAGGTATATACATACTTAGATATATATATATATATAAATATGGTAGATATCTATATTACCTAGCCTAGATTAATAACTAGGTGTATAATTATTAGTTAGATAGCTAGTTAGAGGGGTTTGAGAGCGGTATCTCAATACCTTGAGATATCCAAGGTATTGAGTTTCGAGCGGGGTTTTTGAGCATTAGCCTAGGGAATATCTTGGAGTGATTTTTATATGTTTATATATATATATATATATATTTACGCGTGCTAGCATAGGTTTTAGCGGGTTTAGGCGGGGTTGTCACGCCCCAGTCCCAAAAATACGTAGGACTAGGACACGTAAGCATGCCAGCCGCATGGATATGGCAACTCCAATATATGAAAACCAAATCCACACATACGCTGTAATATGAATATCAAATCCATAAGTGGTATAACTGTAATACAAGTCACAGGGTAAAATCTAAATCTCATCCACCAAAATCATATAGAAATAAATAAACAGTATCGATGAAACTAGATCTCAATAAGAAGTATCTAGGATGATAGTTGGATGAAAACAAATCCACTACCAACTCGAATAGGAAAGGTAAATACAATATAAGTACAACACAATCAAACCCAATATAAGTATACCAGCTATCGATCACGGCTCGAAGAGAAGACATCCACTAAGAATATACAACCATCCAAATCTGCGCTCCTGCAAATACTCAAGAACAGATACACCTGGCAGCGGACCAGGTCCTCAGAGGGACATAACAAGATACAGAAAATACGAGCCAACTTGAATACAGTAAACATGCATATAATTTAAAAATAAATAAGTACGCTGTATAAGACAATCTATATGAATGCAAATGAGGATAACTTTTCGACGTATGGGCAAGGGTAGTCTACTCGATCTAAGCCTCACAACTCACACACCCGTCTAGAACATTAGAAATCGACATACCTCTGGGGTAGCGACCAGCGCGACTCTACAGAAATTGACATACCTTTGGGGTAGCGACCAGCGCGACACACGCCCGTAGTGCGAACTATATACTACGGTTTACCAGAGTGGTTAAAAGCCCATACGCCTAATGATTGTCCTCCCATGATACTAGGTGCCATGTGTGTGTCAACATATCTAATACATAGTAATGACTGGAGAAAAACTACACATGCAAGAACTATAAAGAAATGAAATAAATAAAAAGAAATATAAATAGCATGCAAAGTACTGTAAACAATTTGGCAAGGTATCTTGCCTGGGGTCCTGCTGCTGGTATGAATCAGAGTCCAAGTCACAGTCCAAATAGCCTATGTATTACAAATTTATCACGTCAAAAGATAATTTATTTTAATTTATTTAATTCTGGAATAATTACTCTAAAATCCTATTTTAATCTTATTATTCTAATTTTTATGTTAATTCCTAAATTTTGTCCAAAGAAACTGAATTTTATCAACTCGAGACTCATGGCACGCAAATCGAGGCGATCTGTTGACCGAAAAGTCAACCGACACAAACTCAATTTTCATGCATGATTTCCTGTAGATTTTAGCGTCAAAAACATGCTGGAATTTATGGCTCGTCCGAATTCAAATTCGTTTGGGAATTATGGCACATACAAATTTTGTATTGTGCACCGATGGTTAAATTCTAACCTAGAAGTTCTACAGAATTAACAGTATACAAATACTTCGAATTAAATTCTGGAAAAAATATATGTCGATGATCTCAACATTAGCTTTCCGAAACTCTAAACGGTTCGTGATTCTGATTTCGGGTTCTCCCAAAATTGCAAAAACATCGAAATATATCTATTTTTGGATATACTGTGCTCTACGAATTTTTCAGAATTTAATACTAATAATTTAGAAAAAAAATTTATATAATCAGAAAGCTAACCTCATTATCGTTCTAACAAAAAAAATTAGGTCTCGTTTGGAGTCCGGAGCTATGCGCAATGACTTCTGGAAGATGAAGGAACCCTAGATGACAATTCTCCAAAAATTGGCTGAAGAAAAACCCTAGAAATTAATATCTAAACTATTATATATATATATAGGAGAGAGAAAGTGCAGCCGTGGCTCACAGCGCGCCACGTGGCAGCCATCCGTGCAGCCCCGCCCAGATCGAACGGTCGCAGTTCGATGCGGCTCGGCTCAGCTGAGTCCGAGTCGAACTCGGTCTCGGCTCGGCTCGAGGTCGGCTCGGCTCGGCTCGCACCCACTCAGCGGTCACTGACAGGCGGGCCCGGCACTGTTCACTGCTGGAGGCTGACAGGTGGGCCCCCTGTTTGCTGACTGGACAGAATTAATTACTTTTTGGGTTTTTTTTTTCAGAAATTAGTTTTTAATTCAGTTTTTCATAATTAACTCGAAATAAATGCTAAAAATAATCAAAAATTCCCAAAATATTCTAGAAAATATATTTTATTATTTAGAACCTAAAATAAAATTTTGGAATATTTTTAATTAAGTTTGAATATAAAATAAATTCTTTAAAGTCCTCAAAAATTAGTGTTACTAGTTTTTAATTAACTAAAAATTATGGAAAAATTCCAATAATCTAGAATAGCCTAAAAATAATTCTAAATAAATATTTATATAAGTAAATATACTAAAAAAATTATTTTCTAATTAACTAAGATAATACTCTAAATAAATTCAACATCTATAATAAATATAATAATATAAAATATACACAAATACCTATTTTGGGTGAGGGAGTTTACAGGGGTGCGTGGCCTAGGGCGAGGTATCGGATACCGAGGGTATCCCGGTATCTCGATTAGGCGAGTTTGTGAGTTTAGTAGCTTAATGAGCTCGGTTTGACCTAAAATTTCAGGGGCACCCTAGTTTGACCTAGCTTTGACCATAATTGTCCCCGTTGACCGTAAAAGTCAACGTTTGACCTAGTTTTGACCTAGAGTTGACTTTTTGGACCCCGGGTTGACTTTTTGACCCGATTTTCACCGGTTTGACCCGTTCGACCTAGAATAGCCCTAGAAGCCTGTTTTTAATTATTTTATATCAGTTTAAATCCTTAGAACCCTGTTTAATCCTTGCTTTTCGCATTAGGTCCTTGCGACACCGGTCCGGATCTCGATCATCATCAGTTGCTCAGGACATCAGGCAAGTACCTACCTCTGATAGTTTCCATTTTATGATAGCGTTTATATCACCTGTTCTAGAACTGTAATACTTGATTCTGACACATTATTATACGAGCTGGTACTAGTGGATCCCGTCATGAGATGCTATCCCTCTTACCGTGTTCAGCGGGTACTCTATCACGTGTATTTCATCATGTGCTTCGGGTATTGATTCTCATGTGCTATCATGTGCTTCTTGTGCTCTCGCCTTCGTGTGCGCGAGCTATTATCATGTACGTAGCGTGTTGTGGTTGGATCCAAGAGTATTAGTGGGGGAGGGGAGTAGGAGTTGGTTATGTGATCAAAGCCAAACAGTATTCATGTGTATGTCGGTTATGCAACTCACGTATAACGGAGTTATCGTAGTATTTTTCATGTGCAACCTAAGCCGATCACATAACGAACTTGTGCTCAAGGCACTTAGCTAGTATTCATGTTTCTCACCTGCAGTTACTTTTCCAGTACTTGTATTGTTCTCCAGTTTACTTTGCAGCTACTTATTGTGCTCCAGCTTATATTTATTTCCTGTGCATCTTGTATACTTTTCTATTGCTCGTCATATACACCTTACCATGCATTTAGAGTTGCTTTCAGAGTTATGTACTTTGCTCCAGTCCTGACTGGGCATATTTTTTCCAGAGGATCCTGAGGACTATTGCCCGACGTTCTACGGGCCGGGTGCTGACGACTGTTGTGACCCCGTGATCGAGGAGGAGTGCGCCGAGGAGACGCCTATAGCACCCTAGTTAGCTAGGTGGGTTTCCTGGGTTGGTCCCAGTGTTTTATTTTGGATGATTGTACTTATTCTTTTGTGGCTGTGAGATGTTGTAGCTATTATGGCCTTGGACTGTATTATTTTGGATTGTCTTGCTCTCTTGGTTCTGTTTCTTTGTTTATATCATATCGTGCTTATATTCTTCCTCTAGATTTTGTGATTGAGATTATTGATATATATATTGCGTGGTTGCCCTCCTTTTGGAGAGGTCATGCCGGATTTTTCTGTGAGATATAGATAGATATGGTTAACCTAGAACGGACCTTTACAGCGTTCTACCGCCGATTCTGCGGCGTAGGCTGGACGTACCCACGGCTCATGCCCGATTTTCGGGTGCGGGTCGTGACAACTGTTCTTTGTGTAATTTTAGATAGGACCTTCTTGGACCATGATTGCTGGGGGTTTGACCTATAAGGAGTACGATCACCCTTAAATTTCAAGGATAAATTTTTTTTCAAGGGGGGTAGACTTGTCACTAGCATTTTTTTCCGGAGAGTGGTATTTTTGTCTTTTTTGAATATTGGTAATATTTTGAATATTGGTATTTTAAAAATTATTGTTTGATTGATATCTTATTTTATTATAACTAGTATGGATATTTTTAGCATATAATATTTTAATATTTGGTATGGTTGCATATGTTTATGTATTATATTTAGTTAATGGTTAGTTGTTAGCCATTAGTTAGACTAGTTGTTAGAAGACCTAATTGGACCTAACTAGACTTGTCATGGACCACATCTAAGTTAGACCCATTGAACCCAATATTTAGGCTAGGTCCATTAGACTCATCCCTCTTGACTAATTAGGTGACTTAATTAAACCTTCATTAGGAAGAGAAGCTTCCTCCTTAATTAAATTCTTCATGAAAACCATCAAGGGGTATTCTAGACATTATACATTGCTTGGGAGAGGGGCAAGGGGCTGGCCACTACATAGAGGGGGTTGTCTCTCTCTCCACTTTATTTTATTTTAATTCTAGATCCCCAATTGAGTTCTTCCCTAATTGATTCATTCCTCCACCAAATTTAACCCAATTCACACACATTCTCTCTCAATTTTATCATCTAATAAGCATTGGAGCTTGGATTGCAAGGAGCACTTGAAGGAGGAGAAATTGACAAGAAGAATTATGTCCTAATTGTATCCATTAAGCATTTTATTGGGAATTCATCCCCCAATAGGTAAATTCTGAATCCATCCCTTAATTTAGACTCTAATTTATATATTTAACCATTAAAATCATCCATTGGCTTAGGGCTACCCATAGGATCAATAACTAGGTTCATATGACTTGTATTGTGGAATCTACATGATAATTTTTGCCCAATTAGGGAGAACTCCGAGATTAACATATCAAGTATGCGTTATGAGACTAGTTAGATCTAATTAGACTTAGATCGGAATTGTGAGACTAGACACGTGTCCACAATTGGACACAAGTAGAGCGTATCATGGTATTTCTGTATACGGTGTGATACCGGGATCATTTTGGGTGATTTGTGCAATTTTTCTTTAAATTCCTTTGTAATTAATTGTATTGGTTATATATAATTGTATTTGATATGTATAGATGATAATTATGGAGAATTGGGGGGTTTTTGACATTCATTTTGGGTGCGTATCAAAGAGTATCATATATGTGCATGCCAAGTATTTGGGTTAATGCCTCTTGTGTGGGTGTGTGTGCTATATATGTATATATATACAGGTATATATATATATATATATATATATATATATATATATATATATATATATATATGTATGTGTGTAGTGTATGTATTAGTGTGTGTGTTATGTTTTTATTATAGATAGTGTGGAGGGTGTGTTTGAGTAGTAATGCTTGAGTGTGCATCCTCTTTAGACTCGAGTCCTTGCACATAAGAGTAGTAGTGGGTAGAGGGGAGTATGGTTGTTCCAGTATACATGAGGAGGAGTAAAAGTCATGTGTGTATCATTGACTGTGAAGAAGAGTGACAGTGCAATAGTTGAGAGTAGAGGGGACTCGGGCAGTTAGTGAGGAGCAAATGCAGGTGCTCCAACTGCAGACAATGAGGAAAATCTTGCTGTGCAGTACACCAGATAACTTAATTCTACAAGAACTAAAGTTTGGAGTGAGATTTTGTCACGCCCCAGTCCCAAAATACGTAGGACTAGGACACGTAAGCATGCTAGCCGCATGTATATGGCAACTCTAATATATGGAAACCAAAACACATGCGTACGCTGTAATATGAATAACAATTCACAAGTGGTATAAACTATCTCAAGTCACAGGCATAATCTAAATCTCATCCACAGAAAAACATAAATAAATAAATAACCAATATCTATATAACTAGATCTCAATATGAAGTATCTAAAGATGACAGTCGGATGGAAACAAATCTACTACCGAACTAGAATATAAAAGCAAACACAATATAAGTACTAGTTTTTTTAGCGTACACAAAAGCAAACACAATATAAAAGTCAAAAGGTAAAATGGATGTAATCCAACGGTTGTAAATTGTACGAGTTCAAAAAATTAAGAACTCATGAGTTCCTTTAAGAATTTTGGGGGTAATAGTGTTAGCAATTAGGATTAGGGAATAATAGTGTTAGCAATTAGAATTAAAAAGTAAATGAAAATAACTCTAATTTTTATAGCGTACTAGACGGTTTTTTTTATTTCGAGGGGGGAACCAAAAAAAAAAGGAAGGGGGAGGGCTCCACATACACATTCTTTCTTCAGGTAAAGGCAGAAACTTTTTTCATGAATTCCATCGGCTGTCATCGCCATCGCCATCGCCATCGCCATCGCCACCAAAACCAAAACCAAAACCAAAACCAAAACCAATCCTCCTCCTTTTATTCCACCTCTCTCTCTCTCCGTCTCTCGTGAATTCTCTTGATTGGTCTTTTTCTACTAATCTACTACTACAGCTCTCCCCATCTGGTACGCAAACAAATTCTGCTTCTGCTGAATTCATTCGTTCCATAATATTATTTATTTCTTTTATTTCGATTTCATCTCTTTCCAATCTCTGCTGTTGATTTTTTGTATAAGTTTTGATTGATTGTTCATTCTGATGCTACTGATGATGACTTTTTCTACTCCTTTTTCTTGTTAAGGAAAGGAATTTTCATGCCCAAAATACGGGGTTTTGTTTCAATTTGGGAATTTTGCGAATTGGGTGTTCCAGAATTCTTCTCAATTGGGTTTTTCGAGTTGTAGTTCTGAGACGGATTGTTCTTATTTTTTCTGAACACGCATTATTTTGAGCTTCTTTTTTCTTATTGTTTTTTAATATGAGTATCTAGTATTAATAACTAGTGTAATAAATGTAAATTAGACAAGCTTTGTGTTGTTCTTTTGATTTTTTTCTTCATTGTATTCAGTTTCTTCTTTGTTTTTTTCTTCTTCAAAGAGAAACATTGGATTTAATTTGGGTGATATCTTTTTTTTATTAAGTTGAGATCTGCAGAATGATGGCTAGGAAAAGTTAACTGATCATTTTGTTTTTGTCTTAGAATTAATTGTCTCTGAAACTGAAAATATTGGCTCTACCAATCTGTTTTTTTTTTCTTTAATTTTTAATTTTTAATTCTAGTATGTTCTTACTGCTTTCTCTTCTCAAATTAATTTGGTGTTCAACTTAATTGTTTTTGAAATCGATTAACTGCACAGTCAATGTCAGGAAAAAATAATTGCAGCTCTTGTATAATATGTATCTAAGGAAACACGGACTTCAAAAACAGGTGCTGTGTCGGACATGTATTGGGCATGACATGGACACCAAAATCAATGCCGTTTTGCAGTTTGTGTGTCTTGTCGTGTTCGTGTCCATGCAACATACATATGCATAAATGAAGAGAACATACACCTGCACTAATGAAGATGAAAATGTAGGAGTTGGCTAACAATCTCTACTTGCTGAAAATGGTGTTCATTTTTAAGGTATTTGGCTTATGTATAGGGATTGTGTAATCTTCAGGATCCAGTGAAGGCTTGATTCTTTGTCGTGAAGCGTATTGGGTCTCTTTAGCTCAATGCCTGTATCCGAATTCATATAGAAGCATGACATCCTGAAGTCTTGGTTGCTACAGTAACTGTTTTCTTGTAGAAATGGGAGCTTCGAGCTCCAAGATTGACGATGATAAGGCCCTCATATTGTGCCGCGAAAGGAAACAGTTCGTTAGACAAGCTCTCGATAGACGATGTTCGTTAGCGGTTGCTCACGTTGGTTACATCCATTCCCTCAGGAATACTGGAACTGCACTCCGAAGATTTGTAGAACCCGAAGTCCCTATAGAATCTTCGTTGTACACCACATCGACATCCGCAACACCCGAGCCTCTTGCCCTGACCGAGAAGTCCAATTCTCAGTTCTCAAACTCATCTCCATCATTCTCGCAGCATGTGGAAACAAGTGAGCCTTTCTCTCCGACTCCTTCTCCTCTGTACTCGAGCCAGTTTCATGTGAGTCATATGAAAGCTACAAGGACTTCTTCGAATACAGTTAAGGAGAGACCCCCAGTTGCGGTAACAGGAACTGTGCAAGTATCTACTCCTAAACACTCCGAATCACATTTAGAAGAGACATTTGAAGCTCCTCCGCCACCTGGTACGCCACCATGGGACTATTTTGGTCTCTTCCATCCTATTGATAACCAGTTCTCCATTCAAGAAGTGAAGGGTTTGAGCCATGGGATGGAAAACTCAGATGATATCAGATGTCTCAGAGAAGAGGAAGGCATTCCGGAGTTGGAAGAGGAAGGGGAAAACGCCTCCACCACCGATGGAAGAGACGAGGATTCTATGGACTCGGAAGATGAATTTGACCAACCACCTACTGAATCCCTTGTTCGAATGTACAAAAACAGGACTGAAGAGTTGGATCAGACTTTAACAGACAGCTTACCTGCTGTCTCATCTACGGGGAGTATTGCTTCAGAAACAGAACATCAAAATGGGGAAAAACCGGCTGTCAGCAATGGGATATACGAAACTGATGGAACTTCTGAAGTGGCACCATCTAAGACAACCTCTTCTGGGGTGACACTCCTTAGGAATGGAAGAGAGAAAGAACTTCCCTCTGAAAGTAAAGTTCCAGTAAAGGACTTCTTCTCATGTATGAAAGAAATGGAGGATCTGTTCTTGAGGGCTTCTGATTCTGGAAGAGAAGTTCTGAGGATGCTTGAGGCGAATAAAGTGCAGTTCCGTCCCTTGGTTGCTGAAGAAATAGGTTTTTCCTTCAACTCTTATCACCGTTATATTGCTATCCTATAGAGACCATGCAATTTTCTATTTTCTTTTTCATAATCCCACAATTTAACTGGAGAGAACATCAGTCGAATCATGAGTCCTCTCTTGTTATGCCCTCCTTACTAGTTCTTATTATGCTCTCCTTGCTAGTTTTTTAGTAGTTTGTTATTCTATGAAATTAGGAAAATATATTGGAAGTTTATAATGGTAGTTTTCATATGCAGCCCACAAGCCCAAGCTATCTGCCTATTTCACGGCTTGTTTTTCTTGTTGCACAGAAGAAGCCCCTTTTCCTCAAGGTATGCTCCCTTAATGTGAATGATGTGTCTTTAAAATTGTTCTATAGTCTTTGTTATCTGGAACTGCTAGAGTCAATTATCACCTCCCTATATTATAGCATTTTTTGTCATGAAATGAGAGCTTGATACTGTCTTCATTTCATGTTATGCAAGCAAAAGTGTCCATATATATTTTCTTGAATGTAATGTGCCCAACTTGTTTCACTTATATCCTTCTCACCGTTTCTTTTATGCTTCTTAGCAACTGATTTCTTGATATGTCATATGCTAGTGAGGTCACCAGTTCACAATTTTTTTTGGCTCAGAAGAATTCATAAATACCAGGGTTTCATACTGTATTTACAAAATTACTACAATTGTCAAGGGATGTTGATTTCATTCCTCAATTGTTAATCCAAGTTATTGGTTCTACGTGCAGCAGCTCCAGCTCCTGCTCCTGCTCCAAATGAGATGAAGTACTTACCTTGGCATAGATCAGCATCATCACGCTCTTCATCATCAAGGAATCTTGGTCCAACATCAAAGGATGATACCGATAACCTCGGCAATAATCTCTTTAGTGGCATATGCATGAATTCAGGCAGCCATGCCGCAACATTAGATAGATTATATGCATGGGAAAGAAAGCTTTATGATGAAGTTAAGGTAAACTTCCTCACTGTGCCAACTTCTTAATCCTTTTAATTAATCGAGCATTTAAGCTTCGATAGTGTATTCGATTTCTCGTGTTAAAGTATATATAGGGAGCAACCAAAAATAGTCGAACTTGTTTTTGGAAGAATCTCTGCAACAGCATAAAATGATTCTGCGTGTTTTTTTCTCTCTTCATTTTCTTGGTTAACATAGTATTTACTTCCACTTTCACCAGATAAATACATGTATGCATTTTATAAGACAGACTTACCCCAACTTTCTGCAAATCTTCAAGGAAAACAATAATGCTAAGTTTACTACCAATTGCTTACAACCAACTTACAACCCTCTCTCCCCCCCGCTATCTGGGTCCCACCCTGCCCCACCTCTCCCCCTAATGAGCAGCCGCCACGTGGCGTTCTTGCCACCGGATTGCCACCGGGCAGCCACCTGGTCCCACCTCTCCCCCTTCCCCAATGGACGGCTGCCACGTGGCCGCCACGTCATCAGTTGTAAGTGGGTTGTAAGCATTTTGTTGTAGTGGTAGCATTGTCCTAAATTCTCAGCATTGACATGTTACTCTCAAGTTGGACTAAAAATCTCTTCCTCCTCCTCTCATTCGGCCTCATTCTTCCGTCTCTCATTTAGGGTCTCTCTCTCCCCCAACCCACCACTCTCCCCCTCTTCAAGTTCCATGTCTCATGATCCCCCTCTTCGTGTTCCATGTCTGATGATGACCGTCGAATTTGTAATTATAAGAGAGGGTTGAATATATATATATATATATATATATATATGGTTTTTGGATCGGAATTTTGGAATTCTCAGTTGCATAATCCAAATGACAAAATAGAATATTTTGAAAACAAGAATTATATTTGATTTTTTCAAGCATAATCTTATGTATTATTTGTTGCTTTCCAATAGTTTTAAATGAAATAATATCCAACATTGTTAAATTATTCACACAATAGATATTGTTGTTAATTTTTACTTGCTTTTAGACAAAATCCCCCCACAATAGATAATTTTGATTGGAATAATTTGAACAGTGTAAATTATTATATACAACTTTGACAAATGGTAATGGTTAAATCATATAATAAGGAATTTTATCGACATACTCTAGCATATTGATGTTTGACGTGTCGACATTGTTCCTTTGCCATACTTTTCTTTCTTGAAAGAGCGGTGCAATTTCGTTATGGGCCAATATTGAACGAGGTAAGTATTGGATCGACATGCCAAAACTGTTACAATAGGACTTTAAAATATGACTATTACCGCGAACCTTGACACACACACACACATATATAATTATATATATATAGGTGGACCTAGAATTTTTTTGAGGGGCAAAAATACCTCAAAAAATATTTGAAGAGGGGTTGGGGTTGGGGGTGGGGGTGGGGGGCAATGATACACTAAAAATTATCGGGACATTGACTTGAGACCTCTTAGTTAAAATCATTATACTCTTTGAGAAAATATCGACATATATACCAGGTTGAAACCACTATATCGGTCGACACGAAATAATCCAATGTCGGCTTATATATTTAAAAATCTAGTTTCTATAGTTGTTGTGGTATATAGTTGTTATATATTTAAAATCTAGTTTCTATTTTTGTTAACGAGTCCCAACCCGTTAACCCCCAAGATAGAGTTGTTGTAAAGTGACATGTCAAGGGATCTTGAATTTATCGTCTAATTAGTAACAAGATGAAGAGGGTGAAGAGGTGAAGGAATGCGCAGGTTAGTAGTTTTATATTTGTACTTACCTTAATTAGATTCTTAATTAAAATTACTTGATACATGATTTTAAACTTAGTAGTTTATTTATTTATTTTGAGTTACATTGTTAATGTGTTATGTTAGTTGTTAGTTAGTTTTATCACATTTTGTATATTTAGAAATTATAGTTAAATACAAAATTGACTCTACAATATGCAATATACTATATGTTTATTAATATCTGGCAATTTAAAATATCTCCAACATTTCAAAACCCAAACCAACATGAAACTAACATCTGATTCTACAACTTTGGATTTAAGTAAGTGTAGCTCATTCTTCAAAGTAGTGTGGTGGTAAAACAAATGTCTTCCATATAATGGAAAATCCACTTATTGTCGCAGCTGATGCACTAGGCTCAGTGTCAATATATTCAGCCACGGCTCACACTGTCTACATCAATCAGATTTATTTGGTCGCCTGTCTTAAATGAACAGACAATAGGAGCTGCATGTGTTGGCGTCATTGGTGGCCTTTGTTGAGTTTTGTGTTAAGTTGAGTTTAGTCCCACATCAGGTAGACTAATAGGGAGAGGGGTTAGCCTCTTCTATATAATGTACCCCCTATCCTCTTAATGAATTAATCTATCATTCACATTCTACATGGTATCAGAGCCATAACCCATCCACCTCTCTCACTCTACCCCAAACCCTAGCCGCCAACCCTCCCTTCAGCCCCCCCCCCAGCCTCCCTGCCACCAGCCCTAACCCTCAGCCGCCGTCCCTCCTTCCTGTCTGAACCCTAATTTCCCAAAAAAAAGTTCGTATATCGAAGCCAGAGGGTAGACAATAATTTGTTTGCACAACCTCTGTTCCTAGATTACGACTTCAGGAGCGTATATCGAAGCCAGATGGTAGACAATGATTTGTTTGCACAACCTCTGTTCTTAGATTACGGCTCCAGGAGTTAACAAAGAGTATACAAATTATTTGTTTACGTGGATCTTTGTTTCCCTCCTACCTCGATATCCACATCAGGTTCTACACAGAGAGTGACCTGGGTTACCTCTGTGACCTGGCTTGTGTGATCCTCATACGATCTCTACTTTGCGTGCCGGTTCTGGCCACGTTGATAGCGCATCGGTAAAGTTAATGTGATTATTAGGGTTGGGAAGATCCAGCGACAGTCGAATCAAGTGCAGGATGACTAACACTTATGCAACTAGCAGTGCTACTACTACCGGTGTCGGGAACACATTGGCGGGACCAACTGGCACTGGCACGACGATTTCTTCGATTCAACTCGTCGATCGGCGGTTAGACGGACCAGATGGCTACTCAACATGGCGGACAACATGGCGGAAAAAGGTTGAGAAAGTACTTCGGGGAATACTGTTGTCCAAGCATCTGACTGACAACCCTCCGGAGATGACTGATCCCACATTTGAGCAGTGGGAGAAATAATAGTCGACTGTTTACACAGTTAATGAACTCAATAGAACCATCGGTAGAGGACATGGTTCAGAATACAGACACGGTAAAAGAGTTATAGGAGGTCCTATCGACGACGTTTGATGGAAAACATGACTTGTCTCGTATCTACGACTCAGTCGTCGGCGTCTACCGGACGGAATAGGACGACAAGTCTCATAAGGATCACTTCTGGGCCTTTAAGGCTATGGTCGATGAAGTTGACCGTTTATTACCTCTGACGATGGATATCAATAAAGTAAGGGCTCAACGGGAGCAGCTTCATGTCATGGCATATCTTGCCTCTCTCCGTCCTAATGCAGACTCAGCTCGCTCTCAAATCATTGCTGGAGCTGTTCCATCTCTAATGGAAGCTTATTTTCGTGTCCTACGGGCAGCAAAGGTCGTCGAGACCTCTCCAAGTGATGCTCCCGCCGATCGATCTGCTCTGGGAGCCGCTCGTACTGGATTTTGTGGTGGTCGTGATGGACGACGTGTTGGTCGAAATGTTGGCCGTGGTGGTGGACGAGGCATTGGCGGTTGTGATGGAGGTCGACTGCGCACCTGCTTCAACTGTGGTCTATATGGTTTTCAGTGGCAGTGTACTAAAACTCCTGCCGTCAATGTCACCTCAAATATTCCTGATCTTTGCGGCCGATCCGTACAAATGACTGATGAAGCATATGCAGACTTTGTTGAGTTTAAAGCTCAACATCGAGGTGAAGCTTCTACTTCTGGGTCCACCGCAGGGTACTCAGCGGCATGTGTGGTACAGTCGAAATAGTGGGTCATTGATTCTGGTGCGTCTGCTCACTTGACAGGCGACGCATGTATGATACGAAATTATATACCGGTTGGTCGTATGTCTAATATTACATGTGCCAACGGTGGTTCGCTGACGGTCCATGAAAAATGATTTGTCCGTCTTTCTTCGGAACTGTCACTACATTTTGTATTACATACACCTGGAAACCTATTCAGCTTACTCTCAATTAGTCGGATTACTCGTGATATGGATTGCTCGGTAACATTCTTTCCTGATGGTTGTGTTTTTCAGGACCTAAAGACTGGAAAGACTATCGGTAAGGGGCATGTGGCTGGAGGTTTGTACCTGTTTGACGAACCTTCCTCTGTTGTCTGTGTTGGTGTGAAACTTGATCCTTTTGAGTTACACTACCGGTTAGGACATCCTTCTGTCCAAGCACTCTAGAAAATGTACCCATTTTTAGATGCTTCATGTTCTTTTCATTGTGAGTCCTGTAGTTTGGCTAAGTATCACTGGGTTTCCTATCCGGCAGTCAAAATAAAGTTGCTTCCGCTCCTTTCGAGTTGGTATATTCCGATATATGGGGACTTTGTCCGGTTGAATCTGTGATGGAATTCAAGTATTTTATTACCTTTGTTAATGACTACTCGCGTGTCACTTTTGTTTATCTCATGAAAAATCGCTCCGAATTATTTAACATTTGGTACAATTTTTATGCAAAAATCAAAACACAATTTGGTGTTCCGATTAAATGCGTTCGCAGTGACAATGGTCGTAAGTATATGTCTCGTGAGTTTATTTCACATCTGTCTCAGAATGGCATCATTCACCAAACTTCATGTCCTTATACACCACAACAAAATGGTGTGGCTGAACGCAAGAATCGTCACCTCTTAGAAACAACACGTGCTCTTATGTTCCAAGCACGTATTCCAAAAAGATTTTGGTCGGATGTCATTCTCACGGCTTGCTATCTAATTAATCGCATGTTGTCGTCTGTTTTCAATGGCGATACTCCCTTCTCTCGGTTATATTCCAAATGAGAGCCGTTTCCTTTCTTTCTCCGAATCTTTGGTTGCTTGTGTTATGTAAGGGATACCCGACCAACTCTTTCTAAACTAGATCCAAAGGCAATCCAATGTATTTTTTTGGGTATCCTAAGGATCAGAAATGGTATCGGTATTTTTTTCAGTCTTGAAGCGATATTTTCTCTCTCGGGATGTTACCTTTGTTGAAACTGAGTTTCTTCCACTTCCACAAACTACTGATCCGGCTCCACAAGTTTACTCAGAAGAGGATTTCTTGTTGTTTATTGTTCAAACACAATATTTTCCTGTAAGGGTGCCCTCCCTTCCGGTCCGATGGTCCGCACACACCGGCTCCGTCGGTACCAGCATCGCCGGAACGAATTTCGTCGATAGTGTCTGTGGATACAGCGCCTTCATCCTCTAGCTCCACTGATTTGCTTTCGCTTGATCCGCCAGCTCGACCTCGTCGTACATGTCGTGATCATCCATTATACGTTCACAATTACAAAGGGCTTGCGAGCCACACACAATCATTGGTGGCGATTATTGATAGGATTAAGATTCTCAATTCTGTAGAGGAGGGTCTTAAACATCCCGGCTGACGTGCTGCTATAGAAGAGGAAATGAAAGCACTTCGGGAGAACCATACATGGAACTTGGTTGATTTACCTCATGGTAAGAAGATCGTGGGTTGCAAATGGGTGTTCAATATTAAGGTAAAATCGGATGGCACTCTTGATCGTCTGAAAGTTCGTCTAGTGGCAAAAGTTTATTCTCAGACCTATGGTGATGATTATTTTGAGACATTCTTTCCAGTTGCTCGAATGACCTCTGTGCGCGTCCTCTTGGCCTTAGCTGTTCGCTATGACTGGCCGTTGCTACAGCTGGATATCAAGAATGCATTTCTTCATGGAGATCTTGACGAAGAAGTATATGCGGTGCAACCTCCCGGATTTGTTGCAAGGGAGGGTAGAGTGTATCATCTGCGGAAGACCTTTTATGGTCTCAAACAATCCTCTCGTACATGGTTTGGTCGTTTCACAAATGTGGTTACTCAGTTTGGCATGTGCCAATCAAAGAAGGACCATTCAGTAATTTACCGTCAGATATTAGCTGGGAGAATACTACTCGGTGTCTATGTGGACGATATTGTGATCACAGGAGACGACAGTCAGGACATTGCAGAACTAAAGAAGTTTTTAGGAGAACAATTTCAAACCAAGGAATTGGGATCGTTGAGCTATTTTTTTGCGTAGAAGTCACACGGGGTAAGCGAGACATTGTAATATCTCAGAGAAAATATGTGCTTGACATCCTAAATGATGCAGGAATAATGCAAGCTAAGGGAGCAACCTCGTTCATATTGCTACTAACCATGTATTTCATGAACTAGGAGAAGAAACATGATATAAAGCAGCAGATATGTGGTATGATAACCAGTCTGCTTTTCATATTGCTACTAACCCTGTATTTCATGAAAGGACAAAGCACATTGAAATTGACATTCACTTTGTCCGTGATGAGTATCAGAAAGGGATGATAAAGTTTCACCATTTGAGGACCGGCGATCAGATAACTGATATATTTATAAAATCTCTTTTAGGTCCTCGGGTTCAATTTCTCTGTAACGAGCTGGGCATGATTGACATCTATGTTCCAGCTTGAGGGAGGGTGTTGAGTTATGTGTTAAGTTGAGTTTAGTCCCACATCGGATAGACTAATAGGGAGAGGGGTTAGCCTCTCCAATACTCCCCTCTCCTCTTGATGAATTAATCTATCATTCACATTCTACCGTCTTGATGGTGGCGATAGGTGGTGTAGAGAAGCATTTCGGCTGTAGTAATTGCACATTGCCTTGACCTTTCGATGGCAATTAACTAGAATGTGAAGAATGAGAATGCATTTGCCAAATGAATACGTTCTTTAATAGCAATTCATGTAACACTTATGTGTTATTAAAATGTATCTGTAATTTTTTAAACACTATATTCTAAAGTAATATTTAACAAGTTTAACTAGGATACAATGTCTTATATAGGCTTTGTTAGGAAACCTAGGGCTTCGCGTTACGCGTCGGTAAAGGTTTGTTGCTTGCATCCTGGAGGATGGAGATTCGAGTTACGTAAACAAACCCCTCTCTCTCTCTCTCCATATATATATATATATATATATATATATATATATATATATATATAGAGAGAGAGAGAGAGAGAGAGAGAGAGAGAGAGAGAGGGGGATTGGGATTCCCGCACTTAAGCATTCCCACATGTTCCCCACAATAGCATCCGTTAGATAATTTTTTGACGGTTCAGATTTAGATCAAAATCTCGCAAGAAATTGGTTAGTTTAAGAATCTAATTTGAACTGTCAAAAAAGACAATCCAACGGTTGTTATTATGAAAAACATGTGGGAATGCTTAAGCAGTGTAGTCAAAGGCGCGCCCCAGGCGCGTCTAAGGCGCGCCTTGCTCCGAGGCGCGGGGAGAGCGCCTCACAAGTGTCCAGGCGAGGCGCAGTCAACGAGGCGCGCGCAAGGCACGCCTTTTTCGGAGGCGCGCGAAGTGGACAAGGCGCGCCTAGCCGCGCCTTGATAATTTTCGGTTTTCTATATGTTCCATCATTGCAGGAACAGCAGCTAGTGCAAAAAAAAAGGCCCAGAAACAAAAGCCCAACAAGAAAGAAAGAAAGAAAGTCAGAAAGAAAAAAAAAGTCAGATAGAAAGAAAGAAGAAAGAAAGTCAGAAAGAAGAAAGAAATCGGGAAGGAAAGAGAGAGAAGAAGGAAAAAAAATCTAGTACTTACCTGACGACCTTGGCGACGACGACGGAAGATCACACCCTGCGGTGGACATCCTGCGACGGCAGGAGCTTCAGGTACTCTCTCTCTCTCTCTCTCTCTCTTAAGGTACTCTCTCTTCTCTCTCTCTTCAGGTTCTCTCTCTCTTAAGGTACTCTCTCTCTCTCTCTCTCTCTCTCTCTTCAGGTACTCTCTCTCTTTTCTCTCTCTCTCTCTCTCTCTCAGTATATAGAAACTTTCTGCACTGTTTTTTTAATAATATATGTTATTTGGTATATGTTTTCTTCTTTTTTAATGATATCTGCTCCAATAAACAAGTTTTTTTTAATTATGTGTACTGTTTTTTTTAATTGTATATATTGTTTTTGCAATTTAAAATTTTGTATGCTGTCAGTAGAAAGGATTTTTTTTTTGTATAGTTTTTTTTAAATTGTTCCTACAAACGAAGTTATCACTATAAATTTTTATTTATTTTCACAGAATGGCAACCCAAGAAAATCAAGGAATGGGATCTTCAAGCTCTTCTAACTCCAACCGAAAAGATCCAGGTTGGAAGTACAACATCTTGGCGGATCCTAACGATTCCAATTCAGTAACTTGTTTATTTTGTAACAAGATTACAAAAGGTGGTATATATCGAGCAAAGCAACATCAAATTGGGAAGTATAGGAGTGCCAAAGCATGTGATAAATGTCCTCCGGATGTCAAGGAAGAGTTGGAGAACCACATAACCCAAAAGAAAATACAAAGGTCTGAAATTTTTGAGCCAATTTATCACTTGGGTGATTATGATGTTGATGAAGAGATTGAAGTCCAAGAGTTGCATGGAGGTGGTAGAGACAAAAGAGGACGCGACGGAGGTGAAGCGGGTAGTAGCAAGAAGATGAAGACAAAAGCATCTAACTTGAAGGGTCCAATGGATCTTTATACAAGTAGAACCCAAAGTGCAAGAAAGGGAGAAAATAAGACAAATTAGCATGAATGAAGCTTGTGACAAAGAGCTAAGAAGTAGAACAATTAAACACATAGCTCGTTTCTTTTATCAAGCGGGAATAGCTTTCAATGTAGCGCGTCTAGAAAGCTTCAAGACTATGATTAATGCAATTGGGAATTATGGCCCAAATTTGAAGCCTCCAAGTTACCATGAGTTGAGAGTACCACTCCTTAAAAAGGAGTTGGATTACACAAAAGATTTAATGATCATAAGGAAGATTGGGAAAAATATGGTTGTTCTATTATGTCCGATGCATGGACGGATAGAAAGCAAAGGACTTTGATAAACTTTTTGGTCAATGGTACGAAAGGAACTATATTTGTGGAGTCCATTGATGGTTCATCTTTTGTGAAGACCGGAGAAAAGATGTTTGAACTTCTTGACTAGTTTGTAGAACACATTGGTGAAAAGAATGTCGTTCAAGTGATTTCGGATAATGGAAGCAACTATGTCTTGGCCGGTTAGTTAGTTTACTTACGACTTTATGAGTCGTGCATATTTATTTTTACTAACAAACTATCTTACTTGTTTTATGATTTGTTTGATTTTGATATTAATAGGCAAACTTTTGGAGGCAAAGAGGAAGCATTTGTTTTGGACTCCTTGTGCAGCACATTGCATAGATCTAATGTTGGAGGATATTGGAAAGATTGATAAGATCAAGAGGACCATTGGTAGGGCAATCAATATTGTTGGGTTTATCTACAATCACACATTTGTGTTGAACATGATGAGGGAGTTCACCAACAAGAAGGAGTTAGTGAGATGTGGAGTCACACGTTTTGCGACATTATTCCTTACGTTGCAAAGTGTTTATAAGCAAAAGAGTTGTTTGAGAAACATGTTCACATCGGAGAAGTAGATGAAAAGTAGATGGGCAAAGGAAGCAAAAGGTAAGAAGGCATCAGAAGTCGTTTTTATGCCTACTTTTTGGACTACTGTCTCTTTTACTTTGAAGATAATGGGTCTACTTGTCAATGTCCTTCGTCTTGTTGATAATGAAAAAAAACCTGCAATGGGATACATATATGAAGCAATGGATAGGGCTAAGGAGACTATAGAAAAATCTTTTGATGGCAATAAAGAGAAGTATAAGACGATATTTGAAATAATTGATAAGAGATAGAATCACAGCTTCATCATCCATTGCATGTTGCAGGTCATTTTTTGAACCCTCATTTCTTCTACAATAATCCTAATATTGAGGGTGATAAAGAAGTTGTCAGTGGATTGTATGCATGCATAGAAAGACTAATTCCATCTCAGGAGATGCAAGATCAAATTATGGATGAGTTGTCATTGTACAAGAAAGCTATAGGTCTCTTTGGTTCCAACTTTGCCAAAAGATCAAGGAGCAGCAAATCGCCTGGTAATGATATTTTATTGCTTATTAGTAGTTTAGTACTCTAGTAGTTGCAATTTTTATTTCTAATAATACAATTACCTTACAGCTATATGGTGGGATTTGTATGGTGGTGAAGCTCCTAAATTGCGCGAGTTCGCAGTCAAAGTTCTTAGTCTAACATGTAGTGCATTTGGTTGTGAAAGAAATTGGAGTATGTTTGAGCAAGTAAGTATTTTTATTATACCATTAAAATACACTTCTTCTTTTTATAAATATATTCATTAATTTTCTTTCTTTTGGAAAAGATTCATTCAAAGAGGCGAAACAAATTGGAGCATCAAAAACTACAAGACTTGGTTTACATCAAGTATAATAAAAAACTCAAAGCTCGTCATGATATGAGGGATGAGATTGATCCTATATGCTTAGAAGATATTGATAATAGCAATAAGTGGTTGATTGGGAAGACGGGGGATCCAAATGATGATGTTGAGCTAGTTTTTTATGAAGAGCAACTCTCATGGAGAGATGTGGGTCTAGCAATGGGGGTTGAAGAGTCTCTAGCAAACACAAGGCAAGCGACATCAAGATCAAGACTTGCTGCTACAACTTCAAGATCTATAAGGGCTACAACATCAAGTCTGCAAGTTGAAGAGGATGAGCTTGATTATGACGAAGATACGGAGGAGGAGGAAATTGAGGGTTTCAACCCTGACGATACTGATGGTGACGATGATTTGATGGACGAGTTTGATGAAGATGGATGATTGCTCTATTGATTCTGCTTTCATTTCACTTGTGTTCTTTTTATTTAGCAACTTTTTTGTTAGAGAACACAAATCCTTGTTAATTTTGTTGACTGCTACTATTTCTAGCTCACTTGGTTATATTAAAGTTAAACCATGCACTAGTTAATTTTGTTGACTGCTACTGTTTTCTTAAGTCTCGTTTTGTTCGAAACTTCGAGTGGATGTTTTGCTTGTAGAAATTTCTTTAATGGTGTCTGGGTGAAGTTTATTTGATATTTGAGAAACACTAATATGTGATCAACATTCTTATTATTTGATATTTGAGAAACACTTATATGCATATTAAGATTCTTTGGGATCTTATGATTTCACTTCCTTTCTTGATGTCTAATTTGTATTTCTGTCTCAGATCTATCTAACGGGGGCAACTCACCCCTTGAGGTTAGTTGGAGTATTACAGGCTTATTTCAATGCATACATGCCAAATTATTGATCTTTTTTACCAATATGAGCTATTAGTTTGACATTGCAATCTTCAATGACCTTGTAGGAAAAGTGCTTTATTGAATCACCTGCTGTGGCAAGTGCTACAGATATGAAGCCCCCTATTTCTATTACATATACTCCATCTTCCTCATCGTGCAAAGCAGCAGGCCCCTCAACGTCCCAGAGCTGCTCTCTTCCATCCGTCTCTCAAGTCTTTGAACGAGAGTGGCAGTTGTTCTCCTGAAGCCTGAAGGTAGGCAATCTTTTCTGCTCTCTGTATGCAGCAATGACATGTCTGCTGGAGGATCGCAGGGTGGTTCATCTGATTTGTTTCGAGCCTTGCTTTCTGCAATCACGAGAAGAAACAAAGAACTGAGGCATGTATAATCATCTCTCTTTCCAATGCATATACACATCCACCCTTACAATAAGTCAAACTTGGTCTATATTTTTTTTTTTGTATATATATATATATATATATGCGCCTCGCATCGCCCGGGCGCGCGTCTTAAGTGCGCCTTGCGCCTCGGACGATATGGACCATTTGCGCCTTGAGTGCGCCTTGCGCCTTTGACTACCTTGTGCTTAAGTGCGGGAATCCCGATCCCTCCTGCCAAGTGGGAGTCTCGTTGCACTAATACGCCCTCTTTAGTCTTTGTTAGGCATGAATCTGATGAACAAGGTGTTCCATCAGCATCTGGACAGGTTTGTGGTGACTGGAGAGGGTATCTCGGTGGATCCGAGAAAGATCATGGCAGTTGAGGCATGGAGTGCTCCGAGTTCAGTAGCCGAGGTCAGGAGTTTCTTGGGACTGGCAGGCTACTACAGGAGATTTGTTCAGGATTTTTCCCGGATTGCAGAGCCGTTGTCCAGGCTGACTCGGAAGGACGTGGAGTTTGTTTGGTCAGAGGAGTGCCAGGTTGCCTTTGATGAGCTGAAGAGGAGGTTGACGACAGCTCCAGTGTTGACGTTGCCATCAGGTTCTGGAGGATTCACTATCTATAGTGATGCATCGGGGAATGGACTGGGTTGTGTGTTGCAGCAGAATGGGAGGGTGATTGCCTATGCTTCCAAGCAATTACGTCCTCATGAGAAGAACTACCCTACCCACGATTTGGAGTTGGCAGCGGTCATCTTTGCTCTGAAGTTGTGGAAACACTATTTATACGGAGAGCGTGTGGAGATCTTCACAGACCACAAGAGCTTGAAGTATGTGTTTACCCAAAAAGAGCTGAACATGAGGCAGAGGAGATGGTTGGAGTTGATGAAAGACTTCGACATATCGTTGCAGTATCATCCAGGGAAGGCGAACGTAGTTACGGATGCATTGAGTATGTATCCGGTAGCTATGTGCCTGACTACAGATCGTTATCTTCTGGCAGATCTAGAGAGCTTGGGCATTGAGGTGATAGTGCCTGGAGTTGAGATGCAGATGTGGGGACTGCAGATTCAGTTAGAGTTGGTAGACCGGATCAGGGCTACACAGTTTGAGGATGAGTCCCTGAGGAGCATCAGGGAGCAGGTTCAGATGGGATTAGCAGATGACTTCACCATTGCTGATGATGGTTCTTTGCGGCACGGTACCAGGTTGTGTGTGCCGAGTGGGTCGTTGCGCGAGGAGGTTCTCCAGGAGGCACATCGATCCCAGTATTCTATGCATCCAGGTGCCAACAAGATGTATAGAGATCTGAGACAGCATGTATGGTGGTACGGGATGAAGCGGGAGGTAGCACGCTTCGTATCCCGATGCTTAGTGTGCCAGCAGGTGAAGGCGGAGAGGCAGAGGCCAGGAGGATTACTCCAGCCGTTACCCATTCCGGAGTGGAAATGGGAGCATGTGACTATGGATTTTGTTTCTGGACTTCCCCGTTCTCCAGGCGGGAAGGATGCGATTTGGGTCATGCCGGATTTTTCTGTGAGATATAGATAGATATGGTTGACCTAGAACGGACCTTTACAGCGTTCTACCGCCGATTCTGCGGCGTAGGCTGGACGTACCCACGGCTCATGCCCGATTTTCGGGTGCGGGTCGTGTTTTGTCTTTGTTAGGAACCAAAACTTTTAGTAATTAATGTTATGAAATTGTGAACAAATTAGTTACAGATTTTCTATTAAATTACTGACTATTTAAATATTAAAGATGCTTTTGGGAAGGAAATGAATCCTGGACAATGAGGTTACATATCGTCCTTGCTAGACATAATTTGGATTGCTATCAGTTTGCTGTCATCGGAGTCGTGAGGACAAAGCAATATGTTGGCTTCAATGCTATAGAAGTGCTAGGTAGCCGTTGTGCGGCAAAGGGGACGCCCGGGCGGCTAGGCGGCCGCCTATGCGGAAATATGCGGAAAAACGTTACCATTATAAAACCGTAGGATTTTCTAGTTCATTGTAAGTAATACAAAACTAGATATTTATAAAAAAAAATATAGAATAAGGATTATATCATAAAGAACTTTAGCAAACACTCAAATGTACCAAAGACTACAATAACAAATATTAAACAAAT
The DNA here is from genome assembly GCA_036927795.1 of Iris macrosiphon. Taxonomy (NCBI): domain Eukaryota; kingdom Viridiplantae; phylum Streptophyta; class Magnoliopsida; order Asparagales; family Iridaceae; genus Iris; species Iris macrosiphon. Next base: position 87,449,507 of record JAYESA010000005.1, read on the forward strand.
ATAATTAAAAATTAGAATTCACCAAAAATAATATAATATGAAGTTTAAAATAATTCCTTTATTTTATCATTATAAACTAAAACTATATATAATTCCTTTCTTTTATCATTGTAAACTAAAACTATATATATAAAACTGGAAACATTATAAATGTAACATCTATTATAAACTAATCAATTCACATAACAAGAATTTGAATAGATAAAAACAACTCATTCCTCTAAAAAAAATTTAGTTTTGGTATTGAATGATTTTTTAAAGAGTACAATTCCTGACATTTAGTTTATCCAATTAGGCTTCTAGTTGTTCTTCCCCATATGCTTCCACCACTTGTTCTCCATCGGATTCAAACTCATAGTCCGTTTCATCACCTTCCTCTTCTGATTCTTCATCCATTGGTAGTTCTCTTCAACATTTCTACTACTTTTTCTAGGTTGTAAGGCATCACCCACTGCCAAGGCTTCTTCAACCATATCCCATGCAAGTCCTGAGCCGGGTTCAACTTCCTTGTCATCGCCACCATCAACAATCCACCCTTGTGCTTTACTTTCTTCATGGCAAGTAGTGGATCCACCTCTTTCTCCTTTTTTCTAGTTTTTCTCTTCTATTTTTTGTCGATGATTAGGGATGGGTTTGAGACTTTTAATTTTTTTATAAAGGTCAATATAGATATTTTTGGGCCAGGCCGAAAATAGACAAAAAAAAAACTCGATCAAAATCCAGGTGACTTTTTATTATTATTTGGACACATAATGCAAAATTTTCATGCATAGTGTTACTTTTCTGTGCATAATGCCACCTACCGTCTAGAACGCACAATTTATTGAAAATTTTGGTGGTGGCTAGCCGCATAGCTCCTAGGCACCATTTGTAACGCATTTTAGAACACTGGTTGTTGTACATGGTAGAAACATAATTGAGGCGAGTAAGGTCATCAGTTGTCAACATCATCTAATGTTTAGGTAAAATCTTTCAAGTCGTTTCCAATATCAAAATTTTGATTTGGATGCCTTCTTCTCCTGAACATACCATTAATCTTTTGTCACCGGTGGTAGGTAGATCTACTCATGGCCATAGGACGTGAGGTAAGACAAACTGGAGATGATGGTTCCGGTATTCAGGTGATGGAGAGAAGAAACAAATGGTTCCTTTAGAACTTATGAAACATCATACTAGATATTCTTGCAATTTCAAGCTTGTGGATGTTAATTACTGCTTGATTAGTAAGCTTATCTAATGCCAATTTCTCCACTGTAATGCTGCTTTTAAGTCCAATGTCAATGATTTTTAAAATGTTAATTCTAACAGATAGGTAGAAGAAAATTTGCTTCTGTTTGCATTCTAAACTATTTGCTTTGGAACTCTAGAATTTTATATACTATTCACTAATATTTCAGGCAAGTGGGATCATTCGGAGAGAATACGATATGAAGTGTAAGCTTCTAAGGCGTCAGGATTCTAAAGGGGAAAACCCGTACAAGATTGATAGAACCCGTGCTTCTGTCAAAGACTTGCATTCTAGAATTCGAGTGGCAATTCACAGAATCGACTCAATTTCTAAAACAATAGAGGAAATAAGGGATAAAGAACTGCAACCTCAGCTGGAGGAGTTGATTGGAGGGTATAGTTTTCTTAAAACTTCTATTTTATGCTTATTACTTTTCTTAAAACTTATATTTTATGCTTATTACTTCCACACAAACAAGTTTACGTGTATGCAAGCAATCAAACATTCATTCTATTTCTGCGTGGTATTAATCCTTGATTATAACTTAGCCTTTGTAAATTATTTAGTAAAATGTTCACTATGTTAATAAAGCTTGAAACTAGTTATCCTGCTTGGTTCTAGTTTGGTTGCTAGTTTCAGAAAACCTCTGGCCCATACTAAGGCAACAGGCTCTCTCTCTCTCTCTCCAATAAAAAAGCTTGAAGCAAGTTATCTTGCTCGGGTCATTATGACAATCAAATGAAGAAAGAGATGCTTGCAGAGCAAAGTTAGCTTTAGCTCATAATTGCTTTGACAGTACTACTTCTTTACTTTTGCCAATTCCTGTAAATAAAGAAAAAGGGTCTCAATGTCTCAAGGACTGATTGGTTGCCTCCTGAAGTTTAATGCAAAGTCGCATAAATAGCCGTTACTGCTCCTGTCGAACTACTGCATAAGATTATCGTTAATATTGCACTTATGACACCTTTGCATATATGGATAGTGTAGAATATATATAATAGAACTATACAGCTCATTATTATATTTTCTACAGATAGCAATCTGTCCCTATTGTTTACATGACAAGACTGCTACACACCTTAATCTTGTTTTTGCATCATTAGCCCATGCACATCGGGAATGTCATTCCTCTCTGCTCTTTGGCTTAGTGTGTCATGGAGATGAATGCAATTCCTTATAGCAAATTTATCTTCTTTGTCTAGACTCTTTAATAGTCTAGGGGAACTTGGAGGGTGCTCCTTGGTTCCATGAGGTTAAACTGCATCACATAAAAATCCAGGAAGAAAATTGCTCAAACTATTAAGTAATCTTCAATGGCACTATCCATGTATATATATGATTCGGCGTCTCAGTGTGTTTCACCAAATGGAACCTAACTAATAAGGAAAGAACCCGTAAGCTATGTACATAGAAACCGATAACTAAAATACTCTGAAATTTGAAATAAATTAAGTGAAATAATACGAACTAATAATGCCTCAATAGATTTTAGGCTAATTTACACTAAAATACTCTGAAATTTACCCTTTGTTCACTTAAATACCTTGAACTTTGCTTTTGTTCAAATTGCTCCCTTGAACTTTACTCATCTTTTGAGTGCCTTGATATTGCTGACAGAATGGTACTAACGACCTTTCTTCTCTGGTGTTAACCCAAGAAAATAGATTAATTTTATCTGAAATTGACATATTTTGTGAAGATACTCATTCAAATTGAAGGATTAAAAGTTAATTCTAGATATTTACAAGTAAAATTTTGAGTTTTTACAAGAACTCATGCCTAATTCATGAATTTAAAGTAAATATAAGAAGAAATCATTTCAAATTAGCTAAAAGAGTTGACATCTAAACGAAAAAAATCACTAGAAAACCCATCCCCCTTCCATTTCTATAAAGAAAGATAGTGTTCTTGATTGGGGAAGCAGCAAATTGGGGGCAACTACATGGGGATGGAGGTATGTGCTACCAGAATTAGGTTTAGGGTTTAGTTAGAAAGTGGGTGGGAGGTTGAAGTTGAGGGTATAAAAGTCCTCAAAAAAGCATGTGTTGATAATGTGATATGGTATTTGGATTGATGTTAGCGGAACATAGAAAAGTGATAACGGCTATAAAGGTTGTTAGAGTTATTTTATTTTTATTTATCTTGTAAGGGTATAATAGTAATTGTGGGTGTATTGCATATCAATATAAATAGACATGAGATGCAACCTAGGGTTTTATGTCCTTGCAATTTTCTTTCTCATATTCTCTTTTCTCCTCTCCTCTCTCCATCTCCAAACTTCACTTGGTATCAGAGCATCTTTTGAAAGTACTTTACGTCCAATCCACGACAGGGCCGAATTTTTCGGCTGTTTTTCGTCTACTTTTCATGATTCGCCGTTCGTCGTTTGTTGTTCGTGGTCGTTCGTGGCTCGTTTATGAGATCTAGAGTTTCTACATATCTCCGTTGGTGGTTCGTCTTCGGTTCTGGTTCGTTATGAGATCTAGGGTTTCAAAGATTTCGTCTTTCTGTTGCATCTGCAAGTATGGTGGGAAATAGTTTCCAATAGTCTCTCTCCTCTCCTCCACAGAACAACCCCCCCTCCCCCCCCCCCCCCCCCCCCCCCCAACCCATCTTTTTGTTTTGACATATGTTTGTTCTCTTTCCCAACTAGGTGTTTCCCGTGGCTCCTTGTAGAATTTTCTGACCAATTTTCCTTATTTTATATTTTGTAATATCAAGTATAATGCATTCAATGTCGTTATATGTTTAGAAAGATCCATATTATTTTTATTTTATATGTTTTTTATTAAGCACTTCATCTGCAATTATGAGTATATGCTTGTTAGGATTTGAATCCCAGATCACAGTCTCAGTCATAAACCAGAAGCTTTTCTTAAGTTAACTACTATATGCTCCTAATCTTCAGGTCCCTGCCTTGCTGGCTTTTCACCGCCTTAACAAGCTTGTATGTATCGGTGTGTTTAAGAGGTTTGTTGAAAGTTCCTAGTGATCAGCATTGGATCAAACATTTAGATTGCAAACTTGATAAAATTCCTCTTGTTTTACCACTTTTTGTTTAGACTGCATATTCATACTTTGAATCTTCTACTGTTTGTCTCCCTATATGCTCGACTGATATTCTTCTCTCTGAATTGATCTCAATACAGCTTGACTAGAATGTGGACGATGATGTTCAGCTACCACAAGCATCAGTATGACATCATCTCAGCAGCATCCAGTAATGGAGGCACCAAACTCTCATCCATCCACTCTGAATCCCGTAGACAAGCCACTACTCTCCTCCAGTTTGAGCTCGCCTCATTGTGCTCAAGCTTCACGAAATGGATCACGTCCCAAGAGTCCTACGTAACATCCATCAATGAATGGCTTCTCAAGTGCGTCATCCTCATTTCAGTTCAGCACAAGTCCAACAGGCGAAGGAACCAGCAGTTCTCTCCACGAAGGAACATTGCTCCTGCCATTTTTGTCACTTGCCGAAATTGGCTGAGGTTGCTTGAAAAATTGCCGACCAAGGAAGTGACGGATGCTATAAAAGATCTTCTGGAGGTAACTACCCATTTCTTGCCTCACCAAGAAAAGGGCCACAGGACAAGGAATGCGGGGGGAAGCTATGAAGAGTTGCATCGGACCGACACTATGGTGGATTGGAGTCTGAACTATGACAGTCTACAGTCAGGCATGGTGATCTTCTTGGATCGGTTGAAGTCCTTCGCAGAGGCCTCGATGGTGAATTATGAGGCCCTCCAGAAAGAGATCGGCGAAGCTCGTGATGCCTACGAGAGAGCCGGGACAAGGTCATGAATGTTTGGGTTGGGGGGTGGCTTCAGAAAGGCTGAATAGTCTTTTGGTATAAAAAAATGAACGGAGCAAGTGATGGATTCAGCAGTGGACTGCTGCTATCTTTTGTAATTAATTACAACATCTATTGGGAGATTGGACTAAAGGGAACTTTTTAGTAGTTTAGGAAGAAATAAACATGCCAATGGGGGATGGGGTGATAGTATGTGTAGATTGCTTGTTTTTGAAGGGTGTACCAAAAGCCAAGTGTAATCAATCCTAGCTAAATGTTTATGTTTATTAGGCCATTTCAATAAGTGCATGATGAGTGAAGTGTTAAAACTGGGAGTCACATTCTGTGTGCTGTCAAAAATCTCCTTAACTGGCCGGGAATTGCCAAAAATTGCCTTTCTTTGAGAGAAAAATAAAAGAAAAAAAGTTCTGTGTACATACTGTTTGCGTATTTCTCGGCTGTGTTTTGTTCGTTTACTACTGCTTGCTGAATCCTCAGCATGTAAGTTTCTTGGATAGACCATACAAAGCATGTAAGTTTCTTGGATAGACCATCTGTGTATTTTTCGCCGTCTTCACTGCTTGTTGAATTCTCAATAAGCAAGTTTCACAGACAGTTTTGTTCGTTTTGTGATTTATTGCTGAATTGTCAACAAGCAAGTTCCATGGACAGACTGTCAATGTTTTTCTCGCCTGAGTTATAAGTTTCGTAGATAGACCATCTGTGATTTTCTCGCCTTGAGTTCTGTTTGTCTGACAAGAAAGTTTCATGGAGAAAGTTTCGTGTGCATTTTCCCTGCCCGTGTTCTTGTTCATCTGCGATTGCTTGTTCAATCCTCATTTCTTTGGATACTACATTTTTTTTCCTCTTTCCGGAGTTTTGTTTCTGGGACTACTTGTTGAATTCTCCCATGCAAGTTCTGGGGACAAACATTCTGCATTTTTTTTTCTGCTTAGTTTTGTTCGTCCAAAACTGCTTGTTGAATCCTTAACAAGCAAATTCCATGGACAGACTGTCTGCATTTTTCTTGCCTAGGTTTTGTTCATCTGCGACTGCTTACTGAATCCTCAGCAAGCAAGCAAGTTCTATGGACAGATCGTCTGCATTTTTATGCTAGTGAAACTCTCAGGAAGTGCATGTCCCATCCGATTCTTTCACCAGGAAGACCGTCAGCATGGACCTTTGAATGAGTAAAACACATTAGTTTGCAGTTTTGGCTAAACCCTATAATGTGTGCCATCGATTAATAATGAAACACTGCCACAAGGGACAAATGATGGGGATATACCAAAAGTAATTTATTCCAACAAAAAGGCTAAATTATAACTTGATACCCTCAACTATCCAAAATGTTAAAATTGACACCCTCAACTTTGATGGGTGCTAACTTAATACCCTAAAAAATAAAGATACCAAATTGTCCCCCTCCCTCCCTCCCTCCCTCGCCGGCGAACCGCTCCCTTCCTCCCCTCTTCGGCAACACCCTCACCCCCCTCCCTCTCCGGCGCCGGCACACGAACACTTCTGGTTTACTTCTTTTGTTAGGTCTCGATTTCTCCGCTATGATCTCCTTAGTAGTTTAAGGCACAGTACCAAGTAGCAGCAGCGGCAGCCGCCGTTGCCGTCGTCGGAGGCCGCCGGGGGGGGTGGGGGAGGGGGGGGGGGGGGGGGGCGTTCAGCGTGGTTTGGTACGGGTAGGAGAGGTCTCCGGGGGCGGGTAGGGGGGTGGTCGCCGGAGGAGGGTAGGGGGGTCGCTGCCGGAGCTGCAGCCGACGGTGGGGGGTTGGGGTGGGGGAGGGTAGTTTAGGAATAAACAATTTTTTGGTATCAAGTTGAAAATATTAGTTGAGAGAGGGTATTAAGTTAGTACCTATCAAAATTGAGTGTGTCAATTTGAACATTTTGGATAGTTGAGGATATCAAGTTGTAATTAAGCCTAAAAAAAAGCCCAATGAAAATCAAGCCCAAGTCACGAATAAAGTTGAGCCAAAAAAATGCTAGTATAAACAGGGTACTAAAAAAGTCAAAAAATTTGTTGTAGCGAAACTATTTTTAATAAAATTAGCTAAAACGAAAGTAGTTTTAGAAATTTATGTGGGTAGATACGTCCCGCCAACTGTGCTGGTGGAAAAATGGGACGGCAAAATTTCGCTATCTTAGTTGGCTGAAATCCAGATGCAAATTTGGGCCATGGCGGCTGAAATCCAGATGAAAAATTGTTCTTATATACTAATAAAAATGCATGTTTGGTTTAGTGCTTAGTTTAGCATGAGAGAATGATGGCCTAACATAGCGGATCGGGAGCCCCGTTTTCGGAGGCCCGTTGAAGTCCCACTCGCCTTGGCCGTTGGATCGTGTGGCATCGTGCGGGCCCTGCTCGATCCGACTGTGCAGGGGAGGGGGGCTTTGGCAGGGCCCCAGGGGCGGATCTTTTGATCCGCCACCCCTATATATATATATATATATATATATATATATATATATATATATATATATATGGGATGGATCAAAAGCCCTGCACCATCGTATCGGGGGGCTCGTGTGGGGCCCAAGCGCGTGCCCGCTCGATCCGACGGTCGAGGTCGACGAGGCTGTCACGCTCTAGTACCGGAATACGGAGACGGACATGGCCAGCTATTCCGTATAATATACTATACGTCGTACGACGATCACGGCTGTAACTGGACAAGGAGGGTGCATACTACAATCAAGTCACCTAGGGTTACAAAGAACATCTATTGTCTCAACCAGTCAAGTAAAAAGTAGTAAACATAGAATATATATGACAAGGAAGTAAGGTGTCCAAAACGTCCTGCCAAAACATTCTAGAAATCAGCTATACAAAATAGGAAAAAGCTAGCAGAGTAGCAAAAGTACACGATCATGGTCAGCTGCAGTCTGATTAATTACAATCATATAACGGGAACTAAATGTCCAGACTTGCTGGCTAACAGGTGCCAGTGGCTAAACGCCAAGAAGAGTAAAAATGTACAATAACGAGCAGGAAAGAAGAAACCCACTCGTGGTCCGTCTGGTGCGTGCCATCAGGAAGGGAAAAATAAGCTGGATCTTCTGGAACTGGATCGAAACCTGGCCATGCAAAACCAGTGGTGTTAGACCCCAAATAGCAAGTACCACAAAGGAAGCACAAAATGGAGAAACAAAACCTAAACAATAGATAGGTATAATATAGGTTCGACGTCGTGGCTTCGGTCCATGTCTATCCTAACATAACAGCCCAACCCTACAACCAAACAAGGACAAGGGTTGAACCATCGCACTATGATAGTCCATGTCCCTAGACTACTAATAAAATAAAATAATCACAATCAGATCCAGTTATAACGGCCAATCACTTGTACGACTTACTATTGTGGAGTCTGAGTTATCTTAGAACAGATGCATAAAGAAATCCTCAGATCGTGAGCTGTTTGGCGGGGCTAACCGAGCCATAGTATACACATAGCACATTGCATATTATGCACCGGTTTCTCATAAGTCCACCGTGCTTAGATCACATAGAACGCATTCTACAATATAAGTATTCGGATATTGCCGTCCACTAGTGTGGACGTGACCAATATCCATGGGGGTCAGCCTTGCACGTCATGACGATAGTATGAGGTGGCTAATGTGCACGATCTCGAGATTTTATCCCCCCCAATGCTCTACAAGCTTTAGTTGCCTAGATTAACCCTATGGTTATGTTGGGAATCACATGGCGTGGTCACATGATCAATCCTCCTATATGTCGTACCGTAGTACGGTCCACGCTAAATACGAATCCACTTTGTCATTTAATAGGTCAAATTGGATTCACCCGAGCGTGATGCAACAAACAACAAGTCATAGCCACGCTTTGGTATTTGACCCACATACCATGCCCGTGCTGGAGAAATAATATAATAATATCATATGTCGCGTAGTATATGAGGCATTCTCGATGCACAACCCGAAACATGTAATCACATAACACGTATCAAGTTATGTCGTACCTCAGTGCACATTGATCATGTAACACATAGCCCATAGAAAATTGTAACAGCACGGATACAAGTATTCGAGTCAAATTGCCAACTAATCAATGGGTCACATAAGTCTTGATCGTATTGGAACACATAGCTCATGTTACGTATCTAGCTGGTTAGTCATTATGACTAGTCAATTCCTAGCATATGGTCATGTCTAGCACAAGGTCGGGTCACTAAATCCATTCTTCCCTAGGATCAATCACAAACAATTGTTAAGGTCAACCACATAGAACAAAAAATAAATCCAAATAAAATATCTAAGTTGCATGCACTAACTTGGAGCATGAGACAGACGTCACATGGATTGTCGGCCGCATACTACTCCAGGCCGCATACCCCTCCAGGCCGCATACTCCTCCAGGCCACATGCTCCTCCAGGCAGCATGCTACTCCAGGCCGCATACTCCTCCAAGCCGTATGCTTCGTCGGCCGCATGGAAACTTTGTCTTCTCTGCTCGTCCTTATGGAAACTTCGTCTTCTTTGCTCAGCCGAATGGAAACTTCGTCTTCTCTGCTCCTCCAGGACGCATGCTTCGCCGGCCGCATGGAAACAACGGGTTTCGGCTATAGAGGAAACTCCGAAACCCAAATCCTGTTTCTTCCGTAGAAACCTCGTCCGAACCCCAAATCTAATGAAGTAAAGTTATAAATCACTTAGAATCAAATGCTCCTCAAGATAGAACAAATAGTTTTTGAAAACAACAAGTTTTTAGAGATCAAATTCAAGAAAACTCACAAAACCCATAAAAGCTCTAACTAAAAATGTAGATCTAGGCTAATCCATCCATCAAAACAAAAAATTTCAAGTACTAAACATAATGAGAATCACACAACAAACCAAATAGACCAATAATATGGAGAGTTTCTCTATTCTCATGTAAGATGTACTTGCCTATGAAGAGGGAGAGAAAACCTAAGAGAGAGAAGAAATGGAAGAATGAAGAGAGAGAGAGAGAGAGAGAGAGAGATTTTGGTGTATATATATATATGGATAGGGTTGGGTTGAACCATGGTTCAAACCATGACCAAGTCCTATCCTCATATTAAACTCATGAACCCAACTTCTAAAAAAAATTGGTTTGGCCTACAACTAAACAAACAAAAATGCCAACAAGCAGGAATACGTTCCAAATACGTATATTAGGAACGAGAAGTGGCATCTCTACTCACCTTAGAAAAATCCCGTCATCAAAATTTGGATCCAAGTATAGCTAGAGAAGTCAGGACAAGCACGATACCAATCTACAAGCTAATCTACACACGCAAACAACCATACATAATGCAACAAAGTAACATCACAACACATAGGTGATCAATGATCACAGAATCCGAGATACGAAGGCGTAAGAAATAATATACCTTCCGAATCGAATATGTGCGGGTACCGGGATCGAATGTCGTCATCGCGCTCCCATATTGATTCTCCTAGAGAGTGATGGCCCCAGGCAACCCGAATAAGAGAAATAGTCTGGTTCTTGAGCACCTTCTCCATTCGGTCCAATATGGATACGAGTTGCTCCTTGTAAGATAGGTCGGTACCAACGACTAACGCAGAGTGATCGAGGATATGAATCAGATCCGAAACATACCTACGCAACTAAGACACATGAAATACATCGTGTACCTCACGTAGCGAAGACGTAAGGGCAAGACGATAAGCAACATCGTCTACCCGCTCGAGAATATCGAACGGACTGACGTATCGTAGACTAAGCTTCCCAGGAACCCCAAATCTAATGACTCCACGGATTGACAAAATCTGCAAGAACACGTGGTCGCCGATAGAGAACTCTAAAGGCCTACGATGTTGATCTGCCTAATACCGATGTCGATCTTGCGCAACCCGAAGCCGCTCTCTAATCTTCTTGACAACTTCTACTGTTTGTGTGATCATTTTCGGGCCCAACAATTTTATTTCACCGATGTCATCACATGCCAATGGTGACATGCACTTTCTTTCGTATAGTGCCTCAAAGGGAGTCATCTGAATGCTTGCTTGATAACTGTTATTATATGAGAATTCGACTAGATGAAGATGATCTTTCCAAGACCCGCCAAAGTCTAAGGTACAAGCTCATAGCATATCTTCCAACGTTTGGATGGTTCTTTCTGATGGTCCATTTGTTTGGGGATGGTAAGCGGTATTGAATCTCAACTTGGTGCCCAAACTCTAATGTAGGCTCTTCCAAAATTGAGAAGTGAATCGGGTGTCTCGATCCAAAACTATGCTTACTGGGACCCCGTGCTGCTTCACTATTTTTCGTATGTACATCTCTGCCAAATGTTCTGTAGACTGTCCTACCCGAAAAGAAATAAAGTGAGCCACTTTCGTGAGACGGTCCACTATCACCCAAACTACATCTATACCAGTCGGGGCTCTAGGTAAACCAGTTACAAAGTCCATTGTGATATCCTTCCACTTCCACTCCGAAATAAGAAGCGGTTGTAATAATCCTAACGGTCTCTGCTGCTCGGCCTTCACTTGTTGACATATTCGACATCGAGAGACAAACCATGCTATCTCCCGCTTTATTCCATTCCACCAAAAGTGCTGCTTGATGTCTTGATACATCTTGGTGCCTCCTGGGTGAATTGAGTATTGGAAACTATGTTCTTCGGCCATAACTTCATGTCGGATATCTCCACTAGGTATACAAAGGCGATTTCCAAATCTTAGCATTCCTGTCATGACCCGCACCCAAAATAAGGGCACGAGTGGTGAACCACGCCCAGCCTACATTGTAAGAACAACATAGAACGTTGTTCTAGGTCAACGACATAATCTAAACATCTCACACAATAAATAAGGTACCCGTCATACCATCTCAACTCCCAATGGAGGCACAATATAATGACGTAATAATGGTAACAATACTCAATCACATATCAACTAGAGAAATAATGGCACGATAATGGAATAGAAGCAAAAGTAATACAAGAGCCAAAACCAAAACTCAACATGAGTCTCAAAAATCAAAATATATGCCATGGAAGTCTACTAATCAAATATAACTCATAGAAAGTCTAAGCATCCATAATTGTTGGTACTACAATAAGTGGCTCTACAGGCTCAACTGGCTCACCCTCCCGCGATCCGTAGTACGTAGGACACTAGTTCTCTAATAAATTATCTGAAAAATATATCTAATCAGGATGGAGCAAATACAACCCAATAGCAATTCCATTAATTGACAGAAACTATGAAACAACAATAGTAAAGATAATAAATAATGGAAAATATCTAGATATAACTAAGCACGACAAGGAGATATCACGAAAATAATAAAAATATATTAAGAGCAAATGATCAAGGAATCATCAAGTAATGAACTGAAATAAGAAAATGTAACCCTAAACTTGTGCTTTGAAACATTAGCAAGATATGTGATCGGCTTGGGCCTAGCACGGTCTATAATCATAAAGGGGAGCTAGCATGACCACACGTGTGTCGCATGGTCCACTAGCTATCACGGGCTATCACATAAATATATCACGGTATGAAAGGTATGATCACATATCCACTAACATTTCCCCTAACCCCCCGACTAGTACATAGATCTAAATCATGACACGTTCTAACACGGTATCACTATGCACGGTCTGTAATATCATGCATACCAATCACGGTATAGTCATCATATAATCACGAAGTAGGTGATCACGAATGAGAACATCTCATGATGGGAATCCAAGGTGTACCAATCCGTGTATACCATCGTGTCAGGAATCAAATAAAGCAATACTAAAAGCAAATATCATATAGACGATCAAATAAGGAAACCACTGGAGATGTACTCACCTCTGGTCCGGAACAAAAATTGTCACTCAGTGTCCGAGCTGGTATCACACACACCTAGATATGAATGACATGTCAAAATGGGTATAATAAAGTAACAATGAACTAAAATACATCAATACGTGTTTCTAAGCCCATACTAAGGTCAGTTTGTCTAAGTTGGTCGTTATCTAGTCAATATTAGCTCATACTAGGTACTATTCTATAGTATACTAATATCTTAACTATTATCAACTGATACTAATATATATATATATATATATATATATATATATATATATATATATATATATATATATATATATATAATACTTACCTGTAAACCCCCTCGATTTATTCTGTAGATAGTTAGAGTGGTTTTGGAAAATTTTGATAGCAGATGTCGAGGTTTAGAGTAGAGATAAATTATCTGGTATTTAACTCAATTAATTAAAACCCTTGCGCGCCCCATCATTTTCTGATTTTTTGGAGCCCAATATCAGCCCATAAATTTCGTTCAATTATTGTACTTCTGACCTGACCCGCCAAATTAGGCATTGGACTTTTCCGTCTTTAAAAATTAATTTTTGTGTGCTCTAAATTAATTGCGCAACATTTCGAAAATCGTAACCCATATTTAATTCCGTGTCGGACACCTGTGTCGTTACCCTAAATTTTGAGATACCAACTTAACCCGTTGAGCCGGACTAACTAAAGGGTCCAAGACTGACTCCAAGCCCCCACCATTTTTGGCCTTTGCGTTATTTCCAGATTTTGACCCCAAGTGCCCCAATTAAATTAAATTCGCGGGACACTTTATTTCTATTTAAATCGGGGATACCAACTTTGTAAATCCCAATTTTAATCCTAAATTAATTCCAATGCCTTTCTAATTAAACCCGTGCCTAACGCACAACACCCTCTCACCATGAAAATTTCTAAACATATTTTTCTCTGCAATTTTTGTGTCATTTTATGTGTCCATACAATTTTCGGAATTTATGGGGCTAAGTTGCAATTATTGAATTGTGTGGCACCACCCTATTGGCCATGAACTAATGAGAGGTTCCAAAATGGGGTCCCATTCACACCCATGCATTCACCCCTCATGAAGAAAACCCTCTCCTCTTCATGATTAATCACAACCATCCATTTTGAATAGGTCAATCACAACCATCCATCCCCTTTCACCAACCCCTATAAAGTAACTCCTCACCCCACCCTCAACACAAAAACCAACCGGCCCTAATCCCAAGAAAATCTCTCTCTCTCTCCTCCATTTTTTTCATGCAAAGAAAACTCCATTCTTCTTCCTCCTTCATTTCTTCTTCTTCTTCCTCCTGAGACCGGCCGGCCGACCGACTTGGCTCCAGCCAGTCGACCCCCGCAGCGACTCCGGCCCGCTGAAGCTGTCTAGTCAGTGCAGCCTCCTGCTCGACCCACTGTTCTCCCCGCGGATGGGATCACTTGCAACCCAGCTGTGTGCGTCCCCCCGCCGCCGGACTGCACCGCCGACCCTCCGGCACTGAGGATCTTCCCCCCCGCTGTGCAAGAAACCCGACCCCGCAACTGTGCTACCCCGGCCACCCTCCACCTACATCCGCGGCTGCTACCACCGCATCTCCACGAGACTCCACCTCTCGACGAACCAACACCACCACGACCCCTCACTCTGGCGAGCCACTGACCTCTTACTCCGGCGACCCTGCATCTCCTCCTCATCATCAACAGCAGCGCCATCATCATCCTTATCACCACCACCACCACCACCACCCTACCCTACTCCGGCCAGGGACGGCCACCGGTCCTCACAACCAAGGTGATGACTCCTCCCCCTCTCTTGATTAAATTCTAGAATTTAATAGAAATTAAATTAAGAAGTTATTTATATATATGGATGTGGGAATACTAGCCAGGGTTGTGTATATCATGTTGATATATATGGTTAGTGTGGGAAGTACTTAATAGGTGATTAGGGTTTAGTATTGACGATATTAATTGTTATGTTGATGTTTATATATGGTAAATGCTAGCTAGGGTTTTGGGTTATATATGTGAACCTGGCTTGAGGTTGTGTTTATTGAGGGTTAATGTGATTCTAATATTTATGTACGAATGATATGAATGATTAACGAAATAGAATATTTGAACTACGGGATTAAGGTTTATACTGGCTAAGGGCTAATGATGATTAGTGCGAATATAGATCTTAAATGACTTGAGGTTGTGTTAACATGATTTAGGGTTTTATTTAGTGTAGTGACCTTGTAACTTATGTTTTTTTTGAAGATGAATTTAGATGTGGTACTTGGATGAAAAAAATAGAGTTGGCTTCTACATAACTTATAGCGATTTAATTAAAATATGTGCTCGAGGAGAATAGAGTTGACCTTGGAGCCAACTAATCGGGATGTATCGTACATGGTGGAAATGTTAGTTTATTTTCGGAGAATTAAGATCGAGGAGAATATACAGATGACTAGTTGATGGACTATCGTACCGTTAGTCAGTTGTAGTCAGCCCTCTAGTATCTTGCCCTTATGAGTCGTAGAATAGATTATTAATTCTGGTTTGTATCTCTTCACTAGGTACTACGGGACCCGAGGACTTGGACGCGGCACCAGATCCCCGTCATCAGCAGCCGCACGCAGGCAAGTGTACCTTGCCACCCTGTATTTTAGTTTACAGATATTGTTGTTCTTTATGTACTAGTGCGCGTATTTATGTTGACGTTCGATACTCCGTGTCCGGTTCACAACCGGGTATTGACATTCGATGTAACGTCTTAGAGTAATTGCTAGATGCTTCACAGCACCTCGATGCACGTACTTGAGTACATCGATACCCCAGGACACACTCATACACTGTGATCGTGCCAGATTCCTGTTTCCTGATATTGACATAGACTGGGACGACCTTAGGGTCGCGTCTGTTGAGTTAATTCTGTGTGTCGAGACTTTAGCTAGAGGTTCAGGTTCAACGCATAATCGTTGACCGCTTGGGAAGGGAAAGACAGTTATTAGACGTTTGGGCTACTCTGCACGCGCTTATATATATGTAGTATTTTGTAGTGATACCTGTATCTAGTGTAGCTGTTTCACCCGTGTGACTCTTTGCCCGGAGCTGCGGTACGTGCCGTGTGTTTGCGTGTCCGGAGCTACAGTTTTATTTTGGACGGCCCACGCGTCGAACGTTATCTTTAAACTGTGTCACACTTGTTTGGTTATGTTAGAGTACCCTGTCGTGCACTTGTACTTTCTGTTTACTTGGCATTGTTGTATTTCTGTACCTTGCTACGTCCCTCTGAGGACCTGGTTCCCTTCCAGGTGTAGGCCACGAGGATTACCTGGAGGAGTATGGACCGGGCATATATTCAGCAGCTGTACTTACTACCGAGGACGAGGTCATTCCTGAGGACTTCGCCTGATCGCTGGTAGTGACTCTTTTCTTGGGGCGGTATCTTTACCTAGTTACCTGCTGCCGTCCCAAGTTATCTTATTGCTTACTTTCATTCCAGTATATTTGTACTAGCGGGTTTGTCCCCGTGTGACTATTCTAGTATTTGTACTTGATACTTATTTGGATATTTCCTTCCTGCACATTAGTCGTTGTATTTACTTCTATTGTGCTCTTATATTGCTGCCTGTGGATGAGATTTAGATTGAGTATACTTGTGTTATGTGATGGGTTATTCATTGTACTTAACAGCTTAAGTGTACTCCGACGGGCCCATTATTGGAAAGCCCGCCGAAGTACACTGCTGGCCATTGCCACGTGTCACGGTTCCTTATCCATGGAACCGGGGCGTGACAAGGTTTTTGTGGTGGCCCATGCAGGTCCGATTTAAAATCGTCTTGGTCACCTGACTGTGCCAAGCGAGCCTGCAAATTAGGAATAGAGTTAGAAATCTCATCTGCAAGTTTGAAACCTTCACATGACACCTCTATCTCGATATCGTTTACCAAATTGTATCTTATTTATTTTCCTCAAACGATGATCGCAGTCATGACTTCTTTTCAGAGTTATAAATCTCCGCAGTGGACGTATCGCGTAGCCTGGCGACATTCCCAGAGATGCTGGATCATCCGGAGAACCGGATCTGGAGTAGGTCCTTCTACTGACTCCAGCTCCCATGGGACAGTCATCCGGACATCCCGAGGTGCCTTCAGACGGACACCAGACTCCACATCAGGAAGGACCTGAGGATCAGAGGATCCTGAGTCAGGAGGAGCAGCAGCTACCACCTCCTTCACCATTCCCGCCCCAGATGCCCTTTATGCCATTCCCCACAGGGCAACCGATGGACGGAACCCAGATGTTCCAAATGATGTTTACGATGATGCAGGCCCAGCAGCACCAGGCTGAGACTCTGAGAGAGAGCATCGTGACGGCCTTGGGACAGGCGTCACCACCCGCATACGAGCCGACGCGAGGGTCTGTCATAGACTTCCGTCGTTTGATGCCGCAACCTTTTACGGGCACGGAGGAGCCGACGGAGGTCCACGCTTGGATCACCGGTATACAGCACCAGCTGGAAGCTACTGACCTCCCCCGACACAGATGGATGACGGCTGTCAGGATGCAGCTCACCGGCAACGCTCATCACTGGTGGCTTTCCGAGGAGCATCGTTTGGGACCGGATCGCGCCACCTGGGAAGAGTTCTCTAGACTCTTCCAGGAGATGTATATACCCTCTACCGCCCGAGCAGAACTTTGGGACAGATTCCAGAACCTTAGGCAGGGGAGTATGACTGTGGAGGAATACAATTCTGAGTTCCTCCGCCTGAGCAGATTTGCACCATACCTGATCCCCACTGAAGAAGCGAAGGCCGAGAAGTTTTATGAGGGCCTGAGTTACGAGACCCAGAGGCTTATCGGGTCCACAGCCCCCACCTCCTACTCCGGGGTACTACTTGCAGCGCGACGCCAGGACCGCATCAACAAGATGGAGGCCAGCCAGAAACGCTCCTATGCGTCGACATCAGCAGTCCGAGCCCCGCAGGGAGGACCTGCGAAGCGTCCTCTGGTACAGCAGCAACACCAAAGGGCAGCACCACAGCAGGGAGCAGTCATTCCCACTTGCCATTTCTGCGGCAAGAAGGGACATATATTGAGTGACTGTCGACGGAGACTGGGCGCTTGCTTGAGATACGGATCGGACCACCATGCAGTCCGAGATTGCCCAGATCAGAGGGCTCCAGCATAGATGGTTCACCGGCCAGCTCTGCCAGCGCCGAGACCTTATCGGCAGCCTCCTGGACCGAGGCCACCTTACGTAGGAGCTGGAGCACAGCGACCACCAGCACCAGGGGGAACCAGAGGAGGCCATCCTTGGCTCCACAGGAAGATCGCTACCAGCAGGTTCAACAGCAGCAGCCGAGGGCACCTGCACCGAGATAGGGATAGGCCTATGCTATGACCATAGAGGAGGCTGAGACAGCAGGAGAAGTGATCGCAGGTACAATCTTAGTAGCTTCATTACCAGTATTAGTCATATTTGATTCTGGTGCCACACTCTTTTATAGCTGCTAGTTTCGTGGCTACCCATAGAATAGCTATCGCACCCCTTCCGAAGGTCAAGAGGATTCTTACGGGAGATAGAATAGTGCCTGTTAGCGACACTTGTAGATCATGTTCAGTAGTTGTCTGCGAGCGAGAGATGCGTGCCCAATTTTTGGTTTTCTCCATGCCGGACTACGACATTGTCTTAGGCATGGATTGGTTGAGCCAATACCACGCAACGCTAGATTGCCATCGTGGTTGTGTCATCTTTAGACCCCCAGATCACCCAGAGTTTGAGTTTCTTCGGGAAGTCCGAGAGCATGGTGTCCAACCTACCCTAGCGACACACATTGCAGAAGGTGAACCGACGTACCCTCACTTTATAGCAGAGTTTGAGGATGTGTTTCCGGAGGATCTCCCAGGACTGCCACCTGACAGAGAGATTGAGCTCACCATAGAGTTGACTCCAGGAGCCGAGCTAGTTACTTTTCCCGTTTACAGACTAGCACCGAAGGAGTTGGTTGAGCTGAAGGTTCAAGTAGATGATCTCTTAGAAAAGGGTTTCATACGGGCTAGTGTATCTCCATGGGGAGCACCCATTTTGTTTGTACCGAAGAAGGACGGGACGGTACGCTTGTGTATCGATTACAGGGCGCTAAATGCTGTAATAATAAAGAATAAGTATCCACTGCCGTGTATCGATGATTTGTTTGATCAACCTAGCGGTGCATGTATATTCTCGAAGATCGATCTCAGATCCGGATATCATCAGATCAAGGTACGGAGAGAGGACATCCAGAAGACGGCCTTTTGGACGAAGTATGAACACTATGAGGTTTTAGTCATGCTGTTTGGTTTAACTAACGCGCCAGCAGTATTTATGTGTTTGATGAACAATGTCTTCCACCAGTACTTAGATAAGTTCGTGGTGGTATTTATAGACGATATCTTGATATATTCCAAGAGCCAGGAGGAGCATGAGAGGCATCTCAAGATCGTGTTGGAGACGCTGAGACATGAGAGGCTGTACGCCAAACTCAGCAAATATGAGTTCTGCTTGGATAGAGTACCATTTCTGGGATACATAATCACCGGTGATGGACTATCAGTTGACCCGGAGAAGATAGCTGCGGTAAAGACCTGGCCTACCCCTACATCAGTTACGGAGGTTAGGAGCTTCCTCGGACTTGCCGGATATTATCGGAGGTTCGTGGAAAACTTCTCGAGAATAGCTGCGCCTATGACGCGACTGACGCATAAAGACGAAGAGTTTATCTAGACCGACGAGTGTCAGGCGGCTTTCGATGAGCTGAAGAAGCGTCTGACATCAGCACCGATTTTGACACTACCTTCAGGATCAGGAGGATTTGTAGTGTACAGTGATGCGTCAGGGAGCGGATTGGGATGTGTACTGATGCAACACGGCAAAGTGATAGCCTACGCATCGAGACAGCTGAGAGTTTATGAGAAGAACTATCCGACTCACGACTTGGAGCTAGCTGCATTGATATTTGCACTAAAGCTATGGAGACATTGCCTTTATGGAGAGCGTGTTGAGATTTACACAGATCATAAAAGCCTGAAGTACGTCTACACGCAGAAGGAGCTCAACATGAGGCAGAGACGCTGGCTAGAGTTGATGACAGATTATGACATTGAGTTGCAGTACCACCCTGACAAGACGAATGTCGTAGCAGATGCCTTAAGCAGGAAGCCCATGGCATACTTTTTGACGACGCAGCGACAGTTGCTAGAGGATCTCTAGGAGCTTGGGATAGAGATCGTATTACCAGGCATGGATGGACAGATGGCCAGTCTTGAGGTTCAGTCTACTTTGATTGAGAGGATTAAGGCAGCATTGCCTACAGATGCGAGATTTCGACGTCTGCGAGAGAGAACAGAAGCCGGCATGCAAACGGGACTCAGGATTCATGAAGACGGAACGTTGAGGTGCGGAGATCGCCTATATGTTCCGAGTGGCGAGCTATGCCAAGAGTTGATGACCGAGGCTCATAGCTCAATTTATTCCATTCATCCCGGGGGTACGAAGATGTACCGAGACTTGAGATAGCATTTCTAGTGGCATGGGATGAAGAGGGAAATTGCAAGATTTGTGGCGAAGTGTTTAGTTTGTCAGCAAGTCAAGGCTGAACATCAGAGGACTGCAGGATTATTGCAGCCACTTCCCATTCCCGAGTAGAAGTGGAAACACATTACCATGGACTTCATCACAGGATTCCCGCGGAGCCCTAGCGGGAAGGATGCAGTTTGGGTTGTAGTAGACAGACTCACCAAGTCTGCACATTTCTTGTCCTTCAGAGTTGGGCAATCCATAGAGATACTAGCTGACATGTATATGAGGCAGATAGTACGATTACATGGAGTGCCTGTCAGCATCGTATCGGATCATGATTCCAGATTCACGTCATATTTTTGGCAGAGTTTGCAGGAGAGCCTAGGAACTCGTCTCAAGTTCAGCACTGCGTATCATCCACAGACTGATGGACAGTCAGAGCGCACGATACAGATATTAGAGGATATGTTGAGAGCGTGCATGATTAATTTTGGAGGATCTTGGGAGGACCATCTACACTTAATGGAATTCTCCTACAATAACAGTTATCAGGCTAGTATACAGATGGCACCTTATGAGGCACTGTACGGCAGGAAATGCAGGTCGCCAGTTTGTTGGAGTGACGTAGGAGAGCGTCAGATACTTGGTCCAGAGTTGGTGACACAGACAGTGGAGAAGGTCAAGCAGATTCAGAGTCACCTGCGCGTAGCACAGGACAGATAAAAACACTGGGCAGATGTGCACCGCAGACCATTGGAGTTCAAGGAGGGTGACCACGTATTTTTGAGGATATCGCCCACCCACGGTACCATCAGATTCGGAGGCAGAGGCAAGCTGAGTCCGAGGTACATCGGGCCTTTTGACATTTTGGAACGAGTTGGCGAAGTGGCTTACCGTCTTGTATTACCTCCATCATTAGAGGGAGTACATAACGTATTTCACGTATCGCAGCTGAGGAGATATGTCGCAGACCCTAGCCACGTGCTTGATCATTCGGAGATTACAGTCGGGCCTAGTCTGTCTTACGTAGAGCAGCCAGTTGAGATCATCGATCGCAGCGAGGAGACTTTGAGAGGGCAGACGATTCGACTGGTCAGAGTGGCATAGAAGCACCATTCACCAGGCGAGTCTATTTGGGAGCGCGAGGATTCTATTCGGCAGCGATTCCCGTACTTATTTGAGGAGCAAGGTACGATTTTACGTACGACATTTGATTACTAGACTGTTTTAAAAATTCTGTTAGATAATATCGTGCTTTACTTTTAATTTCGGGAACGAAATTTTTCTAAGTTGGGAAGAATGTAAATCCCCTCATTTATTCTGTAGATAGTTAGAGTGGTTTTGGAAAATTTTTGATAGCAGATGTCGAGGTTTAGAGTAGAGATAAATTATCTGGTATTTAACTCAATTAATTAAAACCCTTGGCGCGCCCCATCATTTTCTGATTTTTTGGAGCCCAATATCAGCCCATAAATTTCGTTCAATTATTGTACTTCTGACCTGACCCGCCAAATTAGGCATTTGACTTTTTCGTCTTTTAAAATTAATTTTTGTGTGCTCTAAATTAATTGCGCAACATTTCAAAAATCGTAACCCATATTTAATTCCGTGTTGGACACCTGTGTAGTTACCCTAAATTTTGAGATACCAACTTAACCCGTTGAGCCGGACTAACTAAAGGGTCCAAGACTGACTCCAAGCCCCCACCATTTTTGGCCTTTGCGTCATTTCCGAATTTTGACCCCAAGTGCCCCAATTAAATTAAATTCGCGGGACACTTTATTTCTATTTAAATCGGGGATACCAACTTTGTAAATCCCAATTTTAATCCTAAATTAATCCCAATGCCTTTCTAATTAAACCCGTACATAACGCACAACACCCTCTCACCATGAAAATTTTTAAACATATTTTTCCCTGCAATTTTTGTGTCATTTTATGTGTCCATACAATTTCCCGAATTTACGGGGCTAAGTAACAATTATTGAATTGTGTGGCACCACCCTATTGGCTATGAACTAATGAGAGGTCCCAAAATGGGGTCCCATTCACACCCATGCATTCACCCCTCATGAAGAAAACCCTATCCTTTTCATGATTAATCACAACCATCCATTTTGAATAGGTCAATCACAACCATCCATCCCCTTTCACCAACCCCTATAAAGTAACTCCTCACCCCACCCTCAACACAAAAACCAACTGACCCTAATCCCAAGAAAATCTCTCTCTCTCTCCTCCTCCATTTTTTTCATGCAAAGAAAACTCCATTCTTCTTCCTCCTTCATTTCTTCTTCTTCTTCCTCCTGAGACCGGCCGGCCGACCGACTTGGCTCCGGCCAGTCGACCCCCGCAGCGACTCCGGCCTGCTGAAGCTGTCTAGTCGGTGCAGCCTCCTGCCCGACCTACTGTTCTCCCCGCGGCTGGGATCACTTGCAACCCAGCTGTGTGCGTCCCCCCGCCGCCGGACTGTACCGTCGACCCTCCGGCGTTGAGGATCTCCCCCCTGCTGTGTAAGAAACCCGACCCCGCAACTGTGCTACCCCGGCCACCCTCTACCTACATCCGTGGCTGCTACCACCGCATCTCCACGAGACTCCACCTCTCGACGAACCAACACCACCACGACCCCTCTAGAATCTTGCCCTTATGAGTCGTAGAATAGATTATTAATTCTGGTTTGTATCTCTTCACTAGGTACTGCGGGACCCGAGGACTTGGACGCGGCACCAGATCCCCGTCATCAACAGCCGCACGCAGGCAAGTGTACCTTGCCACCCTGTATTTCAGTTTATAGATATTGTTGTTCTTTATGTACTCGTGTGCGTATTTATGTTGACGTTCGATACTCCGTGTCCGGTTCACAACCGGGTGTTGACATTCGACGTAACATCTTAGAGTAATTGCTAGATGCTTCATAGCACCTCGATGCACGTACTTGAGTACATCGATACCCCAGGACACACTCATACACTGTGATCGTGCTAGATTCCTGTTTTCTGATATTGACATCATGACCAGAGACTGGGACGACCTTAGGGTCGCGTCTGTTGAGTTAATTTTTTGTGTCGAGACTTTAGCTAGAGGTTCAGGTTCAACGCACAATCGTTGACCGCTTGGAAAGGGGAAGACAGTTACTAGACGTTTGGACTACTCTGCACGCGCTTATATATATGTAGTATTTTGTAGTGCTACCTGTATCTAGTGTAGCTGTTTCACCCGTGTGACTCTTTGCCCGGAGCTGCGGTATGTGTCGTGTATTTCCGTGTCCGGAGCTACGGTTTTATTTTGGATGGCCCACGCGTCGAACGTTGTCTTTAAACTGTGTCATACTTGTTTGGTTATGTTAGAGTACCCTGTCGTGCACTTGTACTTTTTGTTTACTTGGCATTGTTGTATTTTTGTACCTTGTTACGTCCCTCTGAGGACCTGGTTCCCTTCCAGGTGTAGGCCACGAGGATTACCCGGAGGAGTACGGACCGGACATCTATCCAGCAGCTGTACTTACTGCCGAGGATGAGGTCATTCCTGAGGACTTCGCCTGATCGCTGGTAGTGACTCTTTCCTTGGGGCGGTATCTTTACCTAGTTACCTGCTGCCGTCCCAAGTTATCTTATTGCTTACTTTCATTCCAGTATATTTGTACTAGCGGGTTTGTCCCCGTGTGACTATTCTAGTATTTATACTTGATACTTATTTGGATATTTTTTTCCTGCACATTAGTCGTTGTATTTACTTCTATTGTGCTCTTATATTGCTGCCTGTGGATGAGATTTAGATTGAGTATACTTGTGTTATGTGATGGGTTATTCATTGTACTTAACAGCTTAAGTGTACTCCGACGGGCCCATTATTGGAAAGCCCGCCGAAGTACACAGCTGGCCATTGCCACGTGTCACGGTTCCTTATCCATGGAATCGGGGCGTGACATTACCACTGACAGTAACTAATACTAATACTACAGTAATCCGAACTTCACTTAACAGGTTACATATACTAACTGATATACACTATGCTAACTAATACCTTAACCCTCCTCAACTAACTATATCTAACATAACCAACTCCTAATAATAACTAACTGTATAACCCACCTTCCTTGCCATCAATACTAATCACCGACATTCTCACAAAAATACACATACCCCACACTTACCTACACAGTACTCTTACTGATGCTGTTACTCTTTTCATCATACAACACATGTTCAATTGTCCATTCCTGGCTTCATCTCACTGGCACTCTAAGTTATTGACTGAAACTATACCTACACATGACTGAATACTAACCGAGATATACCACTTAACCTTAAACTTCTAACTTAATACTAACATCTGGCTAAGCTAATCTACTCCTAACTAGTATATAGGTTACTAATTGATACTCCCCTGTTGATATATCTATTTACAGGTAACATTCCTCAAAATTGTTACATATTGCAGTATTATAGTTGATGCAACCATCACCACGACTGATGTTCAAATAGGGAAGAATTCCCAGACAAGACCTCACTCTACTTCCTAATATACTAACTGTCATATTAACTAACTAACAATCAACTAACACAACTTAAGACTAACTGTCAACACTTACTATCATCTAACACACTAACACCAACTAACAGTTAACAACTAACTAACTAATTCACTGTTATTTCCAGTTACAGACCTGAACATATTCTTCTCTCCCTACTGATGCATCCATCTCTAGCCATACGGTATCAGTCCCCAACTTGCCTGGTATTTGTTGTGCATTACTGATGCCACAACTGCTGCAACTTCAAATTCTGTTAAACAAGTGCACGATAGTGCACTTGCCACACTGCATCAGTGCTTAGCCCCCTCCTAGTCTCGAGTAGTGTCCCCTATTCATACATATACACCCAGCACACAAAGCCACTAACACTCGATCACTTCCCATAGTCACTGCCAAAAACCCCCTCCTACTACTGCTAATACTTGCATATGGCAGTGATCCACAAGTAGTGAATTGAGACACTGCTATCAGTCTCACAGAGACACCAACACATCTATCTATCAACTCAGTACCCAAACACTGCACAGTATTACCAATACTTCACAACTGGTATTGATACATGTCATTAGTGCACTAAAATAATAACAAATAACATATAGATACCTGATTACAATTATAACACACTATAATACATATAAACATTTGCTAACAACCATTATATATCTATAGGATATATAATAGGCATATAATCAAACACTTGTCATGCAATACATAGTATACACTATGATACGCTATTAAGTGAGAAGCCCAAAACCCCAAATTCTACTATAATGCTCACTTCTACTAATCAATTACACTACTATATAACAAAAATAACTTGCTAGAATAAGAATTAAAGAGAATTGATACAAATTACATAAAATAGAGCTCTGTACGGCCTACACGTATCCATTTGTGGACACTTATCTAGTATCACAACATCGATCTAAGTCCAATACGACTAATTGGTATTGTGACACACACTTGGTGTGCCCACCTCGTAATTCTCCTAAAATATATATAAAAACCTATGTAGAGACCACAATAAATTACCAAATCAACTAAAATTTGTTCATAATGGTATCCCTATGCCATGGGGTGATTTCTAGTGGTCAAATGCATGTTTTGGAAACTACAATGAGAGAAAATTCAAAATTTACCAATTGGAAGATGAATTTCCAATGAATAATGCAATGGACACAACCCAGACATGATTTCTCCACCAAAGTTCCTCCTCCTTGTGCTCCTTACTTCTCCAAGCTCCAAATGTTTCTTGAGGGATGAAATGAGAGAGAAATGGAGGTGAATTGAGTAAAAATTTAATGGAAGGAAAGATGGGGAATTGGGGATCTAAAATTCTAGATCTAAAATGAATTGCAAATGGGAGGAGAGAGAGAAGAGGGTCATCTCTTATGGTGGCCGACCCCCTCTCCATTCCTCCAAGTAATGTCTAATGTCTAAGACACCCCTCTCCATCCAAATATGAATATGATTAAAGTTGGACAATATTGGAAAGTCTCTAATTAATTCTAATTAGCCTAATTCTCCCTAATTAATAAGTGAGAAGGGCTAATGGGCTTGGTTTCAAGTTGGGCTCACTAGTTGTCATAACAAGTCTAATTGAACTTATAAATAAATATTTATTGCACACTAAATAATAATATTATATTCCTAAAATTAATTAACTAGGCCAAATTACCAAACTATCCTTATTTAGTAAAGTGAGGGTGACAGTTCCATCCGCATGAATCGTTAACTCCTTCCATAGACCGAACTCATATTCTGCCCGAAGCTTCTGGACCTTCGTATCCTCTGCCTGAGCTGCCTTAATCCTCTCAACCAAAGTAGATTGAATCTGTAAACTGGCCAACACTCCTACGTCATGTGGCAGTACTATCTATATATCCATTTCTTGAAGATCTTCTAGGATATGTCGCTGTGATGTCAACACGAATGCATTGTCTCTCCTGCTAAGGGTGTCTGCTACTACATTAGCCTTGCCCGGATGGTACAGGAGTTCCACATCATAGTCTTTTATTAATTCTAGCCACCTCCTTTGCCTCATATTCAAGTCCTTCTGAGTGAATACATACTTCAAACTTTTGTGGTCCTTGAATATTTTTACTCGATCGCCATATAAATAGTGCCTCCATAGCTTAAGTGCAAACACCACTGCCGCCAACTCCAAGTTGTGCGTTGGATAGTTCTTCTCATGATCTCGAAGATGCCGAGATGCGTAAGCTATCACTCTTTCGTGTTGCAGCAATACACACCCAAGTCCATTGCCAGATGCATCGTAATACACCATAAACCCTCCGGAACCTACTGGAAGCGTGAGAATTGGTGCCAAAATTAATCTCTTCTTCAACTCCTCGAATGCTACCTGGCATTCCATTGACCAATCAAACTTAACATCCTTGCGTGTCAACCTAGTAAATGGTACTGGGATCCTTGCAAAATCTGATACAAATCTTCTGTAGTATCCTGCCAAGCCAAGAAAATTATGCACTTTTGCTAATGTTTTTGGAACTGGCCAACTTTCTATGGCCTCAACCTTCATTGGATCTACTGCCACTCCTGCTCCCGAGATGATGTGACCCAAGTATGATATGTGATCTAACCAAAACTCGCACTTGCTAAACTTGGCGTACAACTGGTGCTCTCTCAGAATCTGCATGACCTTTCGAAAGATGCTCTCATGCTTCTCTTTGCTACTGGAATATACGAGAATGTCATCTATAAACACCACCACAAACTGATCCAAGTATGACATAAAAACCTGATTCGTCAGATCCATAAATATTGCTGGAGCATTAGTTAGTCCTAATGGCATAACTAAGAATTCGTAATGCACATATCGAGACCTAAATATTGTCTTGGGTATGTCTTGCTCCCGAACTCTTACTTGATGATACCCCGATCGGAGGTCGGTCTTAGAGAAAACCTTATCCTTGCTCACCTGATCAAACAAATTACCGATTCTTGGTAATTAATACTTGTTCTTCACTATTATTGTGTTCAACTGCCTGTAGTCGATACATAACCGTGATGACCCATCCTTCTTCTTCACTAGAACCACTGGCGCTCTCCAAGGTGATCTACTGGCTCGAATGAACTTTCTTGCCTTCAGCTCTTCTATGTGTTGGTACAATATGTCTAATTCTGATGGTGCCATCTGGTGGACCTTACAAGATATTGGTCCTGCTCCGGGAATCAACTCTATGCAAAACTCCACATCTCTCACTGGGGGTAAACCTGGAAGTTTGTCGGAAAAGACATCTAGAAACTCTTGGACTACCTTAGGAATCTGCTCTTCTTCTACTACTGCTACTGCTGCAACTTTGTCTTCACAATGGTCTCTCATAACTCTTTCAAGGACGAATACTTGCGTGCCTGGGATACTAAATAACACTCTATCCCTATGGCAATCTATTGTAGCATGACTGTCTCTCAGCCAGTCTATGCCTAGAACAATGTCAAAGTTATCCATAGGAAACTCGATCAACTTGGTTGGTAATAAATGCCCGCACTCTATGATTGGATATGCTACATACACTATACTAACTTCTACGAGACCATTACCAGTGAGTATATTCAACCTCTCTAGCAATGCCCCTAACTATAATCCAATACGTGTCACAAATTGTGCATATAAAAATGAATGTGAAGCTACTGAATCAAATATTGCTATTACAAAAAAAGATGCAACAGTAATGTTACCTGCCACTATATTACCTGATACGAAAGCCTCCTCTAGTGATAAAGTGAATGCCTGCCCTTGGCCTTATTGTGCTCCTTGTTGTGGCCTCCCTTGGTAACACTGTTGTGGCCTCTGCTGGCCCTGTTGCTGGTCCTTTTGCCGGAACATCTGTGCCTAGGTCATTAATGGACGCTGAGCCACTGGTCATGCTGCTACTTATGGCCCTCTGTACTGCACTGCCCCTGGTGCTGGTAGTACCGAAAACTGCTGAGATGTACCTCCTTGCCTTTGTATCACCGGGAAATTAACAATATTGTGGCCCGGATCACTACACCTTAAGCAAAGCCAATTCGTCGCTATGCACACGTCTCTAGTATGGCCTCCCTTGCCACAGTAGGTGCAAACCACCTGCATCCCCTGACGTTGTTGCTGTTGTTTTTGTTGCCTCAACTGTTGTTGAGCTGGAACTGTTATTGTTGAATTCGCTGTCCTTCGTAGCGCCGAGTCATAGATACAAATGCCAGGGGACGGTGCTGACGTTCGGGGTGCTTCCCCTCCTCCAATATGAGCATGAGACCTCTTCTGGCCTCCTGTCCTAGCTGACAATCTCTGCATGGTCAACTCGTGCCTCCTAGCTTCTAGCAATACTTTCTCATAAGTTTGGTAGTTGTGTCCCTCTACCAGCTATAAAATCTCCAGTGAAGTCCCTGCTGGAACCTCATTACTCTGTCCGACTCCGTAGCTACCATAGCCGTAGAAAATCTACTCACCCTGCAGAACTCGGCTGAGTATCCATCTACAGTTTGACCGGCCTACTTGAGACTGATAAACCTCTGGTGGAGCTCATTTTGCGCTATGACTCCAAAATACTTAGCCCGGAACAGAATCCTGAAACTGTCCCAAGAGATAGGATGCCTCAAGCCAACCTCTATAGATGCCCACCAATCACGAGCAAGGTCCTGAAGCTGTAGTCAGACCTAGTCAACTTGCTCATCATCCGGAATCTTTGCCGCTGCCATAATAACTTCGATGTCTTGGAGCCATGCATCTGCCGTGATGGCGTCCTCAGTGCCGTCGAAGTATCTCGAGTTAAGTCGACAAAATCTGACTAACGTCCTTGAATCAGTCCTTCTGTCTCTCTCTAGAGTCGTCTATAAGCCCTGACTCAACAAGACATTCTGCTCTTATTATTGAAACTGCTGATGTTGTTGTATTGCCATTTGATGCTGCTGGGTAGCCATCATTCCCCGGAGGATCTCTAATAATGCCGAAGTGTCAAGTATCGCTGGTACTGCTGGTACTATTGGGGGTACGGGGATCTCAGGGGTTGGTTGTTCAATGTGTCCAACTTATGGTTCCACCGTGCCAGTTTGCTCAACTATTAGCTCGATCTAAATTTGACTCTGAGCATGTGATACCTTCCGTTGTTGCCTAGGGGAACCCTGTCCAACCATATCTACTGCTCCAGCAACGGAAGAAGCCCTAAATAAAAGGGCAAGAAATATCAAGAACATGACGGAAAGGATCAAGGAAATAATTGATTCGATAGTCAAGTAGGGCTTCTAGAAGAACGAATTCAGGATTTCAAAGGCACATGTTTGATTGAGACTCCTATAAACATAACACCCCACAAGTCTAAAAATACAGACCTGCATGGGCCACCACTAAAATCTTATCACGCCCCAGTACCAGAATACGGACACGGACATGGTCAACTATCCCGTACAAGTTATAATACGTCATACAATGATCACGACTATAACTAGACAATGGGGTGCATACTACAATCAAGTCACCTAGGGTTACAAAGAATATCTATTATCTCAACCAATCAAGTAAAAAGTAGTAAACATAGAATATATATGATAAGGAAGTAAGACGTCCCAAACGTCCTACCAAAATATTCTAGAAATCAGCTATACAAAATAGGAAAAAGATGGCAGAGTAGCAAAAGTACACGATAATGATCAGCTGAGTCTAATTAATTACAATTATGTAGCAAAAACTAAATGTCTAGACTTGTCGGCTAACAAGTGTCGGTGGATAAACGCCCAAAAGAGTAAAAATGTGCAATAACGAGCAGGGAAGAAGAAACCTACTCGTGGTCCGTCTGGTGCGCGTGATGAGAACATAAAATATTATATTTTTATTCCTTAATGTATACTCCTTTATGATCATTTGATGTCTAAAGATACTCATTATTTTTATATTTTAATTTAGGATGCAATTGGAGTCACTAAATACAAAATGGAGCTAATTATCAATTCTGGACAGTTTTGATACCTTGTAGCAAAATGGTCATAACTTGCTAATTCGAAGTCCAATTGAGCTGATCCAAACTGATTCGAAAAGCTAAGTGATAGAGGTACAATTTTGTTTTTTTAAGTTTTCCGAGATTCTGGCTGCATCATGGACCAAATCAGGCTTGAAGTTGAGTCAACTATGTTGTGCACGAAAAGTGGAGCTGAATTAACCATTTCCCAACTTGTTCAAAGATTTTATTTTATTGTTTGGGTTGTTGTAACTCTTAGATGATTTGTGGGAAGATATTGTGATCTTCAAACAACTAATTTAGAGTGTATAAAAGGGATAGAGATCAAGAGAAAATGAAGAACAACACACAACGCTTCTTCCTCTTCTCCAATATTCTTTTGAAGTTTTCTTGAACATGCGGAGCTAAAAGTCTTGTTGGTCGAAGAAAACGGAAGCCTCGAAATGAATAAAAACTTGTGAGATCTAATTTGTGTTTATATTTTTGATTTGTGCTTTGAGTATTGAATGTTTTCTTATGCATATTTTCATGATTATCTTGTTTAATGACTAGGATGCATACTAGTTTATTATTCCTGACAATCTAATGCTAAATTAGATATCGAATCTGTAATTGTTCGATCCCTCTAATTTGTGAAGCAACCAAGATTTAATGAACTGCTTTG
Source organism: Iris macrosiphon (assembly GCA_036927795.1). NCBI lineage: Eukaryota > Viridiplantae > Streptophyta > Magnoliopsida > Asparagales > Iridaceae > Iris > Iris macrosiphon. Next base: position 87,481,062 of record JAYESA010000005.1, read on the forward strand.
TTTTATTAGATCTTAGGAGAAATTTTTTTTGACAAAATTAAATACAACCGCTTGTGCTTGTGTTGTTTTGTTTCATCGATCTCATCGAGTTTAATACGCTACTAGATTAAACCTTTAGCACTTGTCTGGGGTTGTTTAGTAGTTAAGGTTAATTAGATCGCTTGTTTTTAATTAATTGTGGCTAAAGGAGATAGAAAAATAATTCTAACGATGAATATTCAAAGTATGAATTAATATATACTTGCATCGATGATCAGTTTTAAGATTCCAATGGTGGATGTTGACTGAGACCAACATTTTTTTCCTTTGATTGTTTTAATACTTTAATTATTTTTAGCTCTTTTTAATTTGCTTTGATCAAAAACTCTCCCCCCATCTTATTTCACATAGCATAAAGATCAAACTAATTACTCTTCGTGGGAACGATCCTTACTCTCACTACTACATATTATTTCAAGAGTAAATATTTTATTTTTGGGTGCCTACGACAGCACACCAAATTTTGGCGCCATTGCCGGGAGTAATTTTAGTTGATTTTTGTGCTCTTTGTGATCTTTATTTCTTTATTGTGATCAAATAATTTTCTGTCTATTGAAAAAAAAATCGATAACTGAAAATGGCGGCCAATTCTCAACTATTTGTCACTTGGCTAAATCTTCCATCTAGTCATGCTGATAAGGTAAATGTTTCTTCCCTAGAATAACAAATTTCTTGTTTAACTTCTCTTGTTCGTCAGATGGTTGTAGGTAACATGAAAACAACAAAGGCTTGTGGAATTTGTCTAGTATCAGGGCATCCAACCAATATGTGCCCAACTCTTAAAGAGGAGTCCAGTGAACAAGTGAATGCGGAATATGATTTTCCTGGACTACCAGAAATGAAGTATGATCCCTATTCAGACACGTACAACCTAGGATGGAGAGATCATTCCAATTTCACCTATGGGAGTCCAGAATTAAATCAACCCGTAACTCAAAATTGTCCAAGTTACCAGCAATACAAGCATCAATACCTACAACCAAGCCAAACTTCTAATTCTGGTATGTCTTTAGAAGATATTGTTAAGTCTATTGCCATTAATAACTTATAATTTCAACAGGAGACGAGGGCTAGTATCGAAAGTTTGAACAATCAAATGAGCCAAATGACAACTGCAATTAATAAGCTAGAGGCGAAAATCTTGGAGAAATTACCACCTCAAACGATAGAAAATCCAAAAGAAAATGAATGTTCTATCATTTTGAGAAGTGGTAAAGATGTTGACATTCCAGAAAAAGAAGCACATGCATCGTCAAAACAAGACGAAGAGAAAAATATCGTTGCAGACACGAACATTCCTAATGACGATGTCGTACATAATGCAAAAGAAGTTTTTAAACTTGATGGAAAAGATGGAGTAAAAGTTGCCATCAGTAAGAATTTTGAGAAAGAACATGACTTAGCTTTGAGTACTAACTTACATAAAACTGTTGCAATGTTGAACGATCTTCCAAAAAGACAACAGTCAGGTAACATTCCATATATTTCGTTACCAATTTATAACAAAAGACCTTTACCTTCTGTTTTGCAGGGCTGCATTCTAGACTTGAAACCCCTGCCTAGTTATATCAAGTGTGCATAGAGTCGAGCCAACGACAATATTAAACAAAGGCGCTGCTTGGGAGGCAACCCAAGAGAAGTTTTTTTTATTCTCGCATTTTATTTTTTTGGTTATTTTGTCTTTTCTTTGCATTTAACCATACATTAGGGACAATGTATATTTTAAGTGTGGGGGAGGATATTTAATTTTCTTTAAGCAGTTTGAGTTTGTGTTTTCCCAAAAAAATATTTTTTTAAATAAAAGAATTTTGTTTTTGTGGTTTTTAATGAATTTTGGTTGTGTATGTCATGAGTAAGATTCAACTAGATTTGAAAAATTCATAACATGATTGAATAATTAATTTTTTTTCAACTTAGAATTAATTAGTCTAGTTATTTTTTTTATTGAAAATGGTAGTATCTAAATTGGTAGACAAAAGTCAGTGAGAATTTGAGTCTTTAGACTGACACATCCGTCTCATTATTCTTTCATGAGAGATATTCTTTCACTGATTTGTTTTTCTAGAACTTGCTTTGATTCTCTTCGAGGTCACATTGACACATGCATGCATGAACATGATTAAGGCAATCTTTGTTATGCGATACATAAACCAAATAGCCCACCTCGTAATTAATTTTCTTTTTGTTGAACCCCTTTGAGCTTTATTGCTTTTTTCTTGGTATACCCACATTACAAGATTTTAACCTATAATATTTATACCTTTACCCAAGTCGCAAAGCTAGTGGAGCATTGTTGATCATTATGATATGTATGGGTGTACGAAAAAAATAAGTGTGGGGGTGTCTAAATTTGTGGTTTGGTTACAACCAACAAAATAGAACATATTTTCATCCTTAAATTCTTGAGTTCCAGTATTGTTCTAAAGAAAAAAAGAAAAAAAAAAGAGAAGAAGAAAAAAAAAGAAAAAAGAAAAAAGAAAAAAGAAAAAAGAAAAAAGAAAAAAGAATGGTGGAAGTTGTTTTACATTGTTTAAATGCTTTAAAAGCCAAATTGAATACGTTGCAAAATGGTGTGATTGATTTTATGTCTCATATATTGAGTTGGAATTGATTTTGCTCCACTAGTTTTGATGGCTTTTGAGCTATACTCCCAAATATATCCCACCTTAATCCTAAGCCACGTTACAACCCATAAAAAGTCTTTATGATTTATATTATGCATGTGATCCCAGTGGTGGAGAATGAGAAGATATGGAAGCTTATGGTAGATCATTTCTTCTGGAATGAATTTGAGTAAAATATATACCTCCAAGCACATGAGAGTTGAGTGTTTATTCCCGTGAGGGTCTACCTATTTAGTTTACTACATTTTTCAAGTGAAAATACCTACTAAGTAATTAGAAGTTATTTAAGAATATATGTTCATGATATTTTATGAGTTTTGAAGAGGTTAGTTATTTTTTATTTATGCCATTGCAACCTTGATTTCTTTTTGGAAAAATAAATTAGAGTTTCGTCCGAGGACGAGCAAAGGTTAAGTGTGGGGGTATTTGATGAGAACATAAAATATTATATTTTTATTCCTTAATGTATACTCCTTTATGCTCATTTGATGTCTAAAGATACTCATTATTTTTATAATTTAATTTAGGATGCAATTGGAGTCACTAAATGCAAAATGGAGCTAATTATCAATTCTGGACAGTTTTGATACCTTGTAGCAAAATGGTCATAACTTGCTAATTCGAAGTCCAATTGAGCTGATCCAAACTGATTCGGAAAGCTAAGTGATAGAGGTACAATTTTGTTGTTTTAAGTGTTCTGAGATTCTGGATGCATCATAGACCAAATTAGGCTTGAAGTTGAGTCAACTATGTTGTGCACAAAAAGTGGAGCTAAATTAACCATTTCCCAACTTGTTCAAAGATTTTATTTTATTGTTTGGGTTGTTGTAACTCTTAGATAATTTGTGGGAAGATATTGTTATCTTCAAACAACTAATTTAGAGTGTATAAAAGGGATAGAGATCAGGAGATAATGAAGAACAACCCACAGCTCTTCTTCCTCTTCTCCAAAATTCTTTTGAAATTTTCTTGAACATGCGGAGCTAAAAGTCTTGTTGGTCGAAGGAAACGGAAGCCTCGGAATGAATAAAAACTTGTGAGATCTAATCTGTGTTTATATTTTTGATTTGTGCTTTGAGTATCGAATATTTTCTTATGCATATTTTCATGATTATCTTGTTTAATGACTATGATGCATACTAGTTTATTATTCCTGACAATCTAATGCTAAATTAGATATCGAATCCGTAATTATTCGATCCCTCTAATTTGTGAAGCAACCAAGATTTAATGAACTACTTTGTTTTATTAGATCTTAGGAGAATTTTTTTTTGACAAAATTAAATGCAACCGCTTGTGCTTGTGTTGTTTTATTTCATCGATCTCATCGAGTTTAATACGCTACTAGATTAAACCTTTAACGCTTGTCTGGGGTTGTTTAGTAGTTAAGGTTAATTAGATCGCTTGTTTTTAATTAATTATGGCTAAAGGAGATAGGAAAATAATTCCAACGATGAATATTCAAAGTATGAATTAATATATACTTGCATCGATGATCAGTTTTAAGATTCCAATGGTGGATGTTGACTGAGACCAACATTTTTTTCTTTGATTATTTTAATACTTTAATTATTTTTAGCTTTTTTTAATTTGCTTTGATCCAAAACTCTCCCCCCATCTTATTTCACATAGCATAAAGATCAAACTAATTACTCTTCGTGGGAACGATCCTTACTCTCACCACTACATATTATTTCAAGAGTAAATGTTTTATTTTTGGGTGCCTACGACAGCACACCAGCGCGCCATCAGGAAGGAAAAAATAAGCTGAAACTTCTGGAACTGGCTCAAAACCTGACCATGCAAAACCAGTGGGGTTAGACCCCAAATAGCAAGTACCACAAAGGAACTACAAAATGGAGAAATAAAACCCAAACAATAGATATGTATAATATATGTTCTGCGTCGAGGCTTCGGTCCATGTCTATCCTGGCATAATAGCCCAACCCTACAACCAAACAAGGATGAGGGTTGAACCATCGCACTATGATAGTCCATGTCCCTAGACTATTAACAGAATAAAACAATCACAATCAGATCCAGTTATAACGACCAATCACTTGTACGGCTTACTATTGTGGAGTCTGAGTTATCTTAGAACAGATGCATAAAGAAATCCTCAGATCTTGATATATTTAGTGGGGCTAACCGAGTCATAGTATACACATAGCACATTGTATATTATGCACCGGTCCCTCGTAAGGCCACCGTGCTTAGATCACATAGAACACATTATACAATATAAGTATTCGGATATTAACGTCCGCTAGTGCGGTCGTGACCAATATCCCTGGGGGTCAGCCTTGCACGTCATGACGATAGTCTGAGGTGGCTAATGTGTACGATCTCAGAATTTTATCCCTCCCAATGCTCTACCAGTTTTAGTTGCAAAGATTAACCCTATGGTTATGTTGGGAATCACATAACGTGGTCATATAATTAATCCTCCTATATATCGTACCGTAGTACGGTCCACGCTAAATACGAATCCACTTTATCAATTAATAGTTTAAACTGGATTCACCCGAGCATGATGCAACAAACAACAAGTTCTAGCCACGCTTTGGTAGTTGACCCACATACCATGCCCGTGTTGGAAAAATAATATAATGATATCACATATCGCGTAGTATAGGGGGCATTCTCGATGCACAAACCGAAACATGTAATCATATAGCATGTAATAAGTTATGTCGCACCTCAGTGCAAATTGATCATGTAACACATAATACGTAGAAAATTGTATCAGCACGGATACAAGTATTCGAGTCAAATTACCAACTAATCAATGAGTCACCTAAGTCTTGATCGTATTTGAACACATAGCTCATGTTACGCACCTAGCTGGTTAGTAATTTATGACATATTCCTAACATATGGTTAAGTCTAGCAGAAGGTCGGGTCACTAAATCCATTCTTCCATAGGATCAATCACAAAAATTTGTCAAGGTCAACCACATAGAACAAGAAAATATCCAAATAAAATAGCTAAGCTGCATGCACCAATTGGCGCCTGAGACAGACGCCTCATGGACTGTCGGCCGCATACTACTCCAGGCCGCATACCCCTTAGTGCCACATGCTCCTCTAGGCTGCATGGAAATTTTGTCTTTTCCAACAGCAGGCTTCGGCCATGGCAAAAACTCCGAAACCCAAATATTGTTTCTTCTGTAGAAACCTCGTACGAACCCCAAATCTAACGAAGTAAAGTTCTAAATCACTTATAATCAAATTCTCCTCAAAATAGAACAAATAGTTTTCGAAAATAACAAATTTTTAGAGATCAAATCCAAGAAACTCACAAAACCCATAAAAGCTCTAACTAAAAATATAGATCTAGGCTAATCCATCCATCAAAACAAAAATTTTTAAGTACTAAACATAATGAGAATCACACAACAAACAAAATGGACCAATAATATGGAGTATTTCTCTATTTCTCATGCAGGATGTACTTGCCTATGGAGAGGGAGAGAAAACCTTAGAGAGAAAAGAAATGGAAGAATGAAGAGAGAGAAAGGTTTTGGTATATATATATATATATATATATATATATATATATATATATATATATATATATATATATATATATATATATATATATATATATATATATATATATATATATATATATATGGATTCGGTTGGGTTAAACCATGGTTCAAACCATGACCAAGTCCTATCCTCATATTAAACCCATGAACCCAGCTTCTCAAAACAAATTGGTTTGGCCTACAAACAAACAAAAAAATGCCAACAAGCAGGAATACGTTCCAAATACGTATATTGGGAACGAGGAGTGACATGGGCGCTCGTGGGGCTCCGCATGCGGGACTCTAGATCCGGACTCACACACACATACACACACACATATATATATATATATATATATATATATATATATATATATATATATTGCAAATAACGTCTAGCCTAACGGACCGATGCACCTGGACGGGATGGTCATGGGATCGAGATCCCTCCAACACTAGTAATTCACCTTTAGGGGAATTAAATGGTGGAGTGGTGGTTGGGAGCAGTGCTGTAAACCCCCTCACCCAAAATTAGGCCTACTTGGCTTAGAAAGAAAGACTAGGGCTAGTTTGAATCCAATTCGAAATAGAACACGATATTTTATTTAATTTTACAATAATTAAATTACTTAGTGCACCTTACCGTTGCTTCGATAATTGGAGCACTACACTAGCCATTGCCTTCCTACAAATTTTATATCCTTATCCTAGACATGCCCGTCTTCTATTCTGACCTTTGTGTAACTTATAATTATGCTCTCTTGTGCTACATTTTAGTCGCATAATATTCATCGAGGACGTTTATATTTAATTCTAAATAAATTTGACTTTGTATCCTTGTGCGTTCTAATCAAAATTGGAGACACAATCTTGACCCGTTTCGTGCAACCCAATTTATGATAATATTCTATCCTGGGTCCCCTATGTCTATGACACTTGTGTCCCACCTAATTTTAGCCTCATGTACTTCCAATTAATTTTAGAATACCATTTGCATTAATTTTAATTAATTTAATTTAATTTTTATCTTTGTGCAATTTTCTAATTGTTGGGCACTTTTATACAAAAGTGCATTGAGGTGTCCATACCATTGGACACAACCCATAAGGAAACCCATTTTCCCTTCATATAAATTTTTCTCATGATTTTCGGAATGTGCAACACACAACATCGCCCCTCATTTAACCCTAGCCTTGCATTTTAAACAATGCAACTGATAGCCCTCCAATACCTACATGACAAGCCAAGGTCCAATCCCAAAGATGTTAACCAAGCCCAATCCCCTAGGTCAACCCCAAAACCCTACATTCTACATGTATAAATATACAACCTTTCCTTTTCTTTATTTTCCCCAAAACCCAATCCCTATGCTAACCTAGCCGACCTTCACCCCATCTCCCTGTTCATCACCACCTTCCTCCCGCCGAAGCAGCTGAGCCACCGGAACAGCTCCCAACCGCCATGGCCCCCGCCGAACTTCCTATCACCGCCTTCTCCTCCGATCCATCACCACCCAGAACCACCACCTGCACGACCTCCTACCCTCCTCCCTGTTCTCTCCTTCCTCGCATCGATCTCCCTCGACCGGAGCCCGCCGACCCACCATCACCGGAGCACACGAACACTCACCACTGTCCTCCCCCTCCGTCGACTTTATCTCGTCGACGACAGCACCACCATCACCTTCCTCCCTGAGCCCCCACACCATCTCCACCACGACCCCGAGCCGCTGCCATTAACGCCGACAACACGTCGTTCTTCTCCTCCTCGACCTCGACTTCCTCCTTCCACCGTCCCCTCAGGCCTGTCACGACCCCGCCGTCATCCTCCACCCTCGACACGACTAGCTGGACCAGCTACAGTCTCCTCTCCACTCACCTCCCCTCGATAGCACGGCCAATTCTGGCCAGTCCACCCCCTTCTCCGATCTCCTCCACCACTTCTCCTGAGTTCACCACCCTCGTCGGAGATCGCAGAACCACCGCTGTCCCGACTCCTCCACGACAACCACTCGACCTCACCTCCCTGAACTCCTCCTCCTCGTCACAGCAGCCCCGTCGACTTCCTTGCCGGAGCCCCGACTTCCCTCAGCCCTGCCACGACCACCTCGACTCCATTATCATCATCATCACCCCATCATCATCATCATCATCATCTCCAATCATTATCATCATCATCATCACCCCATCATCACCATCATCATTATCTCCAATCATTATCATCATCATCATCTCCAATCATTATCATCATCATCACCCCATCATCACCATCATCATCATCACCATCATCACCATCATCATTCTTATCATCATCACCCTCATCATCTCATCATCATCATCACCATAACCCTAATCATCCTAATCATTAACCTTCATTACCTACATCATCATCATTATAATCTTAATCATCATCACCCTCGTCATCATCATTAACATTGATATCATCGTCATCATCATGGACCCATCACCCTCGCCAAAGATGACCTACAATAGTTACCCCCGATCCTCGTGCCCGTGCACGCTAACCCCGAGGTTCGAACCTGTCCCTCTCATTTCATATTGTGTATGCGTGTTTGTGCAAATAACATCTAGGTTAGCATCTTGGTTTAGTTAGTTGGTTGATTTTAGACCGTGTCGGTGAACCCAATGACTTGTATGCGTACACGTACGCGTACTATAATTATATATATATATATATATATATATATAAGTAATTATATGCTAATAATAATTATGACTATATATGTGTTTACTTGTTGTACGACCCTAGGACACCGTGGTTTTTGTCCGCATATTTACCTTGAATTTGTGACCTGAATATTAGAGAATTGTCTGCCTTGTGTACACCGACGTACTGGCTAGACAAGTGCAAATTGACTGTCTGATTATGCACAACATTTGAAGACGTGACACCCGCGTAATTAGACGCACATTTGACCCTGCTAGATGACCAGTGTCACCCCTAGCGTACCCTCTGAGCCCAGTGTAATTATGGTTGTGTATGTGCTAGTGTAATGGCTGATGTTGTATTGTATTATATTATATGTATATAGGACTATTGGATTGTTCTGCGCGACTTCTGGAGCAGGTTATTGGTACTACGCAGCTTTCTTGCCAGACAAGTATACCTTGCCATTGTACTGTAATTTATATTCCATATGATGCATGCATTTTATTTCTGTCATTTAGTTCATATATTTTAACTGCTATATAAACTGCGCGTCCAAGGAATCTTGGGTGCAACGATGGTGACATCGTATTCTGTTTTTATTATGTATATGCATGTGACCTAGTTTATGAGACCACCCCATTATCATGAGGCATCATTAGGTTTCATTTGGCCGTGACACATCTGTTACACGAGTGTGAGTCTCATATAGATCACGGACTCGCGTGCAGGATTTGGCCTCCTGTACGTATGGGACATGCGATAGGGAATAACTGCCGATAGAAACTTTGCATGCTAGTAGACCTGGTAGTTATTAGAGGTATTATCGTATCATGGTTGTGACATGCTTAGAGCATGGGGTGGAAAGAACAACAAGTAAGGCGTTTGGGCTCCTTTGTACTTTTCTTGTGTAACCCGTATGCTCCGGCGGAGATGCGCGGTCATGATGACCACTATATATTATATTTTATCAGGCGGCCTCTGCCGTTCAAAAGACGACATGCTTTGTAGGCCCCTGAATCTCCAAGAGAATCATGCCAATCCCATTTTAGCCAGATAGCCCACGCGTTGGAAAAGTTGTTCTTAAACTGCATTCACATAGACGGTTAGGCGACCCATTGGATGTTTATTTTTAGTACTTTATTGGCATGCTTCTACGTATCTTGTTATGTCCCTCTGAGGACCTGGTCCCTTTTCAGGTGTAGATGTTCATGAGTATTCGCAGGAGCACAGATCCGGACTTGCTACTTATATTTCGAGGAGGTCTTCTCTTCGAGCCTCGTGATTATTAGTGATGTACGTAGATTGTGTTTGCTTTTATATTCTAGTTTGGTAGTGGATTTATTTTCACCCGACTATCATCTTTTGATACTTCACATAGAGATTTAGTTACATAGTTATTGGTTATTTATTTATATTGATTTCTGTGGATGAGATTTAGTTATGCCCTGTGACTTGTGATAGTTTATACCACTTGTGAATTATTGTTCATAATACATCGTACGCATGTGTTATGGTTTTCATATATTGGAGTTGCCATATACATGCGGCTGGCATGCTTACGTGTTCCTAGTCCTACGTAATTTGGGACTGTGGCATGACAAGTGCAGACGCAAGGAGCGGTGCGGTCCGGACGGTATGCGGATGCGATGCAGGTGCATGTGCGGTGCTGGTGGATTGGGTGTTGCGCGGTGCGGTGTGGTGCGGCTACGGCTGCGTGAGGCCTTCGGGCCAGATGGAACCTTCGGGCCGGGATGTAAGCCTTCGGGCTGGATGGAGCATTCGGACTGGGAATTATATATATAGGCTTACGGACTGGATTCATTGTAAACCTTTGGACTGAATTTGTAGTCTCTCGAAGGAACCCGAATAAAATTTACCTTCTTTGAAAAAAATTGTATATATATATATATATATATATATATATATATATATATATATATATATATATATATATATATAATCTAACAAAATAGTACATTTCAGTGTCGAGTCAGTTTTCCATCTTGATTCAACTATTCTTCTACGATAATGAATCTATAGAGACCCAAATAATCTGACAACTCAATCAAAAGCAAAAAATAAAAATATTATCTTTGTTTTGAATAAGAAAATACTAAGAAAATGCGTTGGAATTTAGCCAACTGAGTTGGCAGAAATTTGACAATGTCAAATTTTTACCAACTAAGATGACGAAATTTTGTCGTCCCAATTTTTGCCAACCCAGTTGGCAGAACGTCTCCCAACGTAATTTTTTAAAACTACTTTCGTTTTAGTTAATTCTATTAAAAATTGTTTCGCTACAGCAAATTTTTTGGTAGAAAAATAGACTCGATGGATAAAGGACAGTCTATTATTTCAGGACAGTCCAGATTTTTATAACTTTTACTTAGTACTTTCCAAAATTTACTCAGGACAGCTCAGCTCCCCAAATCTTTCCAAAACCCTTTATTTTAAATTTCTATCATCTCTTCAAATTTTCAAGCTTCCAAAACCTAATCCTAACCCTAACCCCAACTCCAACAAAAGGATGAGGAGGCGGCGGGAGACGGGAGAGGCGGCGGAGGGTAGGCTCGCGCGCGGGGCCTGCTGCTGTTGCTGCTCCCACCGTCGCCAGTCCGCTCCCGCACGCAGCCCCCCGCATTTGCTCGTCGAAGGGTCCAAACACAAGAACCATTTCCTCACATTTGTGGGCTGTTGATATCGACCAGGGATCATCGAATAAGAAGAAGGAGGCTTGACAAAAGACGAAGCCTCAGATACAGAACCAGGAGTGTACCAGATCGGATTGTTGAATCATACCAAATAGGTGGAGACTTTTTCTGATAAGTAGAATTGGATTCTGGTGAGTCGAACATAAAAACGTCCGTCGTATCGGATCGAGAGATCCAGTCCTAAAATACGCAGGACTAAGATACGTAATGAACATGTCCAGTCAACTAATGATATTGATAGCACACACAAACATTACACAAATATGTGCTCAACCGGTAAATTTTGGAGACAAGGATTTGGAAAACCATACCGAAAATCAAATGTCCTTAAAAAAGAGATATTCGAGATATTAAATAGCTACTTAGTGAGAGCCGGAACCGATAAGGTCTACTATATAGCACCATGGAAAGATGATTATTTGTAATCGGTTGCAAAATAGAACATTTTAGAAGAGATTTCCTCAAAATCTTCATCGTCCCTATGCCTGGACACATAATACAACAAAAATAAGTCAAGGGGTTAATACTTGATAGGTGCAAATTTCTTTCCTGCCCAAGGGATGTTTGGTTCAGTGAAGTACATCGAAGTAGTAAATTCGAAAATCGATATTTTATATACATATTGCGGTAAAGTAGAATAAAATAAAATAAGAATTCGTTTGAATACTTTAAAAAAGTGGCGGTTAGAAGTTGATTCTAAAATTTGGTGTTTGATTGATTGCTGAAATGAGAAAGAAAGTATAACTTTTTGTTAAAGTACAGAAAAAGTGATCATCTAACAAAACGTGCGAGGTGAGAATGAGGATTTACCACTTCCGGCTCTACTTCGGAGAAAAAAAATTTCATGTAATTTTAATTTCGTGACAAACAACATTTACTATTTATTTAAAAGTAAAAGTATGTTTGTCTGTAAATCTTTCAATCAAATATGTAAAGTAGTTCAAAATTTAAATTTTGATCACTTTTGTATTCCAAATTTGTAAACCAAACAACCTCCTAAATGCAAGTGACTCAGGCCGGCCCTGAGTTTATGGGGGCCCTAGACAAACTTTCAAAATATGGCCCCCATATATAATGTAAAAAAAAAATTCAATAAAATAAAATTAAATTAAATTAAAAAATGATGCCACAAATGATTAAATCTTAAACATCATGTATGCAAATCTAACATAATAACTACTACACCACAATTGTTCTGTGATTAAAGAAGCTCATGTATATACTGGTTCTATTTTCGATACAAGATTTTATATATATATATATATATATATATATATATATATATATATATATATATATAAACTGAATTTCTTTTGGGGTCCTCCTTGTTTGTGGGTCCTGAAATGTCGTCATGACTGTCCTGGACCAGGACCGACCGTGAAGTGACTCTTTTATAACCTGCCACGTGACGTCACTTGGCAGACTTCCATTGGGAGCTGGGGGGAAGAGATGGGGCCTGATGGGACCCATATAGAGGGGGGGGGGGGGGGGGGGGGGGGGGTTAGAGCATCTCCAATCATGTTGTGAGTTTGAAAAAAATGGTTGCCACATAAGAATTACTTCTTCTTATTACAAAATTCCTTCTCCAATGCAAGTGTAAAATAAATTGTGAAGTTGACATAACAATGACATGTCAAAGACAATGTGAAGTTGGTTGTCTAGACCTAGACAATGGACTTCACAATTCTTTACTTCCACATAATCAATTATGAATAGAAATATTTATCAAAAAGGAAGAAGTGAAAAAGTTGTCTTGGAAGTCCGAAAAAAAATAATTTTTATTGTCTTCTCGATACTTTTGCATTGGAGAACACTTTTCTATCTCATTGTCTTGTATGAATATAATCTTGTCACATAAAAAAAAAATTATCTTGTGTCTCATATCACATCGGAATTATAACACAAAATAATATAATAGGGATGGAGATACTTTGGTGGGGGAGGTCCGGCGGAGTTTCTTCCTCTGTCACTTTAATCATCTCTGCGAAGAACTCGCGCTAGAAATGTCTCGCCAATTCCGCATACGCCAATCTTGTCTTTACGATGATTATCAGTACCACCCACCGAGTCTATAATATCGGAATCTAATCCACATCAGCCGCTACATCATTACTAAATTTACAACTTAGCTAACATTGACATGTGTCAGTGCAATAGCAACCTAGAGATTGTTCTTTGGTTGTATGAGTTTAAAGTTTAAACCAAAATATTTGTTTACATCATGTCAATTAGCTATTTAGGTTTTTCCATAGGTTCGTTACATCCGCATATCTTGTTAGGAACCCGTGCATTATTCGAATTAGATTCGGCTACGGATACGGACGCAGAAGCGATGCCAACCCACCTGAAGATAATGAACCAATCTATTACGACCGGCAAGATAGATCAAACAATGTATATGTTCAGTGACTACGTTATCTGGACAAATTTTAATCTATGTAACTTCCGACAAAAGATAAAGATTGAATAAAAACAATGTTGAACCCTTTGCCGAAATGCTCAACCCCCTCACCGAACTCAAGAAGAAAGAGAGATATTACATCTGAAATCACTCACCCTACCCATAGCGATCTTCCTGTACGAAAACAGCGACTTTCCCGCACAGATCTCCTCTTCCGGTTGTCTCGAACGACAAGCTCTAATAGCAAAGTACAAACTTTCTCTTAAATTTTCTGTGTACAAGTACCATGAATCTTCCACCTTGTGCTCTTCTTTGTGCCTCCACCCTCAACCCATATAAATAGGATAATTAATAAACCTATTTAGGGTTTTAGTAAATCTCCAAAATAGCCCACCATCATATCTAGCCGTCACTAGCATCCAACGGTGCAGATTAAAACCCAAAACTCGTCAGCCCCGACCGAAACCGAACTCAGCCTGAGTTTGGTTTGGACCTTGCCAAAGGTTCTGGAACAAAATCACCCGAGTTCGGTCCAAACTCGGACGGACCGAACTCGGCCAGCGTTTAGTCCCGAACGTCCAGACTGGACAAAACATTCTCCCCCCTCCAGTCTAATAAGAGGTGCTGACCCCCATGGCTCCTCAACTGGACTCCATGAATGTCGTCCCGCGACAGAGTTCCTGCTCCCCCATGTCGCTGATCTCTGATCCCCCAAGCTACTTTACATCTTTTATCGTCTCCAGCTCATCGACCACCACGTCAACGCTATCTGCCATGCGTAGCACCTCCTTCACTACTGGGATCCTGTCGATATCAATGAAATGACCTAGACCGAAGTCCCTGACGATCAGCCTCACCAAAAGTTTTGGTTGCATATCCCTGCCTTCCGCCTTCCACTAGAATGTTCTACTGTTCCGACGAGTTCTTTACCTTTGGCTAGCCCAACCAAGCGGACGATGCGGTTCTCCAGAGATTCAGACTCATGAACCTGTGTACCTTCGTGTCCGACACTGAAGCTCCCCCATACACATGCATTCTCGAGCAGAACATCATGCACTGTGCACATTGTCAATGACCTACAGCTCCCCTATAACTATGCAAATTGATACACACATGCCTCTGATTGAGTTTTTGTACACCTTGATCTCCTCCCTAGTTTTGAACTGCTGAAACCAATGTCGCTCCGTGAAGCTTTGGCAAATCCTCCGTCACCAAAACTGAATCCGTGGAACAAACCCGCATAATGATCAACCATCTGTCTTAGGACAGACAAACCGACCCTCAATCTTTGACTCATCACCATTCATCGGTTTGTCTCGACAAACCAAATCCTCCATATCCCTCAAAACATCTCGAAGACCCTCCTTAGCATGTTCCCGATGATCCACAAACACTTGTCGAACACCCCTCGAGCCTCCATCCGATGTCTGTGGCATGCCTGTACGACTCAAGGCTTGAGCTTGTACATGCCACAACATATATCTTCTCGAGCCAGTTGTTGGGAACCCTTCGTAAACTTTCAATCTTTATCCCCAAACAAACTACGACAACCATCATCCGCCAGTCTTCCTATCGAAACCAAGTTGTAGCGCAAACTCGGTATATATCACACACTATTGAGAATGAGCTTTTCACCAAGCTCTGTTGTCAAATGCACATTACCGATGCCTACAATTACAGTCATTCCCTTGTTGCCCAATAACCTTAATTTAGAGTTATTTGGCCTAAAAACTAATTAATAATTTAATTTTAGAATTAATTAAATAAGAAAAAAATTAAAAATAAAACCAGTCAACAACTACCCGGATCACTGAGGCACACATGTCAGTCGCTCAAGATGCACCAACAGGCCCCAGTCGTCAATTGGGTGTTTTGACCCACGTGGGTTCCTGTTCCCTCTCTAAGCCGAGCTATGACTCCGAGTCCAAGCTCTGTTCAGCCTATTTGTTTTCCCCTGAACCCTTGGATCCAGCGAGGGAAGAGCTTGATGAGCGCCATGTGTCCCCCCAGCTACTCAAGCTGACTCATCTCTCCCTCTATATATATTATTTGCAAAAAAAAGGTATTCTACAATTAGTTACAAAGAGAGGAGAGATTTTTAGAGTGGAGTTTTTTTGGTCCCTCGATCTTCGCGAAAGTGTTACAAGTAGCCACGATGTCAATTTCGACTCAATTTTTTTATTAAGACCATATCGAGGTAATCTTTCCAGAAATTTAATATATTTCATATAATTTTGAACCTATTTTTCTGTAAACCTCTTTGAGTACCAGTCGTCCAAAAATAAATGTGCTTCGCTGATTTTGAGATTTCGAAAAACATAGAACTCGTTTTTGTGATCCGTTTGATATTTCAAAAAGATGATACAGAGATCTATAATATATAATTTTTTTTTTTGAATTTAATAGGTTAGTTTGATATTCTGTTTAATTCTAAGACTTATATGTGACTAGTGAACCACCAAAATAGCAATCTCTAAGTCATATCTATAATATCTTTTAATCGATTCATGATTCGATAAAAACTGTAAATTTTAGCACTCTTGTGTGATGAAATTTATATGATTGCATACTCAAATCTTAGGTTCATGTTGGTTTACTTTTTAGTCAATGGAACGCCATGATTTACATGCCATGAATCCCGAGTTTACAAACGTGAGATATTTTTAACCAAAATTTATATTTAACTTTAAAATCAGAATCTAATGAGATTAAAATAGGGTTTTAGATAATTTATTCAAAATTTGTTAAATAATTGGTAATAGTAATAACTAGTAATGTATAGTTGTTTGTAAGTGGGAATATTAAATCTAACTCGTTTTAAATTGTGACGGGGTTCGTGGAATGATGGTACGATGGTATAGCTAGTATATAGTGCTCACGATGTCTTGTGTTTTTAACTTTATCATCTTCAGGAGCATGCAAGTATCGCTATGACCTATGTTTCCTTTATTTTGTCCTACATGTATCTTCGTGTCATTGTTTCAGTGTATATTCATATTTTATGTTATCGTGTTCTTGATTAACTATGATGATTACTTGTGCACGAGAGGTAGAATCGTTAGAGTATATGTACATATCTTACTTCTCGTCTATAATATTTGTTGTTTATCGTATTGCCACTGTTTTACCGTATTGAGCATGTACTTGTGAGTTAGATGGACGGAAGAATACGACTAGTAGAGTGGTACCCTACAAATAGAGTTAGCCCAGAATATTCGGTCAGGGGACCATCTACAGAGTTTACTCAGTCAATACATATCACTTTTTGACTGTCTGATATTCCTACCACACCCGGATATTCGGGCACGAGTACGCAGTTACGCCCAGCCTACGCCGCAGAATCGGCGGTAGAACGTTGTCTGGGTCATTTCTAACTATCTAACATCTCAAAAATATAATATGGTACATGTCAATCATCTCAACTCCAAATGGAGAAGCAATATAGTATCTCACAAGTATATCAAATCTCAATCACAAAACAAACTAAGGAAAGATAATGCACGAATGGAATAGCGAAAGGAAGAAAGATACAATCCACAATATGAAATAATAGTACATATGTGAATCTCCTCAAAGAATAGTCTAATACAAAAATCAACAATCATAAACTAAACCTCCTCGGTCACTGGTACTATGTCCTCTGGATCTAGGGGAGTATCCTCTAAAGTCTCACCCTCCTGTGGGCCGTAATACGTGGGACACAGCTCCTCTAGCCAATCATCTGAAAAATATATCCAGTCAGGATTGGAGCAAAGTACATACCTTTGAAAGCAGTTTCAAATACATAATCGAACATATATAACAGCAATAGAAAGATACAAGATGCACAAGTAGAAAGAATATACAATACATGGTGAACAAGCAATAAGCACAATAAGAAGTAGAAAGTAAATACGAGGAATAACTGCAAGTAGAGAACAAGAATACTAGCTATGTAATTTAGAGTGCAAGTTCGTTATGTGATCGGTTTAGGTTGCACATGAGGTATAAAGGTAACTCCATTATACGTGAGGTGTATAGTCGACATGCACATGAGATCAAGAGGGCTTTGGTCACATAACCAACTCCTACTCCCCCGCCCCAACCAATACTCATGGATCCAATCATGACACGTTACGTACATGATCACGATATAGTCATACTAGCACACGAAATAGTTGATGCACAAGAAGCACATGAAAGTCTATACCCGATGCACACGATGAAATACATGTGACTGGATACCCGTTGCACATAGTAGGGGATAATACCTCCTAACGGGATCCATATAGCACCAGTCCATGAAATCACTGTGTCAAAAATTAATGTATACAATTCTAGAACATGCATATATACAATATTATGAATTGAAAATAATCAGAGAAATGTACTCGCCTGAAGTCCTGAGCAAAGTGTGTCTCTCGATGCCCAAGCTGGTGTCTCACAACCTATATATGATATATTGCATCAATACAAGGTTCAATAATAAAAATAAATAAAGTTGATGTAATTCTAGGTCGATACGTCATTTCTAAGTCAAACCAATAAATTTTAGGTTGCAAGAGTCTAATACTAAGTCGCTAAGTCAACATACTATGAAAATATGCTAAACTAGTGTCACTACCACATTTTAGAATAGGGGTATTTTTGTCTTTTCATTATTTAATTTAATGTGTTAATATTGCATAATATTTATTTATATTTAATTGCTGTGATTTTATTTGATTGATTGTACCTTACCGTTGCTTCGATAATTGGAGCATTACTCTAGCCATTGTCTTCCTACAAATTTTACACCCTTGTCTGTTTGTGGTATTAAACGAAAGAATGAAAGTGTATTTCAATGACGGGGTTTATGCGAAACCCGTGCCCTTTGGTTTACAAACAAACTTGTACAATGTAATCTTATACGAGGATGTGGGAGTACAATTTATTTAATCTGGGTATAAATTGCTATAGGTGTCTGATCTGCGGTCGATCACTTTAGCCCTTGGACCACGCGATGTTGAAGAAGTGCCGTAGAAGACAGGTAGCAGCTTCGAAGGTTACAGGAGAGGGTGGATGCACGATGCCGAAGTCGTCGATCCCCGCTCTTTGCCTGAGCTCCGGGCTCTCTCTCTCTCTCTTCTCCTCCTTGTTCGATCTCCTCCGATTGTCGACCTGGTTCGATCTTCCAAATTATCGACCTAGTATCTGATATTGGTTTCTTGACCAATTTTCTGACCTGGGATCTGATATCGGTTTCTTGACCAATTTTTCGACCTTGTTCCCCATTGATAGGGGTCTCTATTTATAGAGTTTTGGTGACAGTGACCACTCCGTTGGTGTAGCAACCGAGGAATGGAAAGTACAGCACCCTTTTATACAACGGTTAAAGTAACCAATGCCTACGTATAGATGATCTTTTGAATAAGCATGTGACGTGGGTCCAACTAAGGGGACACAACGCGTACAATTGCTACTGAGATCACAGCGTAAAAGCCACGTAGGTAGGTATCCCTTGTGTAGAAGAGGTTGGCGTAGAAGCCAAATGTCCGTCACCATGGCATAGAAGCCAAGTAGGCATAGAAGCCGAATGGGCATAGAAGCCGAGCAGGCATAGAAGCCGAGTAGGCATAGAAGCCGAATAGGCATAGAAGCCGAGTAGACATGGAAGTCGAGTAGGCGTGGAAGCCGAGTAGTCGTAGAGACTGAGTAGGCATGGAAGCCGAGTAGGCGTGGAGACTGAGTGGGCGTGGAAGCCGCGTGAGCACAGATCCTGAATGGGCGTAGAAGCCGTTGCGTACCGTGCCAAAATGGGCGTAAAAGCCGTATGAGCACAGATCCTGGATGGGCATAGAAGCCGTTGCGTACCGTGCCAGAATGGGCGTAGAAGCCGTGTGAGCACAGATCCTAGATGGGCGTAGAAGCCGCTGCGTACCGTGCTGATGTGGACACCTTAGCCGAAATCACGGCTTTTGAAGATATAATCAAATCTCTTTGCAGAGATTTGCTATCATCTTATGCATTAAATGCGGAGGCATATTTCGAAGGTCTGCAGCCCTTCTGTGCACCCATCGCAGAGACGTGCCTTGAGAGAAACTGTCACCGCTCTGTATAATTAGACGTGGAGACATGCCTCGAACCCCGTACGAAGTGCAGCTTTTGACGTGGCAGGCGGTTTGTCTACTGCGGAGCGTAAAACAGCTCATGTTTGCCTGTGTAAAACAGGGCGGCATATTCCCTTGTACGCAAAAGAGCGGTTTATGCTGAGGGGACTCCAGTAAATGACGGTTCGGTGATGCTTTAACCGAATCCTCTGTATTAAATGCAGAGATCCGCCATCATACTGTGGGGCACGTCCCGAGGGGTCTGCCATCGTTTCCAGCCGTCGTCTGGGTAGCCGTGCAGCACCTTCTGTCAGGAGTCAGAGATCAGATTCACTGCGTGACTTGACAGGTTCATTTTGGGGAAGACGAAGCGTTCCTCGTACGCTATAACGCTGCTCTGAGAGCGGATGAGTTTTACGCCATGGAGGCGATGAAGAACTCTGTTTACGCTGGAGCGGCTTGGACGTACTGCACTTACGCGGATGGTCCTTCGAGCTTTATTCTTTACGTTGTATTTTTAGCGAAGAAAACTCTGTTTGTATGCTTGATGGCTCTGAAGGCCTCCGTTTATGCTGCTCTGTATCCAGAGGCTGCGTAGCTCTTCCCAGCGTATTTTTTATGCTTCTACAAGACCCCCTTCAGAGCTTTTAAATTCCTCGGAATTTGAAACGCTTTGAATGAAGCATGAACGGCCCCTCGTAACTCGAAACGTTTCTGAATGGAGCGTTGAAACGGTCGGTGCAGACTTTATGGCAGATTTATTGGGGACCACTGTGATCTCGTTTCGCCTATAAAAGGCTGGGGGAGTTAGCCTGTTCTCCCCACATCTTCATCACCACGCAGTGATGATCACCGGAGTTTGCCGGGTCGACCTGAGGGAGAAGGAGATCATGTTCTTCTAGCGTGTAAGGAGCCAAAAAAGACGGCATCTTCGAGCAAGTGTCCACTGTAATGATGGATCATGGAAGGATATCTTAGCCTCCCTTGCTCGGGATAATCAGCAACTTTGTATGGCGTTGCCCCAGGAGAGAGGAAGGGTCATATTAGACCATACAGCTTGCAAGTGCTGTCCTCTTATTTTGCCTCCGGTGACGAGAGTCAGACAGACTCGCTCTGTCCCAGCTTGATCGGTGCACGGAGCATGGGATCTACAAAATCTATGCAGGCCCAGTTCTGTATCCGCCCGCCGTTGATCATTGCCATGTTAGTCGGTTTGCGGCAACCGACTGTCTGCTGGAGAAGATGGATGAAGAATTGAAGCCCAGCGAGAACCTGTCAGAACAGTTTCTGGGCAATCTTCAGACGATGATGGGAAAACCCTCGTGTCGACGGAGTTTCCCTCAGTTGTAATCATGAAAATGAAAAGAAAACCCTTGTAGATTGGATTTCCCTCATATGTAATCATGATTTTGATCTTTAATAAAATCGTCTTGCTTCTTCATATGATCATCTTGCCATACGTTGCTGTGAAGTCTGAATATGTGTAGCTTCAACACGTCTGAATCTGTACGCCGACTCTGTAGAAAGAGTGCTGGGTCCTGTTCTTTACGCATAGCGAGTAGTCCATAGGACGCTGTAGAGCATTTTGAACATTTTAGAACTGTCCTGCTGCTAGGACTGAGGAACCGCGTAGAGCTCTGAACTTCTGATGGACATAATTTTTGTTCAGTCTTCGTCTTCAAGAGTGACTTCTCGTAAATCCCTTTGAACAGGGTCGAGGAATGGCTGTCAAAACTGAGTTGCCATCTTTTGATAGACGAGATATTCAGACTGGAGTCTGGATGAACCTCCAATTGACCCGAGAAGAGTAATTTCTCAATGTTTGAACTCTTGTATGTTTCGGGTACTTGGGATATGTTGAGGCCAAGGAGGAGTATCTTCTGTGTGAACTCCTGTAATTGACCGTCTTGGGGACTGTTCGAATATACGGAAAGTCGTGGAGCACAAAATCATCAGTCTGCAGCCTCCGGGCGTAAAATACCGTCGAGCGTGAAATCGTAGACTTGTAGTTCCTGTGCATGAAGTCATGGGTTTGTGGCCTCTCGAGCATAAAAGCTACTGAGCACAAAGGCATCCGGGCCAAAAACCTAACTTGTAGCTGTCGAATGTAAAGTTGTAGATTCGTAGCCGTCGAGCGTAGAAAGCTCCTTTAGCGCAGAACTGTATATCTGTAGCCTGTGAGCGTAAAATACCATCGAGCGTAAAATCGTAGACTTGTAGTTCCTGTGCGTGAAGTCATGGATTTGTGGCCTCTCGAGCATAAAAGCTACTGAGCACAAAGGCATCCGGGCCAAAAACCTGACTTGTAGCTGTCGAACGTAAAGTTGTAGATTCGTAGCCGTCAAGCGTAGAAAGCTCCTTTAGCGCAGAACTGTATATCTGTAGCTCTTGAAAAGAAAATTTCTCCGAGCGTGAAGTCTTGCGGATCTGTTGCTTCTGAGCGTAAACTGAGCGCCACCGAGCTTGAGATCATCGATTTGGTATCTGCTGAGCGTAAAGTCGTAGATTTGTGGCCTCTCGAGCATAAAAGCTACTGAGCACAAAGGCATCCGGGCGTAAAACCATGGACTTATAGCTTGCGAGCGTAAAATCGTAGATCTGTTGCCGTCGAGCGTAGAAAGCTCCTTCAGCGTAGGACCTGCTGAACCGTTTTGCACGAAAAACTTTTCGAATTTGCTGACTGTCCGTCTTTCAAGGTTAGTGGGCTGACGTAGCATCCAATCATAACCCATCATTTAATTTTACGAGATTTGGTTAGGGTCTCGAGGAGTCCGTCTGAGGATTCGAGGAGTCGGCCCGAACTCTATATATATCCCAAGTTTTCTGAGAGAGAAATTTTTTATCCGTCTTCTGCGAAAGAGAGCTTTCGACTGTTCGAGTTTTTCTTCGTTCCCTCGAGTCTTCAGAAAATGGCGTCGAAACAAACCTCCTCCGCTAAGGGAAAGGGTATAGGTTCCTCTTCTCATTCTTCCGCCCCAGCGAGGGGGTCTTCGGTCGGTCAAGGCGAACTTCCTTCTGAGCGAGGTGTCCCGCCGACGAGCAGTGCACCCGGTCTTAGAGGTAAAGCCTTCGGGGTGACAAAAACGACGAAAAATCCTTCGCACACGTTGAACGTGACCGTGCTAGGTCATCTTCTGTGCTGATAGCCTCTTTTTGAGGAAGATGATGCACGGAGACGTTTTCATCTTTTATGCCCACATTTCTAATGTGCCAGTGTAAAGACTCCACATTTTCGTAGTTTCGAGCGTAAAAGCTCTGGCTACCGAAAATTGGGGTATATCGTAAAATTTGGATTTTACGCTTGCGGGGGGGACCTCCGGCGAAAAATAACCAGATTTGCACAATCCTGCGTAGAGCACAGACTGTTGTTTCTTTTGGTCCGTATGTTCGTGCAAGACTTGTGATGACATATTTTCCTTGCACTTTCGCAGTTGACTTGGGTGAGTCTCCACTGGCCGAGGTGATGGGCTCCGCTGCTGGGATGCTGCACTCGAACTACCTGGAGGATCTGTCCCACGTGGCATTTTCTATCTCCGGGCCCCAGTACCCTGAAGGAAGGAGGATCTTAATATCGGCTCAGGGCGAGCGAATGCTGCTGAGCATGATCAATGGGGAGCCCCTGACATACGTAGACGGGGAGCAGTACGTAAAGCCGGCTTTCCACTTTGGGGACATGATTGATAAACAGTCCCAGACGAAGCCTAAGAGGGAGCCCTGGGTTTTTCCTGTCGAGAATTTGGTTTTGTACCTGCCAACGATGCCGAGGGATTATCCTATCTCGGCCTTCTTCCACGCGACGCATCCTAGGAAGATATTGTGGATGCTGACTCCTGATCTTTACGGCAAGCCGGGGAAGATTTTTCATCTGAAAGGAGCTGACCAGGGGTCATTCGTCAGTCGCCCTTCCTGCGTTGTGACGTTGTTCAGAGGACTGTGCCCGGGCAGTGTCCCGAGTGAAGACAGCTCGGTGATCCAGCAGGTCCAATTACCGACCTTCTGCAACGACTTTATGGGACGAGACGGGGTATATCCCAAGGAGAATCCTCGGTGCAATGGGTGGATTACCCCAATAAACTCCCGATGGACATGCCTAGTTGAATGGGCCTTGAAGCACTTCCAGAGAGAGCTGGAGGGCATTGGACTATATGCCGCTGTGAGTGCGACGAGCGTCGGGTTGCCTTCGAACCCTAATTTGTTCCTGGCGCTGATGGAGCGGTATATTCCGCTCACTGGGACTTTTGCCACTCCACTGGGGGAGCTGGGATTGGCGCTCCACGAGATGGCAGTTGTCTCGAGACTGCCGATGGGGGATACTCTATATGAAGAGTATGTTCCAACCAACCGGGAGTTGGGAGATTTGGACGCTCGGGTGGCGGAAGTATATCAGGAGCTGATGTGTCAATACTTTGCGTGCACTACTTTTTATAACGAGCCTTCTGATTTGGCTCATACCACCAAGTGGATGTCCTACCTCTTCTTCCACCGAGCCAGGGCCGCCAGGTCGGAGAAAGCCTCGGGTGACAAGAATGAGCCCGTGAACTGTTTGGGCGTACTTAGTGCCCAGGTCGTGGAGACTCTCATGGAGGAGGCTGCAGCTCCGGATCAGATTCTCGTCAAGGGGGTAGGAAAGTACCTGGAAGGCACTAAGGCCTGTAGTTACTTGAGGTGCTGTCGCATGCCTCTGTCTAAGGAAGCCCAGCTGGCTGGTTTCCTCTCCATATGGCTGCACCGAGTAGTATTACCTGGTACTGCGTCCGCGGACCGCATTCACCGGAACATCCTCTGGCCGGCAGTGCGCCTGGTATTTGGGGCAAGACTGGGCTTGCTTCCTGCCATGGTGTGCCATATACAAGCTGGCTTGAGAGCCATAACTGACGGGTTGCTTGTCGACGAAGCTCGGCGTGAGAGTTTTCCCAGGGTGGAATTACCATACCTATACTTGATGGGATGGTTGATTCTCCACAATCCCCGGGTGATGTCTCCTGGCTCCGGTAGCAGTTCGGGGGGTATATTCTTGCTGAATTACAAGGATTCCTCCTGGAATGTGAGCACAGTTTTAGACTGTCGGCTGGTGTTGAACCTCAGCCACGGTTGGAAGCTCCTCTGTACTGCTCCCCCCGTACATTGCAATCAATCAGGGGTGCGGCTTGAGGATTCAGGTGGAGAGAAGACCGACCTTTCCCCGGAAGCTTTTAACTGGTTGGTCTGTATTAGACCCTCCCATCTGCTGTACAGGAGCGAAGATCACTGCTTCTTCGAGCCCTACTTGCCTAGTCGGTTCGCCAGGCAGTTTGGGTATGATCAGTTGCACGTGGGCAATGCCGTTACCAGCTTCAGGTCCAGGGGCGGACTCATTAATGGAGCTAGGGGGTTGCGATATTTTATCATGGGTTGTACGAGGGCAACCTTCATTGTGCCGGTCGTTACAACCTCCACGGAGCTTCGCATTCTTCATTCTTACGCCCAGTTTTACGTGGCGATTAACACCTTCCATCGTGATTTTGACGCGCGTGGAAGCTTCAGGGTGCCTTCTCCCAAGCCTGGGGGAAGAGTTGACGTCCCTTCGGTTTCTTCGGACGAGGGTGAGGAGTCTGGTACTCCGGATGAGCCTCTGGTGTCGGTGCCGAGGTGCGAAGTGCCTCTGCCTGCAGGGGCTTTGGTAGTCCCTTCTGGGAAGCGACGGGCTTCTGCTCTGAAGAAAGTTTCTCTTCGTAAGAGGAGGAAGGAGACGGTTGCTCGTCCTCTCCGCATTCTTGGTATTGAGGCTCCCGGGAGTGAGCCTGCCTCTCCCCATATCAGGGATGATTCTTTGGCTGGAGGTTCCTCGCCTTTTAGAGAGGGACCTTCTACAGTTCCGGTCGGCGGTGCCGAAGAATCCTTGCTAGAGGTCGCTGTGGTGGCTACTGCTCCAGGTAGCGGAGCGAGATCGCCTGTGTGGCTGAGGCAGATGGGAGAATCTTTCCCGAGGCCAGCAGCGGGCATGACTCCTGCCGTGTCAGTGAACACGCCTGGCGAGATTCCGGCCGATGAACCTCGACTACGTCTTGGTGGAGGCTTGACAGAACTCTCGGCGATGTCGGTCGGCCCACCTCCTTCTCCAGGCATGACGATTCGCATTGCGTCATTAAGGTATGGTTTAGCTATATCGGCTGCAGATGCGTCGTATATACCGTTGGCTCCGGGTAAATATTGTCTTTACGTCTCCCTTGAGAAAGATTATCATCGTACTGATATTTAACTTTCTTGTTTTCTTCTCAGTGGATAGCGCCCACGGGGAGTATAGCGTTGAAGCGCATTCTGGTTCCGCTCGGGCTCCTGACGATGATACGGAGGCGTTCGACTTTGATGAGAAAGTGGCTTCGGGGGCCAGTACGCCCGGAGTAGCTTCGTCACCTCAAGAGGAGGATAAACCCGTCGTCGTGACCTTGCCTCTTATGAGTGTGGTGACGACTTCGACCGCCATTGTCGCACCTTCTTCGGTCGTGCCATGCGTCGATGCGACGGCTGTGGCCACCTCGTCTGCAATCATCCCTGGAGAGGGACTTGCTGATATTGCGGCCGCTCCCGGCGTCCAGTCGGATCTCGTTGCGTTGACCGAGCAACATACCAGCCTTTTCTACACCGGTTTGAGAACGATGGTATCAATGGTGTTAGCGAAGAGTCTAGATTTTGAGCGCCTGAAGAAGACTTCTCTTGCTTCGATCGGGGTTATCAGGGAGCTCGACGATCCTAGGGTAGCTGACGCCCTGGAGGCGGTGGTTAATGGGTTAGAGCAGCCTATTAACGAATATTTGCAGCTGACTCAGGGTCTTGATGCTGATGTTCAGGCTCGGTTCGACCTCATGACTGTGCGGCTTGCTACGAAGCTGGAAAGCCTAGACAACTCCATCCAGAAGCATAAGCTGGAGATGGATAGGAGGAAAACCGTCGTGGAAGAGGCTCTTGCCGTTGAGACGCAGTGTCGCTCTGAGCATGAAGGGAATGCAGCGAGGGTCTCCAAGCTGAAGGAAAAACTCGCTCGGACAGAGGAGTGGGCTTCTCAGTCGCTGGCAGGTCTAGACGTAGCGTCCGGTCGACTGAGCACAGCGCGACGGGAGCTGGACCGTGCAGAAGCTACTTGCACGGGCTGTCTTCGGGCAAAGGCTGATCTGACCCTTACGAACACTCCCGAGGCACGGCTGGAGCAGGCTCGTGCCGATGCCTTGGTTCTTAGGAACGAGAGGATAGCTGCACTGGAGTGGCTGATTAACAACCTGACTCACCCGTCATCATGATGTATCCTTTCCCGTTTTTTTTTGCTTGCCCAGATGTAATTCTGCCTCCCTTTTGGGAATAAATAAAGGCGACTCTTTTCTGATTTTTGTGGACCCGTCATCTCGGAACGTAAATAACAGTTTTTTTTTGGCGAGAGTAATATCAGAGGTAGTATGGACATGATAGACTCTCGATAAACTTCTTAGCAGGATATATCTATTCAGAGGTCATACGGATATGATAGAGTGTAACCCAACTAATTGCGTTCTGGAAGTGGTTTTGTCAGAATCGAGATCCTCGCTATGTTCTACTCGAGCAGGGGAGATTTAGGCATAGTACCTTTTCAGAAATTTGCCGTTGATAGGAGCCATTAACAGGTCTCCATTAGGCTGGGCTATCCTGTAAGCGCCGTTCGAGAACATTGTCTCGATCACATAAGGGCCTTCCCACTTGGGCTGGAACTTGCCTTTACTTCTGTGGGTAAGAATCATCGGCCTTCTTACGGCTAGAACTAGCTCGCCGACTTTGAACACTATTTCCTTTACTTTATGATTGAAAGTTTTGGAAATGCGTGCTTGGTAGAGTGCGATGCGCTGTTGAGCTTGTAGGCGTTTCTCGTCTAATCCTTCAAGCTCTTGGAGCCTTAATAGGTCATTCTTTTCTTGAGTCAACTCACTAGTCACGGGTATTCTGAGCGACGGGATCTAGATTTCGATGGGAAGAACTGCCTCGCTCCCGTAGACCAGTGAAAAAGGGGGTACAACCTATCGGTGTCCGTACTATTGTGCAGTATGCCCAGAGACATTCGCGCAGCTTCTCGTTCCAGTCTTTTTTGTTTGAAGAGACGAACTTTTTCAGGAGTTTGATAATGGTTTTGTTGAAAGCTTTCGCCAAACCATTAGCAGCTGGATAATATGCCGTAGAGGCAATATTATGTATTCGACTTTTATCGCAAAATCGATGAAATGCTTGGCTGATGAACTGAGACCCGTTGTCATGGATTATTCTTCGAAGAATCCTAAAGTAATAAATGACGTGGTGCTTGATGAAGCTGATTACATCAGACGCCTTTACCTCAGCCAGAGGGATCGCCTCTGCCCATTTGGAGAAGTAATCCGTGATGGCCAGTATGAACCGGTGGCCTCTGGAGGAAGACGGGTGAATGGGACCGACGATATCGATACCCCATGCTTTGAAGGGCCAGGATACGACCGTAGGATGTAGATATTCAGACGGTTGGTGTATGAAGTCTGCGTGAACCTGACAGGCTTTGCATTGTCTTGCATAGTTGATCGCGTCTGTGATCATAGTGGGCCAGTAGTAGCCCATTCTCCTAATACGATCCTGTAGCTTAGGACCGGGCTGATGCTCTCCGCATACGCCATCGTGAGCTTATCGGATAATCTGCTGTGCTTCGTCGTCTGAGAGACATCTTAATAGCAGTCCGTCGTAGGTCCGACGATATAGGCAGTGTGAAGATGCATCGAAATAGAAGCGTAATGATCGTCTCTTGACGGATACTGCTTCTTTGGGGTCCTCTGGTAAGATTCCGTACGCGACGAAATCTATGAAGGGACTTTTCCAGTCTCTTCCAGGGGGATCCGCGTTCACAACATGGCTGCATTCTATGTGAAGGTTGTTCTTCACGCAGAATAAATCTCTGTTAAGAAGGGTCACCGAATTCTGCCTTCTTATAGGAGTAGCCAAATCCGCCGCTAGACTGGCTAGAGCGTCAGCTTCCTGATTCTGGGATCGAGGCATATGCTCTAGGAAGAACCCTTTGAACGTCATGGCTATCTTGACCGTCGCTTGGTGATAGGGGATGAGGTCTGGATTCCGGACTTCATATATTCCTCTGACTTGATTGACGATAAGCAGAGAATCATCGAAAGCTTCCAGGGATTCGACCCCCAGCTCTTCAGCGACTTGGAGCCCGATCAACAGAGCGTTGTATTCTGCTACATAGTTGGAGCATGGTTCATTAAGAGAGAATGCCCGGTAGATGATGAGTTTATCAGGAGTGACCAGGACGATTCCTACCCCTGAAACCACGTTTCCATGGGGACCAGTCCTGGAGGCGCCATCGAAGAACAGTTTCCATGTGTCACTTTCCATTGCGGAATTACATTCTGCAACTTCGTCGGGAATGTCTTCGTATAACTTGGAGGCCTCCGGATCGGATGAGTAGCTAGGAAGTCGGCCAGCACTTGGCCTTTGATGGACTTCTGCGGGATGTACACCATGTCATATGGTGTTAACAGCATCGCCCAAGTTGCGAGTCAGGAATTAAGAATACTCGGCTTGCTCATCAGTACTCGAAGAGGGTTGATCCTGGAGATGATATGAATAGTCTGGCCGGTGACATAGTGCCGCATCTTTTGGATAGCGAACATCAGAGCCAGACATTCTTTCTCCACTGGGTTGTACCGGTGTTCGGCTCCGACCATCATCCTACTGAGGTAGTAGATAGCCTGTTCATGCCCCACGTCGTTCTTCTGTGTGAGAAGACCTCCTAGCGAATGATCCATCGCTCGGACGTACAACAAGAATAGTTTTCCCATGATAGGAGGTACCAGAACTGGCGGACTGGTGAGGTAGCGTTTGATATTCCCGAATGCTTGCTGACAGGTTTCGTCCCATACGAAGGATACATCTTTCTTCATGAGATACAAAAAAGGCTGACATCTTCCTGAGAGGTTAGATATGAACCTCCGGATATAAGCCAGACGGCCTTGAAATCCCCGGAGTTCCCTCAGATTGCGGGGTGGTCGTATTTCTACGATAGCCTGGACTTTATCAGGGTCCACCTGGATGCCTTTGGCGGTGATGACAAATCCCAGGAATTTGCCACTAGATACACCCAGGAAGGACTTCGTAGGGTTCATCTTGAGCTGATGTTGGCGCATTAACTCGAATACCGTCCTCAGGTCTTGAATGTGATCACCCTTGAGGCGACTCTTGACGGCTATGTCGTCTACATAATATTCCACTGTTTTGCGTAAATGCTCATGGAATATGTTACTCATAGCCCGTTGGTATGTAGCCCCGGCGTTCTTCAATCCGAAGGGCATGATCGTATAGCAATATACTCCCAACGGGGTGCAGAAGGCAGTGTGCTTCTCGTCTTCAGGATGCATCTTGATCTGATTGTATCCTGAGAATCCGTCCATGAAAGACATGCGTTTAAAACCGCAGGTGTTGTCGATCATGATATCCGTGATGGGAAGAGGGAACTCATCCTTGGGGCAGGCTGCATTCAAATCTCGGTAATCGATGCAGATACGTATTTTCCTATTTTTCTTCATAACTGGGACAACGTTGGCGACCCAGTCGGGATGTTGTTCTTCTCGGATGAAACCGCAGGTTATCAACTTCTTGACTTCAGCTTCGATGGCGTCCATCATGTCCGGGCGGAACCGACGTTGGTGCTGCTTCACAGGCTTCGAGTCAGTCAATATGTTGAGTTTGTGAGTAGCCACCTTCGGGTCTAGGCCCGGCATGTCTCCGTAATCCCATGCAAAGACGTTGACGTATTCCCTTATCAGCTGTATGATTTCTTCCCTTTCGGCTGGTGGAAGATTGTCACTGATAAATATCGGCTTTGGCGAAAGTTCACCCCCAACATCGATTTGGATAACTTCATCTTTGGTGGGAGGTTCTCTTTGCTCGAAGCAGAATTCTCATTGCGTATCCATTTGTTGAGCCCAAGAGTCATTCTCAAATGGCTCAGAATCCTGTTCCTCTGCTTCTGAGGGATCTGTCATCACCATATTTGCTGATAGTGCTTGTTCGGAAGCACCAGGTGAGTCAGGGGGTGACGAGCCGTCTCAGGAGGAGGAAAAGATGTCCTCAGCCGACGTGGAAGCCGTAAGGGAGGTGGCATACCCTAACCTGAAACGAGTTTGTTGGTAGCGGGGGTCGCCGCGCGACGACGTTCGTCTGCCTCTTCAGTAGTTGAGGCCTGGCTTCCGCTTCAAGTCGTAGCCCATGTTTTGCATGATCTTTAGCGCTTGAGGGCTGTATCGGTGAATTTGCATCTTCCCCGTATCGTCATCGAAAGGATCTTCTTGGATGGCTGGTTGATTGCACATGCGGCCGAAGACTATTGAATGCTGGCTGCTGCAGGTAGGCAAAACAATGAAGATAGAATCCTCATGCGGTCCATACGTTGTGATGACGTTGGATGATGACGCTGCTTCCCAGATATGCGGACGGTAGAAGTTCATAGCTTCCAAGAATTTTTGTGCTATGGGTTCTACCTCGTCACGGGGAGTGGGTTCCTGATTTGGAATCCGAGCATTAATGTACTGGAAAAGAGGATGTTTATTGCCATCTGGAACTCCGTTCCTGGTCGTATTTACATCGGTCGGCTGCCCGTTGCGTCGAAGGTGGATGACCAAAGGTGGAGGCTTCTGGTTTAGAGTAACCGCTGGAGAATTGCTTCCTTTCCCTGAGCTGGATCTGTTCAGGTGAATAGTCATAGGTTCTATGGCTTTTGGACGAGTGATTCGTCCTTTCACTCTGATTGACAACGGTAGTGTGGCAGAGGGTTCTCCTGGCTCTCGGTGGGATTCCTTTTCCGTCTCGCCCGCCATTTCTTCCGTGTGGTCCTGAGAGTACAACACGGCATCGGAATAGTAGGACTCTACTCCTTTAAACGGGTTTAGGTCGGCAACCTCCGTTTGTACCATTCCTTGGGGGTCTACATACTTAAGACATTGATGTAGAGTTGAAGGAACGATATTGTGATCGTGGATCCACGGTCTTCCCTGTAAAATGTTGTAGGATACCTCTGAATCGATCACGTAACATGTGGCCACCGATCTGAGGTTGCCAATCTGGATTCTCAGGCGAATCTTCCCCAACGGCTTACTTTTTCCGGCGTTGAAACCCACGATTGTAGTGGAGGTGTAAGCCAGTTCGTTGGTAGGAATCCTCAATGGTCTGAGCAGACTGTGCAGGATAATGCTGATTGATGACCCCGGATCTATGTGAATCCGATCGACCTCCATGGAACCGACGTACCCGGTATAATAGAGGGGCCTGTCATGCCTGTTATGTTTTAACAGCATGTCGTCCTGGGTGAAGGTGATATTTGGGACCACCTCCATCACACTGTGGCATTGAGGACACGCCACTGGTTCTTCGTCGGGGGACTTGAGCTAGGTCAAGCATGCCTCCGCCTGCATCAGCACTTCACTCAAGGCTAGACGAGTGTCTTGGGAGAGCCTGAGTAGCTCAAAGATGGAGAGCCTGGCCGGTGTATTAGCCAGTTGGGCTAGGATGTCGAAGTTGTATGGCTTCTCAAAACCTTTGTTCGGAATGTTTTTCACAGGTTTATCAAAGCGCACTTCCCTTTGTTTCCCTTTGTCCGCCGGCGTCGGTTTTGAAGGGTTGGCCTCCGGTATGACGGGGCTTGGTCCTACAGGTTTGGCAGTTGAAACGTCTGCCGGTACATCCTCCTGACTTGCCCCATAGTCGTTGAGGTAGGCTTTTCCTGAACGGGTTGCAGCAAGTACCTCGTATTTGTCTGATGGTGAAGAAGTTGCGACCATATGGCATGGTTTGCACTTGGAGCTCCTCCTAGACGCAGCTTTAGTAGCTTTAGTCTCTTCCTCGAGCTCTGACACCAAATCCAGATGAACCCACATAATCTCGCCCTGAAGGGTGGTCAGGGGCACCAGGTCATAATTTTGATCCCTAGCTGGAGGGAGATTGACGATGTCCATTGTGGCTCGGGAAATGGGCGTGATACCGTCCATGAATTCTTGGGGAGGTAAATCGCCGAACCGCAGAGAGATCATGTTGCCTGTGACCGTCTTCTCGGTGTTGTGCAGGGTGATGGCCTTAGCATCGATCAACCCCTGGATCTTCCTTTTTAGTACGTAACACACCTTTGTTGGGTGGTGTATGTATCTGTGGAAGATGCAGTATTTGGGGTCGTCAGTATTGCCGACTTCTTGGGGCCGCCTTAGCTCCGGGAGGGTGATCTTGCCACTTTTGACGAGACACTCAAATATGCTAGGGATATCGTCGTCGTCGAAAGAGTAGACCTCGACGGGTCTGGAAGTCCCGGGCTTCGTCTGCGTGGTCGCTGCCGTCTTTTGTCTGGACGTATTAACTGTCAGAGCTTCTTTTCCCTTGGAGCTGCGAGGATGGTCGCTGCTGAGAGTTGACCTTTTGCCTTTATCGGAGGCGGAGATCATGATGCCATTGTCGCGTGCCTTGCGACTGTTGTCTTCGGCGGCCACTGCCGAGACGATGAACAAGGGCCACTCATGGAACTGATATGGTCCTGTAAACATCGAGACTATAGGAAGGAGGTTCTTCCTGCAAATGTCTACTAACGCCGAGTCTGGAACTCCTGGAGGCATTTGTAAGGTGGCCTGACGAAAACGTTCGACAAAGGTGCGAACGTCTTCCTTTCCCTTTGCTTGACTTCAATGAGGGAGGACATAGACACGTCCATTCCACCCTCGTAGAATCGTGTGAAGAATAAAGCTTTAAAGTCTTCGAAGGAAGTAATACAGTTGTCCGCCAAGCTACGGTGCCACTGATAGGCTACTCCTGAGAGGCAGCCCTTGAACACCCGAGTGAGGAGGGCGTCGTTCCCTTGTAGCAACACCGTCATCATACTGAAATAGTTTATGTATTGACTTGGTGATATTTTTCCTTCGAACAGAGCCATAGTCTGAGGTTTGTACTTCGGAGGAAAAGGGACTTCTTCCCAGATAGCTGGGTAAGGATGGTTGATTCCTAGTTTCTTGAGCTGATCTTTGTGCTTCAAGGCGTCAAACTGGGCTTTCAACTCCCGCACTGCCTGTATCGGATTTTTAGTTGGAAGCGGAGGAACTGCTGACTCTTGATCTAGAGCAGGTTTTTGGCTTGGGTTGGATGGTGGCAAGTCCACCCCCACACGTATCTGAGTTGGCGGGGCCGACGCTTGAGCCATGGCAGTCGCGTGCTGAGTTAGCATCATCTGGTGCATGTTCTCCATTACGGATTGTATTTGTTTTAGAGACGTCTCCAGCATAGTGATGCGTTGTTCCGCGTTTCCTGATGGCGAAGCCTCTTCGCGTTCGTCTTCAATAGCGTAAGCTCCCATTTCCCTAGGTGTCATCGAAGGATTAGTATAGGTCGCCGCAGAAGTCGACTCTACACTCTCAGCATCTGATCTGGGAGATTGGCGACCCCCAGCGTCAGAATCGGACGAGTACGGAGCTGGTTGCTGTGACCTTGCACGGGTATTTTGGAACACCCCAGCTTCAGTGTTCCTGAGGAGGCCTTCGAATTCTCTTTGGCTCGGAGGCCCAGAGGGATGACGTCTTGAGATCGACCTTCTTCTAGGTGTGTGTGAAGCCATGTTCACGGATGCATACGCGTGCTCTTCTTCTGGGAAAGACTGAGAGTAGCTCAGTCGGTCGAAGACCGACCGTTTTGCTTTAGAACAGCAGCAGTCAATCACAATTTTATGACTATTACAACATTGCTCTCTAGGGGGCATAATAGACATGTTGGAAGGTCCCCTCTCCTTACGCTTCTGGATTAGGCATTCGCGTAGGTCAGGAGTAGCAACCTGAGCTTGCTTTACGCCGTGGGACTTCGCCTAGCGTAATTTAGAGATTCGCTCAGACTGGCGTGAAGCTGAAGAGGTCCTCAGTCGGCCATCGGCTTCTCGCATGATGCGGAGGGTAGGCAGATTGTTCTTTTGCTGACGTAAAGGCTGAGAGGCCGAGTATTCACCTGCTTGCTTACCCTTGCGGAGATCACAGCGCTCATCTGGTTTACCGTAGAGGTCAGATGTTGTTTCGCGCGTGAAGCGTGATCTGTTCTTCCGATTTGGCGTTGAGGCACCATCGAAAGTTTTGTCTTTACCGCGCGTAGCGGGAGACTGATTCCTATGCGTAAAGCGCAGTGGATACTTCTGGGTCAGCGCTGAGGCTTTACCCGAAGTTTTGTCTGTATCGCGCGTAGCGGGAGACTGGTTCCTACGCGTAGAGCGCAGTGGATACTTCTGGGTCAGCGCTGAGGCTTTGCCCGAAGTTTTGTCTGTACCGCGCGTAGCGGGAGACTGAATTTTACGTGCAGGGCACGGAGGGAGCGACTCTACGACCTCATTAGTCGGAGAGATCGGAGAGATCGGAGGGTCCACAGGAATGGTCGAGGATGTCTTGGGCATCCACACTTTGTGCAGCTTTTTGTTATCTTGGACGGAGAGAGAGTGAGAGTTACCCCCGGTTCAAAGCATGTCTTCGTAGGCAGACTGGTCGAAATGAACAACCAGTGTCTTCTTCACGGTTCCTACAGATACCGCATCGCGTTGAGCAATTACTTCCTTGTCAGAAGAGAAAGACGTCCCCAGCAGAGTCGCTATCTTGTTTGTGGTATTAAACGAAAGAATGAAAGTGTATTTCAATGATGGGGTTTATGCGAAACTCGCGTCCTTTGGTTTACAAACAAACTTGTACAATGTAATCCTATACGAGGATGTGGGAGTACAATTTATTTAATCTGGGTATAAATTGCTATAGGTGTCTGATCTGCGGTCGATCACTTTAGCCCTTGGACCACGCGATGTTGAAGAAGTGCCGTGGAAGACAGGTAGCAGCTTCGAAGGTTACAGGAGAGGGTGGATGCACGATGCCGAAGTCGTCGATCCCCGCTCTTTGCCTGAGCTCCGGGCTCTCTCTCTCTCTCTTCTCCTCCTTGTTCGATCTCCTCCGATTGTCGACCTGGTTCGATCTTCCGAATCATCGACCTAGTATCTGATATTGGTTTCTTGACCAATTTTTTGACCTGGGATCTGATATCGGTTTCTTGACCAATTTTTCGACCTTGTTCCCCATTGATAGGGGTCTCTATTTATAGAGTTTTGGTGACAGTGACCACTCCGTTGGTGTAGCAACCAAGGAATGGAAAGTACAGCACCCTTTTACACAACGGTTAAAGTAACCAATGCCTACGTATAGATGATCTTTTGAATGAGCATGTGACGCAGGTCCAACTAAGGGGACACAACGCGTACAATTGCTACTGAGATCATGACGTAAAAGCCACGTAGGTAGGTATCCCTTGTGTAGAAGAGGTTGGCGTAGAAGCCAAATGTCCGTCACCATGGCATAGAAGCCAAGTAGGCATAGAAGCCGAATGGGCATAGAAGCCGAGCAGGCATAGAAGCCGAGTAGGCATAGAAGCCGAATAGGCATAGAAGCCGAGTAGGCGTGGAAGTCGAGTAGTCATAGAGACCGAGTAGGCATGGAAGCCGAGTAGGCGTGGAGACTGAGTGGGCGTGGAAGTCGCGTGAGCACAGATCCTGAATGGGCGTAGAAGCCGTTGCGTACCGTGCCAGAATGGGCGTAGAAGTCGTATGAGCACAGATCATGGATGGGCGTAGAAGCCGTTGAGTACCGTGCCAGAATAGGCGTAGAAGCCGTGTGAGCACAGATCCTGGATGGGCGTAGAAGCCGCTGCGTACCGTGCTGATGTGGACGCCTTAGCCGGAATCACGGCTTTTGAAGATATAATCAAATCTCTTTGCAGAGATTTGCTATCATCTTATTCATTAAATGCGGAGGCGTGTTTCGAAGGTCTGCAGCCCTTCTGTGCACCCGTCGCAGAGACGTGCCTTGAGAGAAACTGTCACCGCTCTGTGTAATTAGACGTGGAGACGTTCCTCGAATCCCGTACGAAGTACAGCTTTTGACGTGGCAGGCGGTTTGTCTACTGCGGAGCGTAAAACAACTTATGTTTGCCTGTGTAAAATATGGCAGCGTATTCCCTTGTACACAAAAGAGCGGTTTATGCTGAGGGGACTCCAGTAAACGACGGTTCGGTGATGCTTTAACCGAATCCTCTGTATTAAATGCAGAGATCCGCCATCATTCTGTGGGGCACGTCCCGAGGGGTCTGCCATCGTTTCCAGCCGTCGTCTGGGTAGCCGTGCAGCACCTTCTGTCAGGAGTCAGAGGTCAGATTCACTGCATGACTTGACAGGTTCATTTCGGGGAAGACGAAGCGTTCCTCGTACGCTATAACGCTGCTCTAAGAGCGGATGAGTTTTACGCCATGGAGGCGATGAAGAACTCTGTTTACGCTGGAGCGGCTTGGACGTACTGCACTTACGCGGATGGTCCTTCGAGCTTTATTCTTTACGCTGTATTTTTAGCGGAGAAAACTCTGTTTGTACGCTTGATGTCTCTGAAGGCCTCCGTTTACGCTGCTCTGTATCAAGAGGCTGCGTAGCTCTTCCCAGCATATTTTTTATGCTTCTACATTGTCCTTGACGTGCCAGCCTTCTATTTTGATCTTTGTGTAACTCATAATTATGCCTTCTTGTGCTTTATTTTAGTAGCACAACATTCGTCATAAATAATTATATTTAATTCCAAATAAGTCCAACTTTACATCTTTGTGCGTTCCAATCAAAATTGAAGACACAATCTTGACCCATTTTGTACAATCTAAATTATTATAATAATTTATTCTGAGTCTTCTTTATCCATGACACTTGTGTCCCACCTAATTTTAACCCCATGTACTTCCAATTAATTTTAGAACACAAATTATATTAATTTTAATTAAATTAATCCAAAAACCCCACTTTCTGTAATTTTTAATTGTTGGGCACTTTTATGCAAAAGTGCATTAAGGTGTCCACACCCATTGGACCAAACACATGAAGAAACCCTATTTTTCTTCATTGGTTGGTCATGTGATTTTTTTTCCATAATTTTGGAGTGTGTAACACTCAACATCAACCCTCATCAAACCTTAGCCCTCCATTTTGAAACAATGCAATCCTAGCCCTCTAAATATCTACTTGAGAAGCAAAAGCCATTTTCCAAGGAGGATGTTGACCAGGCCCAACTTTCTAGGTCAACCTCCAAACTCTTCTCTACATATATATATATATATATATATATATATATATATATATATATATATATATAACTTTTTTTAATTTTTTTCTTAAACCTAAACCTAATTCCTAGCCGAACCCCTCCCTCCTGTTCATCATCCCCTCCCGCCGACCAGAGTAGTCCCGCCGGAGCCCAGTCCCACCAGCACCCGACCTCCTCACCATCCTCACAGGAAGCCCACGCCGCCGACCCCACTGAACCATCTCTACCATCACCATCTCCCTCTCCTTCAACCTGTCGGAGCCGATCATCCCGAGTCCACCGAACCGCCGAGCAGCCTCGCCTGAGAACTCTCCAACTCGCCTGCACCTTCACCACCATCCCTTTCCTCGACAGCGACCTCGTCACCGCCTGAAACCTAATCTCCTTCACCCATCCACCGGATCCACCCGACGCCATCCCCTCTCCTTCAATCGCCTGAACCACCATCACCTGTCCCGACCACCCATCCACCGGATCCACCCGAGCCCGCTGGACAGACCTCCTTCCGACTGACCGAATGAACGCCACCACCACGACCGTAGCGCTGCCATTCGCCTGAGCCCGCTGAACTCGAATTCCCTCCTCGACAGCAGCCCACTGAACCCGACTCCCCTAGATGACAGCAGCCCACCTCGATGTCGAATACTCCCTCGTGCACGTGCACGCCGAGGCCAAGGTGCGAAGTGTTCTCTTGTGATTTTGTTCGTGTGTGAATGATGTTAGGATGTTAGCGTGTTGCTTCATGCCAAGTTCGTTAGATATTGATTGCTAGACGCCATGCAATATACCTAACTCACATGCGTATACATACGCGTATGAGTATTATATTCAAATTGGTATATATATATATATATATATATATATATATATATATAAGAAGTTAAATGCTAATACTAGTTATGAACATATTTATATATGGTACTATATGCCCCTAGTGTTAATTATGGAGATCCTGTATTTACATTGACCATGTGACCCTGATAATTGTGAGTTGACTGCCTTAAGTACACTGACGTACTGGCGAGACATATGTTAGTGATTGACTATCTAATTATGCATAATATTTGAGGACGTGACATCCGTGCAGCTAGACGCATACTTGACACTGTTAGATAACAAGTAGCACCCCTAGCGTAGTCTCTGAGTTCAGTATATTTATGATTGTGTGTTAGTATAATGACTGATGCTGTACCGTTATTAAATGATGTCTATAGGACTTTTGGATTATTCAGACAAGACCTCGGAAATAGGACATTGGTATTGCCAGCAGAGGACCACAGGCGAGTACATTCTCTGACAGTTTTCATTATGTTGATTATCTCTATAATTCTAGTTGTATAGCGTACATGATTCTGATACTATGTAGACATGAATTGGCATCATCAAGACCGATCACGAGGAGTCGTGATTTAGAATCCATCGTGCTAGCTGGGGACGGAGAGATATTAGTAGCTTATGTGATCATACCCAACTCTATATGCATCATAGCTCACCCACATCTCACGTCGGTGCAGCCTGACCATTACATGCCTCATAGCCTGTTACATGTGATTAGCCTGACTATTGCTTGCATTATAGCTATCCGGATGGTTAGCCTGACCTTACATGAATTATTGCTAATCATATGTAACAAGCCTGATCAGTCCCAGGCCGATCACATGATATGCTGATGTTTCACACACTTAGCTAGATAGTCTTTACATGTATCTCTAGTTTATTGATCTAGCGTTTCTCTATGTTCTATTTATTATTCTAGTATTCACTTATATTCCAGTTCATTGTTCTAGCATGAACTTGTACTTCTGTTCATTGCTAGTGTGCCATTGATGATAACATTATTCCAGTATTTCATTATTCCAGTATTCTTATTGCCAGTATTTATATTCATCTTGTATTTCTTTACATTGTATTATAGTTTTTGTCAATATATGTGGAGCTGCTGTTAGTGCTTGTACTTTGCTCCAATCATGACTAGATATTTTTTTAGAGGATCTTGAGGACTTCTGTCCCACACATTATGGACCAGGTATAGACGTAGACTACACACCAGAGATATTAGAGGAGTCTATTCCATTTGAGGAGACACTTCCTGCAGCTGTTTAGACATCAT
This sequence comes from Iris macrosiphon, assembly GCA_036927795.1. Classification (NCBI taxonomy): domain Eukaryota; kingdom Viridiplantae; phylum Streptophyta; class Magnoliopsida; order Asparagales; family Iridaceae; genus Iris; species Iris macrosiphon. The sequence continues at coordinate 87,521,373 of JAYESA010000005.1, forward strand.
TTATTTTATGCATTTGAGACTTATTTTGAGGTTTATTTTAGTTATGTTGAGACTTATGTGGAGTTTAATTTAAGACTTGTGGAGACTTTCTTTTTATGCTGGACAGCTAGACTGTGGTTTATGTCTATTTTGAGACATTGTGTTTGACTATGTCATTCTTCCTTATCTTTATCGTGCCATTTATTCTTATAGTTATTGTGATTGAGTATACATTATGAGATGTTGAGAGATGTTATTTCATTGTAATCCTTATGGAGTTGATATCATTGATAGGTTATGAGTTATATTTAGTATTATTGAGACCTAGACAGCGTTCTACCGCCGATGCTGCGGCGTAGGCTGGACGTACCCATGACTCATGTCCAAATTCCTGGTGCGGGTCGTGACACATTTTTAGTGGTGGCCCATGTAGGTCAAAGCTTCGCAAGTTGTGCGATGTCGGGGTATTGCGACATCTTAGTTGTACTGCTACGAGCCTGCTTTAGGAAATATAATTTAGGATGAGAGTATGCTCAATCAAAACTAAGAAATTCTGATCTTACAATGCTATTCTGGATAATTACTTCCTTTAGAATTTTACTATCCTTCCTTGATGATATCGTATCTATTACCTTAATTGATTCTTTTCGATCTGTCTTCAGGATGCCGTCGATGGCTAGGTCTTTGAGATTGGGAGCAACAGCTTCAGAGAGGTCTACCACCTCTCAACCCAACGAACAGACATCTAGAGTTCCTCCTATATCTTCTATTCATGTAGGAGTATCTGCAGCTGTTGGGATTCCTCCACCTGTTCAGAGGATTTCCCCAGCTATGACGGATAATCTTCCACCACCACCGACTCCGATTCCTAGAGGTGTGCCCACTGACGGGGCACAGATGTTCACACTGATCCAAGGCATGTTAGAGGCCCAGAGAGTGACAGCAGAAGCTCAGCATGTTCAAGTTGAGGCTCATCAGGTGGCTCTCCAGGCTGTAGAGAGAGTAGTACGACAACAGCAGCATCCTGGCCAGCAGCACCAGAGGCCAGGTACTATAGTGGACTTCAAGAGGATGATGCCTCGAGAGTTCAAAGGCACCAAGGGGATACTCTACGCTGACGAATGGCTATAGGATATAGAGAGGAACTTGCATTTGGTGCAGATTCCGGAGATTCTTCTGATCGAGGCCGCTGGCAGTCAGATGTTTGATATCGCGTTGACGTGGTATAGTACAGAGCTGAGGCTCGCTGACAAAGGACTTACTTGGGAGGCCTTCAAAGAACTCTTCAAGGAGAAGTTCTTTCCTGACATAGCTTTGGAAGCATTTGAAAGTCAGTTCCATGACTTAGTCCAAGAGAGCATGTCAGTTGACGAATATGCCGCAGAGTTTTGTCGATTGAGTCGATTCGCGCCATCGATGATTCAAGACCTAGGAGATAGAGCACAAAAATTCAGGAAGGGCTTGGATAGAGAGATCAAGTCTCGTACTTTGGGACGATGCACTGTTATATTTGAGGGTATTCTGATGAATGCCCAGATTGCTGAAGATGACTTGGATCTCAGGCCCAAGAGAGGACACGACATTTATGGAGGAACAAGTGGTAGTACAAGACCGACCAAGCGCCTACACTTTCAACAATAACAGAGGCCATACCAGCATCAGCAGCACCAATCACCAGTTCGAGGACACATCCAACAACAGCAGCCACAGAGACAGAATCAGCCCGTTGCCCAGTGTGCGTATTACGGGAAGATGGGATATACCAGAGACATCTGCAGAAAGAGATTGGGTACATGCTTGTCCTGTGGATCATTACCACATCAGCTTAGGGACTACCCATCTATTCAGACTCGTTAGGGTGGAGCAGCCGCTCAGAAAGGACCAGCCAGAGTACCTACTGTACCAGGAGGCCAGTAGAGGGTACCTCCACTTCCACCACAACAGCAGAAGTTTGCCCAACACCAGCAAACAACAGAGAGAAGCACCACAGGGATGCGCATACGCCATAATGATTGAGGAGGCCGAGCCAGCTAGAGACATGATTTCAGGTTCAGTTTCTCTCGATTCTATTCCAGCACTTGCATTATTTGATTCTGGCACTTCCCATAGTTTCGTATCTGTATCTTATGCTCTCAAGCATCGTTTAGAGATGGAACCATTAGATAGGACTTGCTAGATCACGATTGGAGAAGGCATTATCCTAGTTCGTGATTATTGCAAGGATCGGAGAGTATCATTGGGAGGCCGAGAGTTGAGCGTGAGTTTACTCGTCATGCCACTTCCGGGATACGATATTGTACTCAGAATATACTGGTTGAGTAGGCACCATGCTACTATAGATTGTCACGGAGGCAGAGTAATATTTCGACCCCCAGGAGAGCCAGAGTTTGAGGTCGCCAGAGGAGCAGCAAAGCAGAGTAGAGGCACTTTTTATGGAGCTAGAAAGGAAGAAGAGTAGTTACCACATCCTCTGATAGCGGAGTTCCTAGTTGTATTTCCAGAGGAGTTGCCAGGCTTGCCGCCAGACAGAGAGATTGAATTCTCTATAGGCTTGGTACCAGGTGCGGAGCCTATTTCACAACACGTCTATAGAGTCAACAACAACGAGCTGGTAGAACTGAAGAAGAAAGTTGAGGACCTGCAGGACAAAGGTTTCATTAGATCCAGTTCATCGCCATGGGGAGCTCCGGTATTATTCGTACCGAAGAAGGACGACACTGTATGCATGTATATCGATTATAGAGCTCTGAATAACCTCACTATCAAGAACAAATATCCGCTGCCGAGGATAAATTATCTTTTCGATCAATTGAGCGGAGCAAAGGTATTTTCAAAGATAAACTTGAGGTCAAGCTATCACCAGGTAAAGGTGAAGAAAGAAGACATATCGAAGACAACTTTTTGGACTAGATATGGCCAGTTTGAATCACGGTAACGCTGTTTGGTTTAACCAATGCACCAGCAGTATTCATGAACTTGATGAACAAGGTGTTCCACCAGTACCTTAACAAGTTTATAGTAGAATTTATTGACGACATTCTTGTGTATTCGAAGACCCCAGAAGAGCACGAAGAGCACCTGAGGATGGTCTTGGAGACTCTCAAGAAAGAGGAGCTGTATGGGAAACTTTTAAAGTGCGAGTTCTTCCTTGACAAGGTTGAAGTCCTTGGACATATGGTAACGGGTGACAAAATTTTAGTTAACCCAAAGAAGATCGAGGCAGTGGAGTCATGGGCTACCCCCAGTTCGGTAGCTGAGATCAGAAGTTTTCTCGGGCTAGCATGATACTACAGAAGGTTTGTACAAGACTTCTCTAAGATTGCAGAACCAATGACTAGGCTGACCATAAAAGATGTAGAATTCGTCTGGACAGAGGATTGTCAGGCCGCATTTGATGAGGTGAAGAAGAGATTGACGACAGCTCCAGTTTTGATGTTGCCATCAGGGACAGGTGGATTCACTATCTACAGTGATGCTTCAGGAAAATGTTTGGGATGCGTTCTTCAGCAGCACGGGAAAGTAATTGCCTATGCTTCAAGACAATTACGCCCTCATGAAAAGAACTACCCCACCCACGATTTGGAGTTAGCAGTAGTTATCTTCGCTCTAAAGCTGTGGAAACACTATCTCTACGGAGAGCGTGTGGAAATCTTCACGGACCACAAGAGCTTGAAGTACGTATTTATACAGAAGGAGTTGAACATGAGACAGAGAAGGTTGTTAGAGTTGATGAAAGACTTTAATATCTTATTACAGTACCACCCAGGAAAGGCCAACGTAGTTGTCGATGCCTTGAGTAGGTATCCGATGGATATGTACTTGACTACAGATAGACATTTATTAGCCGATCTTGAGAGCTTGGGAATTAAAGTGCTAGTTCCAGGTGTTGAGATTCAGATGTAGGGATTGCAGATACAATCAGAGCTGATAGATAGAATTAGAGCTGCGTAGTATGATAATGAGACTCTGAGGAGTATTAGGGCACAAGTTTGGACAGGATTGACAGATGACTTCACTATGGCGGACGATGGATCTTTACGACATGGCACGAGGATGTGTGTGCCAAGTGGAGAGCTGTGCGAAGAGATTTTGCAGGAGGCACATCGCTCTTAGTAATTGATGTATCCTGATGCCAACAAGATGTATCGAGATATGAGGGAGCACGTATGGTGGTATGGTATGAAGCGTGAGGTAGCACGCTTTGTATCCCGATGTTTAGTGTACCAGCAGGTAAAAGCAGATCGACAGAGGCCAGGTGGATTGCTTCAACCTTTACCCATTCCAGAATAGAAGTGGGAGCACGTGACTATGGACTTCGTTTCAGGGCTTCCACGTTCTCCAGGAGGAAAGGATGTGATTTGGGTCATCGTAGATAGATTGACCAAATCAGCCCACTTCTTACCATTCAAAATGAGTACATCGATAGAGAAGCTAGCAGAGATGTACGTACGACAGATTGTCAGATTACATGGAGTTCTTGTGAGTATCATCTCAGATCGGGATAGTCGTTTCACTTTTTATTTCTGGAGGAGTCTGCAAGCTAGCTTGGGCACTCAGCTCAAGTTCAGTACCGCGTATCACCCTCAGACAGACGGACAGTCTGAAAGGACTATTCAGACTCTTGAATATATGCTACACACTTGCGTTTTGGATCTCGGAGGTTCTTGGGAGGATCATCTACACCTAGTAGAGTTTGCTTATAACAACAGCTACAGGACATCATTGAGATATCACCATTTGAGGCTTTATATGGACGAAGGTGTCGTACACCGTTATCTTGGGATGATGTCGGAGGGAGAGCTTTGTTAGGACCAGAAATGGTCGTGGATGCAGCAGAAAAGGTGAAACTGATCAGAGACAAACTGCGAGTGGCACAGGACAGACAACGATATTGGGCCAATGGCCACCGTAGACCCCTAGAGTTTTAGGTATAGGTTTTATTATTTTGGTTTGTGATTATTTTGTTTTAGATTGTGTGTTAAGACTGTTTGTTCTAGGTTGGCAATTTGGTGTTCCTACGGATTTTTCCGACATGGGGCACGATTCATTTTAGTAGAGACGGAAAGCATAGTCCACATTATATCAGATCTTTCGGTATCCTTGCAAGGGTCGGTGCAAGCCTATAGACTAGACTTGCCGCCGGCTCTAGATGGAGTGCATGACATGTTCCACGTGTCGCAGCTGAGACGGTACGTGGCAGATCCTAGTCACGTATTAGATCACTCGGAGATCGAGGTTGGACCGACTCTCAGTTATCTTAAACAGCCCGTGGAGATCATGGATCGTAGAGAGAAGGTATTACGGAACCAGACTATTCCTTTGGTTAGTGTTGCATGGAGACATCACTCTCCAGGCAAGTCAACCTGGGAAAGAGAGGACGAAATGCGCGAGCAGTATTCGTATCTCTTTGAGACTTGAGGTATAATTCTTTGTTTGATTGTTTATTTTTTTGCTAGTTTATTTTAATTTCGAGGACAAAATTCTTTTAAGGAGGGTAGACTTGTCACTACCATATTTTAGAATATGGATATTTTCGTCTTTTTATTATTTAATTTAATGTGTTAATATTGCATGATATTTATTTATATTTAATTGCTGTGATTTTATTTAATTGATTGTACCTTACCGTTGCTTCGATAATTGGAGCACTACTCTAGCCATTACCTTTCTACAAATTTCACACCCTTATCCTAGATGTGCCAGCCTTCTATTTTGATCTTTGTGTAACTCATAATTATGCATTCTTGTGCTTTATTTTAGCCGCACAACATTCGTTGCAAACAATTATATTTAATTCCAAATAGGTCCAACTTTACATCTTTGTGCGTTTCAATCAAAATTGGAGACACAATCTTGACCCATTTTGTGCAACCTAAATTATAATAATATTCTATTACGAGTCTTCTTTATCCATGACACTTGTGTCCCACCAAATTTTAACCCCATGTACTTCCAATTAATTTTAGAACACCAATTATATTAATTTTAATTAAATTAATCCAAAAACCCTACTTTGTGTAATTTTCAATTGTTGGGCACTTTTATGCAAAAGTGCATTGAGGTGTCCATACCCCATTGGACCAAACACATGAAGAAACCCTATTTTCCTTTATTGGTTGGTCATATGATTTTTTCTCCATAATTTTAAAGTGTGTAACACTCAACATCAACCCACATCAAACCTTAGCCCTCCATTTTGAAACAATGCAATCCTAGCCCTCCAAATATCTACTTGAGAAGCAAAAGCCCTTTTCCAAGGAGGATGTTGACCATGCCCAACTTTCTAGGTCAACCTCCAAACTCTTCTATATATATATATATATATATATATATATATATATATATATATATATATATATATAAAACTTTTTTCTTAATTTTTTTCTTAAACCTAAACCTAATTCCTAGCCGAACCCCTCCCTCCTATTCATTATCCCCTCCCGCCAACCGGAGTAGTCCCGCTGGAGCCCAGTCCCGCCAGCTCCCGACCGCCTCGCCATCCTCGCCGGAAGCCCACGCCTGAGCCGACCTCGCTGAACCATCTCCACCATCACCATCTCCCTCTCCTTCAACCCGCCGGAGCCGGTCATCCCGAGTCCGCCGAACCGCCGAGCAGCCTCGCCAGAGAACTCCCAAACTCGCCTGCACCTTCACCGCCATCCCTTCCCTCGACAGCTACCCCGTTACCGCCTGAAACCCGATATCCTCCACCCATCCACCGGATCCACCCGACGCCATTCCCTCTCCTTCAACCGTCTGAACCACCATCACCTGTCCCGACCACCTATCCACCGGATCAACCCGAGCCCGTCGGACAAACCTCCTTCCGACTGAGTGACTGAACGCCACCACCACGACCGCAGCACTGCCATTCACCTGAGCCCACTGAACTCGACTTCCCTCATCGACAGCAGCCCGTTGAACCCGACTCCCCTCGATGACTTGACGATAGCAGCCCACCTCGACGTCGAATACTCCCTCGTGCACGTGTACGTCGAGGCCAAGGTACGAAGTGTTCTCTTATGATTTTGTTCGTATGTGAATGATGTTAGGATGTTAGCGTGTTGCTTCATGCCAAGTTCGTTAGATATTGATTGCTAGACGCCATGCAATATACCCAACTCACATATGTATACGTACGCGTATGAGTATTATATTCAAATTAGTATATATATAGATATATAAGTATATAAGAAGTTAAATGCTAATACTAGTTATGAACATATTTGTATATGTACTATATGCCCCTAGTATTAATTATGGAGATCCCGTATTTATATTGACCATATAACCCTGATAATTGTGAGTTGACTGCCTTAAGTACACTGACGTACTAGGGAGACATATGTTAGTGATTGACTGTCTGATTATGTACAATATTTGAGGACGTGACACCCGTGCATCTAGACGCACACGTGACCCTGTTAGATGAGAAGTAGCACCCCTAGCATAGTCTCTGAATTCAGTATATTTATGATTGTGTGTTAGTATAATGACTGATACTGTACTATTATTAAATAATGTCTATAGGACTGTTGGATTATTTAGACAAGACCTCGGAAATAGGATATTGGTATTGCCAGCAGAGGACCACAGGCGAGTACATTCTCTGACAGTTTTTATTATGTTGATTATCTCTATAATTCTAGTTGTATAGAGTACATGATTCTGACACTATGTATACACGAGTTGGCATCATCGAGATCGATCATGAGGAGTCGTGATTTGGAATCCATCGTGCTAGCTGGGGACGGGGAGATATTAGTAGCTTATGTGATCATACCCAACTCTGCTTGCATCATAGCTCACCCACACCTCACGTCGGTACAACCTGACCATTACATGACTCATAGCCTATTACATGTGATTAGCCTGACCAATGCTCGCATTATAACTATCCGGATGGTTAGCCTGACCTTACATGAATCATAGCTAATCATATATAACAATCATGATCAGTCCTAAGACGATCACATGATATGCTGATGTTTCACACACTTAGCTAGATAGTCTTTACATGTATCTCTAGTTTATTGATCTAGCGTTTCTCTATGTTCTAGTTATTGTTCTAGCATTCACTTATATTCCAGTTCATTGTTCTAACATGCACTTGTACTTCTGTTCATTGCTAGTGTGCCATTGATGATGATATTATTCCAGTATTTTATTATTCCAGTATTCTTATTGCTAGTATTCATATCCATCTTGTATTTCTTTACACTGTATTATAGTTTTTGTCAATATATGTGGAACTGTTGTTAGTGCTTGTACTTTGCTCCTTAGTTGATTCTGGATAATTGATTCCTTTATAATTGATTCCTTTAGAATTTTGATCAATCACAACTATGGAATTCTGATCATACAATGCTATTCTGGATAATTGATTCCTTTAGAATTTTACTGTTCTTCCTTGATGATATCGTGTATATTACCTTAGTTGATTCTTTTTGATCTATCTTCAGGATGCCGCCGAAGACTAGGTCTTTGAGATTGGAAGCAGCAGCTTCAGAGAGGTCTACCACCTCTCGACCCGACGAACAAACATCTGGAGTTCCTCTTATATCTTCTGTTCATGTGGGAGTATTTGCAGTTGTTGGGATTCCTCCACCTGTTTAGAAGATTGCCCCAGCTATGACGGACAATCTTCCACCATCACCGACTCCAATTCCCGGAGGTGTGCCCACTGACGGGGCACAGATGTTCACACTGATCCAAGGCATGTTAGAGGCCCAGAGAGTGACAGCAGAAGTCAGCGTGTTCAAGATGAGGCTCAGAGGGTGCAAGCAGAGGCGCACCAGGCACAGACAGAGCTGATGAGAGAGAGCATGGAGAATGCTCATCAGGTCGCTCTCCAGGCTGTGGAGAGAGTAGTACGACAGCAGCAGCATCCTGGGCAGCAGCACCAGAGGCCAGGTACTATAGTGGACTTCAAGAAGATGATGCCTCGAGAGCTCAAAGGCACCGTGGGGATACTCTATGCTGACGAATGGCTAGAGGATATAGAGAGAAACTTGCGTTTGGTGCAAATTTCGGAGATTCTTCATATCGAGGCCGTTGGCAGTCAGATATTTGATATCGTGCTGACGTGGTATCGTACAGAGCCGAGGCTCGCTGACGAAGGACTTACTTGGGAGGCCTTCAAAGAACTCTTCAATTAGAAGTTCTTTCCTGACGTAGCTTTGGGAGCATTAGAAAGTCAGTTCCATGACTTAGTCCAAAGGAGCATGTCAGTTGACGAATACGCCACCGAGTTTTCCGATTGAGTCAATTCGCACCATCGATGATTCGAGATGCAGGAGACAGAGCACGAAAATTCAGGAAGGGGTTGAATAGAGAGATCAAGTCTCGTACTTCGGGAGGACACACTGCTACATTTGAGGGTATTCTGATGGATGTCCAGATTACTGAAGATGACTTGGACCTCAGGCCCAAGAGAGGACGCGACATTTCTGGAAGAACAAGTGGTAGTACAGGACCGGCCAAGCGCTCACACTTTTAATAACAATAAAGGCCGTACCAGCAGCAACATCAGCAACACCAGGCACCAGTTCGAGGACACATCCATCAGCAGCAACCACAGAGACAGAATCAGCCCATTGCCCAATGTGCGTATTGCAGGAAGATGGGACATACCAGAGACATCGGCAGAAAGAGATTGGGTACATGCTTGTCCTATGGATCATCAGCACATCAGCTTAGGGACTGCTCATCTATTCAGACTCGTCAGGGTGGAGCAGCCGCTCAGAGAGGACCAGCCAGAGTACCTACTGTACCAGGAGGCCAGTAGAGGGGACCTCCACTTCTATCCCTGCATTAGGCACTGTTCTCCATTCCCTGCAGTAGATGCTGTTCTCCATTCCCTGCAGTAGTTGCTGCTATTGATACTAGTCTAAGGTTGCTGCAGCTGATACTAGTCTAAGGTTGCTGTCGAACCCAGTTCCATGTACACACAGTGGCCTGTTCCCTGTGTCGAGTCTCCAAGTGATCCTCTGCACACAGTGATATGATCCTGCACACAGAGCTAATGTAGAGTCATTGCCTGTGTCGAGTCTTCAAGTGATCCTCTGCACACAGTGTTGTGATCCTGCACACAGTGCTAATGTAGAGTCACTGCCTGTGTCGAGTCTTCAAGTGATCCTCTGCACACAGTGCTATGATCCCCCAAATATGAACATGTATAAACTCAACACAAGTATACAAATATCTATATATAGAAGACAGTGCAACATATCACTATACCTACCTTACATCTATCAATGTACATCAATCTTTTTCTACTGGATAGACCTATAAATATATCTAACACAAGAATACATATATAGATACATATATGTATCACCATATAACTCAATATATATATATATATATATATATATATATATATATATATATATATATATATATAGACCCGCATATGAATCAACATATAGATATACATAAAGATTTATATACAAATAAATATATATATCTAGATACATATTATGTACACTAATCACACAAACACAAAATAACTAGATATGTATATATCTATTCACATATATATATATCATACCAACACAAAACCTATAGATACATATATCTATAACCATGTATACTAATATATATATATATATACATAGTCCCACACTTATACATAAACCCAACTATACCAACATATGCCTATATACATCACCTAATTATCATATATACCTATAATTACACATACACACATAGTAAACTGGCCAAACAACAATACATGGAGCGCATCGCACTCGTATCACACTTTCTCTATGATACGCTTGCGATACGGCTCCAACACACAACCAAACGCATCCCGGAGGACACGTACAAGTCTAATACATAATTTATGAACAATACGTATAGTAATTAGAGTGTCTACGTGTCTGTGTCATAATGTGATATGCACAAGGCCCCGTGTCGAAGAAAAACACCCAAAATTAATCCGTTTCGTCAAATTGACGAAATACAGCCTACACGTATCCAATTGTGGATACGACACTAGTCACAAAAAAACAATCAAGTGTTAATTAGATCTATTAGATCAATTGATAAGCACTACATATGCCAATCTCAGAATTCTCCCAAAATTGGCACCAATTTGGTCATAACTTCCACCGTAGGTCTCCAATTGACCCAAAACCAAATTCTATGAGTAGCCTATGCATGTGGGTGGGTTTATCATGGTAAAATCTCAGATCTATAGTCTAAAAGAAGGGGAAAAACTGAATTGTACCTATTGGAAGATGGATTCCCAATGAAACATCCCTAATTGACAAGTAGCTCCTCTCCTTGTAGATCTTGGCCTCCTCCTCCTTGCTCCTTGCTTCCTTCTTGTAGATCCTTGGTGTAGTAACCTCAATGATGAAATTAGGAGGGAATTAGTAAAGAATTGGTAGAGAATTGGTGAGAGAATGGAGGAAATTTGGAGAAGGGAATTGTAGATCTAGAATTTAGAATTTGGAATGAAAAGAATAATTTTCTCTCTCCTCCAAGGAGGGGCCGGCCTATATACATCCTCCATGCAATTTGAAATAACACAAATACCCCTTGGGGCCTCTCATGAAGAATTAATTAGGGAGGGAAGGTTCTAGTCTAATGGTTTCACTAATTAATTAAGCCTCCTAATCCATGGACCTAATTTATGGGCTCAACTTAGACTAGTCCAAATATTTGTTTCATGCTTTCTAATTAAATGGTTAGGTCCACTACACAAGTCCAAAATAAATCTACCTAACAACCAATAATAATACAATAAATAAATAAATCATGTCATGCATAATTATTAATTATAATAAATCCTAAAATAATTAATACCCATTAAAAATTACCAAACTATCCTAAGATAAAAATGTGAGGGTGACAAACCTACCCGCCTTAGAAAAATTTTGTCCTCAAAATTAAGGAAGAAACTATCTACAAAAACAAATAATACAATGCAAGAAAGGATTATACTTCACGGCTCGAACAGATACGGATATCGCTTGCGCATCTTGGTCTCTCGCTCCCATGTACTCTCTCCTGACGAGTGATGCCTCCATGCGACGCATACCAAAGGAATCGTCTAGTTCCTCAGTACCTTCTCTCTCCGATCCAGAATCTCCACCGGCTGCTCTGGATAGTTGAGAGTAGGGCCCACCTCTATCTCTGAGTGATCCAACACATGACTGGGATCTGCTACGTACCGTCTCAACTGTGATACGTGAAACACGTTGTGCACTCCCTGCAGTGTAGGTGGTATGTCTAGTCTGTAAGCGACTGCATCGACCCTTTCGAGAATACTGAAAGGACCGATAAATCGCGGACTAGGCTTGCCGTCTCCACCGAAACGAATCGTGTCACGTGTCAGAAAAATCCTCAAGAAAACTAGACCGCCAACCTAGCACAAAACACAACCTTAGCAATCTAACAAGCAATAATCAAACACAAGCAAGACAAAACTAAAGCTATACCTCAAACTCCAAAGGTCTCCGGTGGCTATCGGCCCAATGTCGCTGCCTGTCCTGCGCCACTCGAAGTCTGTCTCTGATAAGCTTCACCTTCTCTGCTATATCCACTACCATATCTGGTCCCAATAAAGCTCTTTCACCAACATCATCCCAGGATAACGGAGTGCGGCATCTCCGTCCATACAATGCCTCGAATGGTGACATCTTAATGCTGGCTTGGTAGCTGTTGTTGTATGAAAACTCTACCAAGTAAAGGTGATCCTCCTAAGAACCTCCAAGATCTAAAACACAGGTGCGTAGCATGTCCTCGAGAGTCTGAATAGTCCTCTTCGACTGTCCGTCCGTCTGAGGGTGATAGGCGGTACTGAACTTGAGCTGAGTGCCCAAGCTAGCCTGCAAACTCCTCCAGAAATGGGACGTGAAGCGACTATCCTGATCCGAGATAATGCTCACTGGAACACCGTGTAATCTGATAATTTGGAGCACATACATCTCCATAAGTCTCTCCATAGATGTACCCACTTTAAATGGCAGAAAGTGGGCTGATTTGGTCAACCTGTCCATGATGACCCAAATCGCATCCTTGTCTTCTGGAGAACACGGAAGTCCCGATACAAAATCCATGGTCACATATTCCCATTTCTACTCCAGAATGGGCAAAGGCTGAAGCAATCCTCCTGGTCTCTGTCTCTCCGCCTTGACCTGCTAGCAAACTAAGCATCTGGACACGAAGCTAACTACCTCCCGCTTCATGCCATACCACCATACATGCTCCCTTATGTCTCTATACATCTTGTTGGTAACGGGATGCATAGAGTATTGGGAACAATGCATCTCCTGTATAATCTCCTCGTGCAATGCTCCCTTCGGTACATACAACCTGGTACCGTGTCGCAATGATCCGTCATCTGCGATGATAAAGTCCTCTGCCAGTCTGACCTGAACCTGCACTCTGATGCTCCTCAAAGACTCCTCCTCATACTGTCTGGCTCTGACTCGGTCCATTAGCTCCGACTGAACCTGAAGTCCCCACATCTATGCTGCGACTCCCGGAATTAACACCTCAATACCCAAACTGTCAATATCTGCCAATAATGCCTATCTCTAGTCAAGCACATAGCCACAGGATACCTGCTCAAAGCATCCGCGACTACGTTGGCCTTCCCGGGATGGTACTGCGAGGATATGTCGAAGTCCTTCATCAACTCCAACCATCACCGCTGCCTCATGTTGAGCTCCTTCTGTGTAAAAATATACTTTAAGCTCTTATGGTCTGTGAAGATCTCTACTCTCTCTCCATATAGATAGTATTTCCATAATTTGAGAGCAAAGATAACCGCTGCAAGCTCTAAATTATGGGTAGGGTAGTTCTTCTCATGCGGGCGTAATTGCCTGGAAGCATAGGCAATTACCTTTTCGTGCTACTATAGTACACAACCAAAACCCTTCCCTGATGCATCACTGTAAATAGAAAATCCTCCTGCTTCTGATGGTAGTGTCAAGATGGGAGTTGTAGTCAATCTCTTCTTCAGCTCCTCAAATGCTGACTAACAATCCTCAGTCCAGACGAATTCCACGTCCTTCCTGGTCAGCCTAGTCATCGGCTCTGCTAGTCTGGAAAAGTCCTGAACAAACTTCCGGTAGTAGCTTGCTAATCCAAGGAAGCTCCTGATCTCTGCTACCGAACTCGGGGTTGACCACGATTTAATTGCTGAGATCTTCTTCGGGTCCATCGAGACTCCATCTCCTGTAATAACATGCCCAAGGAATTCAACTTTATCAAGGAAGAATTCGTACTTCGACAACTTGCCATACAACTTCTCCTTCCTGAGGGTCTCCAGAATAATCCTCAAGTGCTGCTCATGCTCCTCTGGGGTCTTCAAATATATCAAAATATCATCTATGAAAACTATAACAAACTGGTCCAGGTACTGATGAAACACCTTGTTCATCAGGTTCATGAACACTATCGGGGCATTGGTCAACCAAAACGGCATCACCAAGAACTCGAACTGCCCATAATGAGTCCTAAAAGCCATCTTCGGGATATCTTCCCTCTTCACCTTCACCTGGTGGTACCCTGACCTCAAGTCTATCTTCGAAAATACCTTCGCTCCGCTTAACTGGTCAAACAAGTCATCAATCCGTGGCAACGGATATTTGTTCTTGATAGTGAGGTTATTAAGTGCCCTGTAGTCGATACACATACGTACCGACCCATCCTTCTTGGGTACAAACAGTACCGGAGCACCCCATGGTGATGAACTGGAATGGATAAAGCCTTTTTCCTGTAACTCATCTACCTGCTTCTTCAACTCTGCCAGTTCGCTGTTGTTTACTCTATAGACGTACCGAGAGATCGGCTCTGCACCTGGCACTAAATCTATAGAGAACTCCATATCTCTATCCGACGGCAACCCCGGTAACTCCTCTGGAAAGACATCCAAGAACTCTGCAATCAGCGGATGTGGTAGCTCCTGCTCCTCGACCAAAGCTCCACAGAAATCACCTTTCCTCTGCTCTGCTCCTCGGACGAACTCAAACTCTGGCTCTCCTGGCGTCTGAAATAAAACTTTGCCTCCACGATAATCGATACTAGCATGATTTCTACTCAACCAATCCATCTTGAGTACTATATCGTAACTCAGAAGTGGCATTATAAGTAAACATATACTCAGCTCACGACCTCCCACATAAACCCTCTAGTTCTTGCAAATATCACTGACCAGGATGATGCCACCCTCGATCATGATCTTGCAAGTCCATGCCAATGGTTCAGACTCAAGACGATGTCTTAGAGCAAAAGATACAGATACAAAGCTATGAGAAGCACCAGAATCAAATAAGACATGAGCTGGAAAAAAATCAAGTAAGACTGGACCTGATATAACGTCTCCGATTGGCTTTGTCTCCTCCACGGTCAAGGCATAAGCTCGCCCCTGCTGTGCACCTCTCTGCTGGTATTGGTGCTACACGAACTTTTATTGTTGGGGCTGTAAAGGAGGTCCTCTCTACTATTTGCTGGGTGTCTCGCAGGTATCCTCTGGACCGGGGCTACATCTTGTGCTGTACGAGCTAAGGTCTTGGGATAATCCCTCAGTTGGTGATCTGATGATCCACAAAAAAAGCACTGACCGAGCCTCTTCCTGTAAACATCCCATCCGTGCCCTGCCTTCTTACAGAAGGGGCAAGCACGAGATGGCTGGGCTAGTCTCTGCATCTGGTACGTCTGCTGTACAGGTGCTCGGATAGGCGCATAGAACTGCTACCTCTGCTGCTGGAAATAGGGCTTCTTGGCTGGACCGATGCTGCTGCCACCACCAAAAATATCTCGGTCCTACTTGGGCCTCCAACTCAGGTCCCTCTCGACCTTGCGAGCCTCCCTCAAGATGTCTGTATACGTCTCATGGCTCAAAAAAATAAGAGCCTTCACTTCCCAGTTCAGGCCCTCTCTGAATCTACTAGCCCGGTTCTCAAGATCTCTCACCATATAATCTACATATCTGTTTAACCTACCAAACTCGGTGGCATACTCCTCCACCGACATGTTCCTCTGGTGAAGGTTCTGGAACTGTCGCTCCAAATTAAGTCTCTCAGTAGGCGGGAAGAAATTCCTTCTGAATAAGTCCCTGAACTCACTCTATGTCAATCCTGGATCGGAGATCTGTGGCTCATTCCGGAACCAAGTACTGGCGATGTCCATCATCTGCAGTCCCGCTGCCTCCACCATCAGGTCCTCCGCAAGGCGGGATAAGCGCATGACGCGCTCCATGCTCTCCAACCAGTCATCCACATAGATGATGCCCTCTGTCCCTCTGAAAGGCCGGAGATCCAAGTTCTTGAAGTCCTGTAAAGTGCCGGGCCTGGGCTGTATCTCTCATGGTTGTGGTGGTACGATCCTCTCTACGGTGGTGTTGGCCACCTGGTAAGCACTCTCAATGCCCTGCCTCATCACCCTAGTATGTCGGTGCTGCATCTCAGCCTAGGCCCTCTGGGCCTCCATCATCATCTGGAAAAGTGCAAACAACTGTGTAGCATTACCTGGTACTGGCGGTGGTGGCGGAAGTCCCTCGAAAATAACTGGAGCTACCCTCTGAACTAGGGGAGGAGCACCCCCAAAGGCGGCTGCTGAGACTCCCACCTGAACTGGTGAGGTGACCCTCTCAACTGAAGAAGAAGCAGTAGTAGTTGCTACTCTATCTTCAGCAAGCTGGGAAGTAGCTGAGGAAGTTGCCGCTGCTCTTAAGCGATAGAATCTGATCTTCGGAGGCATCGTGAAGACAGATTGAAAATACAGAATCAATATTGAATATAATGCGATATCATCAAAGAAGGACAAAATTTAGTTCAAAATGAAAGGCAATATTCAATGGATAAGAATTTACAAAACTGATATTGAAATATTTCCTAGTTGTGATTGAGTAACTCTCAGCCTAAATCCTGTTTTTCCTAAAGCAGGCTCATAGAAATACTCTGGTCGAGCACAACTACGATATCTATCTCGACCTGCATGGGCCACCACTAAAAATGTGTCATGACCCACACCTGGATATTTGGGCACGAGTACGCGGTTACGCCCAGCCTACGCCGCAGAATCGGCGGTAGAACGCTGTCTGGGTTATTTCTAACTATCTAACATCTCAACAATATAATATGGTACCTGTCAATCATCTCAACTCCAAACATAGGAGCCATATGGTATCTCACAAGTATATTAAATGTCAATCACAAAAGAAACTAAGAAAAGATAATACATGAATGGAATAGCGCAAGGAAGAAAGATACAATCCACAATATAAAATAATAGTACATCTGTGAATCTCCTCAAAGAATAGTCTAATACAAAAATCAACAATCATAAACTAAACCTCCTCGATCACTGGTACTATATCCTCTGGATCTAGGGAGTATCCTCTAAAGTCTCACCCTCCTATGGGCCGTAATACGTGGGACACAGCTCCTCTAGCCAATCATATAAAAAATATATCCAGTTAGGATTGGAGCGAAGTACATACCTCTGAAAGCAGTTTCAAATACATAATCGAGCATATATAACAACAATAGAAAGATACAAGATGCACAAGTAGAAAGAATATATAATACATGGTGAACAAGCAATAAGCACAATAAGAACTGGAAAGTAAATACGAGGAATAACTGCAAGTAGAGAACAAGAATACTAGCTATATGTTTTAGAGTGCAAGTTCGTTATGTGATCGGTTTAGGTTACACATTAGGTATAAAGGTAACTCCATTATACGTGAGGTATATAATCGACATGCACATGAGATCAAGAGGGCTTTGATCACATAACCAACTCCTACTCCCCCGCCCCAACCAATACTCATGGATCTAATCATGACATGTTACGTACATGATCACAATATAGTCAAACTAGCACACGGAATAGTGAATGCACAAGAAGCACATAAAAGTCAATACCCGATGCATACGATGAAATACATGTGACTGGGTACTCATTGCACACGATAGGGGATAACACCTCATGACGGGATCCATATAGCACCAGTCCGTGAAATCACTGTGTCGGAAATTAATGTATACAATTCTAGAACATGCATATATATAATATTATAAATTGAAAACAATCAGAGAAATGTACTCGCCTGAAGTCCTGAGCAAAGCATGTCTCTCGATGCCCAAGCTAGTATCTCACAACCTATATATGGTATGTTCCATCAATACAAGGTTCAATAATGAAAATAAATGAAATTGTTGTAATTCTAGGTCGATACGCCATTTCTAAGTCAAACCAATGAATTCTAGGTTGCAAGAGTCTAATACTAAGTCGCTAAGTCGACATACTATGAAACTATGCTAAACTAGCTAGGCTAACACATAACAGTGCATTCAAAGAGCCGTATCCGAAGATACTCATGTTTCGGATATAAAAATAGGTTTTTTTATATATATACATAAGTCACATATAATAATAATATCTTAAAATAATATAATTAGGATACCTTGGGCTTGCACCAATGCGTATCGCCACTAACTCGATACCCAATCTCAATACCTTGGGTATCAATTCAATACCTTGGTAATACTTTGGTATCCCAAGGTAATCTAAAGCTAAACATAATAGATAAACATATATATATAAATAGATACCTCAAACTAATATGCTAACTATACACTAATCACTTAAACTCATTAAACCATCACCTTAACTAAATAAACTAACTATTTTCTAACAAGTACACCAAACTAACATATATTACCTATACTAATATACATATCTATCTAATATCATAATCAACTAATACCTCTAATACTCACTAACCACTATTATAACTAGTATACATAGTCATATATATACTAACTATACCATATAAACTACTAACCAAACCTCAATACCTTAACTCAAATAATACCAAAATACCTTACCTGATACTGAACACTGTGCAGAACACTAATACTGTGCATATATTTGAACTGTGAGGTAACTGATACTGTGTACCTCCTCTGTTTGCTGTAGTGAGGATACTGCTACTCCCTTGCACTTGCTGTATGCAGTTGCTGTTTCTTATCTTGATTAAGTGGGCACTACACACAGTGCTCTGTGCTATCACTGCCTTCAGGTCCCTGCAGCAGTCTCTACAGCTGTTGTTCTCTATTCCCTGTAGTAGCTGTTGTTCTCCATCCCTGCAGTAGCTACTGTTTTCCATTCCCTACAGTAGCTGTTGTTCTCTATTCCCTGCAGTAGTTGCTGCTGCTGATACTAGTCTAAGGTTGCTGCAGCTGATACTAGTCTAAGGTTGCTGCTGAACCCACTTCCATGTACACATAGTGGCATGTTCCTTGTATCGAGTCTCCAAGTGATCCTCTGCACACAGTGTTGTGATCCTGCACACAGTGCTGATATAGAGTCACTGCCTGTGTCGAGTCTTCAAGTGATCCTCTGAACACAGTGTTGTGATCCTGTACTCAATGCTGATGTTGAGTCACTGCTTGTGTCATCTTCAAGTGATCCTCTGCACACAGTGCTGCGATCCCCCAAATATGAACATGTATAAACTCAACGCAAGTATACATATATCTATCTATAGAAGACAGTACAAGTATACATATACCCTATAAATATATCTAACACAAGAATACATATATAGATACATATATGTATCACCATATAACTCAATATATATATATATATATATATATATATATATATATATATATATATATATATATATATATATATATATATATATATATATATAGACCCACATATGAATCAACATATAGATATACATATAGATTTATATAGAAATAAATATATATATCTAGATACATATTATATACACTAATCACACAAACACAAAATAACTAGATATGTATATATCTATTCACATATATATCATACCAACACAAAACCTATAGATACATATATCTATACACTAATATATATATATATATATATATATACATAGTCCCAAACTTATACATAAACTCAACTATACCAATATATGCCTATATACATCCCCTAATTATCATATATACCTATAATTACACATGCACACATAGTAAAATGGCCAAACAATAATACATGGAGCACATCGCACTTGTATCACACTTTCTCTATGATACACTTGCGATACGGCTCCAACACACAATAAAATGCATCCCGGAGGACACGTACAAGTCTAATACATAATTTATGAATAATACGTATAGTAATTAGAGTATCTACGTGTCCGTGTCACAATATGATATGCACAAGGCCCCGTGTCGGAGGAAAACCCCCAAAATTAACTCGTTTTGTCAAATTGACGAGATATGACCTACACGTATCCAATTATGGACATGACACTAGTCACAAACAAACAATCAAGTGTCAATTAGATCTATTAGATCAATTGACAAGAACTACATGTGCCAATCTTGGAATTCTTCCAAAATTGGCACCAATTTGGTCATAACTTCCACCGTAGGTCTCCAATTGACCCAAAACCAAATCCTATGGGTAGCCTATGCATGTGGGTAGGTTTTTTATGGTAAAATCTCAGATCTATAGTCTAAAAAAGGGAGAAAACTGAATTATACCTATTGGGAGATAGATTCCCAATGAAACATCCCCAATTGACAAGTAGCTCCTCTCCTTGTAGATCTTGGCCTCCTCCTCCTTGCTCCTTGCTTTCTTCTTGTAGATCCTTAGTGTAGTAACATCAATGATGAAATTAGGAGAGAATTGGTGAAGAATTGGTGGAGAATTGGTGAGAGAATGGAGGAAATTTGGAGAGGGAAATTATAGATCTAGAATTTGGAATTTGGAATAAAAAGAATAATTTTCTCTCTCCTCCAAGGAGGGGCCGGCCTATATACATCCTCTATGTAATGTGAAATGACACAAATACCCCTTGGGGCCTCTCATAAAGAATTAATTAGGAAGGGAAGGTTCTAGTCTAATGGTTTCAATAATTAATTAAGCCTCATAATCCATGGGCCAAATTTATGGGCTCAAATTAGACTAGGCCAAATATTTGTTTCATGCTTTCTAATTAAATGGTTAGGTCCACTACACAAGTCCAAAATAAATCTACCTAGCAACTAATAATAATATAATAAATAAATAAATCATGACATGCATAATTATTAATTATAATAAATCCTAAAATAATTAATACCCATTGAAAATTATCAAACTACCCTTAGATGAAAATGTGATGGTGACATAACCCTACCATATATTGAATGTTGGTATTTATATTGTACATGTAAATATGATTATTGTTGCTATCTTACTTAGTCCTTCGTCTTCTTTTGAGTACACTGGCATATCGTCAATGTGACATAGTCATAATTTTCTTGTTATACCATACAATGCCTATAGTTCATCTTTTCTTTACTATGGATCATTTATGCTTGTATATTATATTATATATCTTAGTGTTATGGTGA
This sequence comes from Iris macrosiphon, assembly GCA_036927795.1. Classification (NCBI taxonomy): domain Eukaryota; kingdom Viridiplantae; phylum Streptophyta; class Magnoliopsida; order Asparagales; family Iridaceae; genus Iris; species Iris macrosiphon. The sequence continues at coordinate 87,542,717 of JAYESA010000005.1, forward strand.
TCTTTCTCCACTCCTAAATGGATAATTATTTTTTAGCATTAGATGACATAATTTTCCTCAAGGCCTATGGTGAGTACATTGGTGACATCGATGTTACCAACGTGTCGGTTTCCTCTTCGGATTTGGAGTATCATATTATTCTTTCTTATGCATTTATACTATTTCTTAGAGACTGTACTTTAGTTAGTATGTAGTTCTTTAGTTATTTTATTCTATCAGGTTTGTTTCTGAGACCATCTTGAGTTGTAGTGGATCATTTGATTAAATAAATAAAACTATTAAGTATATTTTCTTGTTTGGTTATGACTTAGTTTGGTGGATTATATGTGTATATTGTTACTTGTTATGGACCATTGTGTATTATAGACAATGTATTATCGTCGATGTTATGACATAGGCTGGACTTGAATACGTATTCATATCCCAAAAGTGGGAGCAGGTTATGACAAGTTTTTATGGTGACCCCATGTAGGTCTGTTTTTGCAAATTGTGCAAACTCGTGGTAGTATCCATTTTAGTCAGACTAATGCGAGCCTGCAACTAGGAGGTGCTCATTCACAATTAGGATTTGATTTGATCGTAGGAAATAAATAGGACTAGGTGTACCTCATAGGTGAATTGCATAGCTAGTCTTAATTTGATTGCTTGGGTAGTTAAGGGTAATAAAATATGATGATTAAAACTTTATCGAGGATAGTCCTTATTAAAGGAATTAAGGAGATTATGCAAGATTTGGATTTAAATTTTGAGGACTATAAAATTCTAGAATTTGAAATGAGGAATACTGGTAAAAAGAGATAATTTTGACTATGAATCTTCGAACACTTTGATGATTAAGAAGAAAGAAAAGAAAATGTGTATATATGAAAATATATACATATATCCATGTTAATAATTTTAAATGTTTTATGATAACCACTGAAAGTTGTAGATGATATGGGTAACAGAAACTTAGATCAAGGATGATTTTGAGGATGATTGTTATCATTGGATTCATATGGAAGATAGTATTATTGTCACTCCCTATTCCCAAATATACGAAATTTGGAACGCATTATATTTTTCTTGCTTGCATGTTTAGTATATTGCATGATACTAGACCCATTCTTTGGCTTATCTTGGTTCATGGTTTATTGTTGGGTTGGTTTAATCATGGGTTTACCATGGTCTAAACCTCAAACCTCCATATATATAAACCAAATATTACCTTCTCTCTCTTCATTACTTTATTTTCTTTCTCTCTTTTGTGTTTTCTCCTTCCAAGTCTTAGGCAAGTACACTATAGAAACATAGAAAATATGCATCCATGTGTCTAACAGCCATGCGCCCCAGAGTAAAAACTAGGCCGTAGAGTCACCCTGTGGCCCAGAAAGGCGAAATCTATGTGTCCCAATCAGCCGAAGCAACTTTGGCCGCAGATGGACCAGACACATCATCCTTGCAACAGGAACGTCTCTGACACAGAATTCTAACAAAAATAATTTTTTGAATGCCTCAAAAGACATGAACACACTAAATGACAGAAGTCTCAGGTCAGCACAGAACTTTATTTTCAATGGATGTGCAGCGCCATGATTACAACACAACTAGCCCCATGCATCCCAAAATTCATGCGGTCCCATGCATCTCTGGACCCATACGTCCCAGACTCCATATGGCTCCATGCGTCTCTGCCCCCTTGCGTTCCAGCCTCCATGCATCCTATACATACCAGGCTCCATGTGTTCCAAGCGTCTCTGGCCCCAAGCATCTCAGACTCCATGCGTCCCATGTGTTTATGGCCACATGTGTTTTAGACTCCATAAAGACCAAATTTTGCTGTTAAGACAAGAGTGATTCTCTCCAACCAAGTGCGGACTATGTGTCAAGCTGACCCAGTCACGCCCACAAAGGACTAGAACCACCCAGATATTCAGCAACAAAAGATCCCAACAAGCGTCCACGTGACAGCCTGGTCCGCTCACGGTTACAGTTATACCCTATTAAGGAGGCACACATGGCACCCTTTAGCATCCATACGGTCCAACATATGCGCGCCCAAGGATGACTATATATATACCCGGGTGGCATGCCCGAACACACATACAGAAGGAAAAAAATAGAGACAGACAGAGAGGGGTCTTCCAACACAGAGATAGAGCATACCGAGATGAGCAAAGAGAGAACATAAGCTTCCTCACCCTGCGTCGGATCGTTAACGGAGTAAAGAAGCCACCATAGTGCTCCTTGTCCATATTCACACCCTAGAATCAAAAATTTGTACTTTGATTGTCTCTCTAGGACCTCTTTGTACTTTCTTCATTTTGTTATTGAAATAATCAATTTTAATGGCGAACAAGGTGGCGACTCTGCTGGGGAAATCTTTCTCCTCTGATGAGAAAGTTGTGAAGCAATTCAACGCAGCCAAGCTAGGATCAACTCAAAGAATACTGGTGGTCCGCTTCAACCAACAGGCTTTCGAGGAGATGCTCTCGAAGGGAAGCGCTAGTCCTTCTCCAAGGCTAGCAAAGCCTTCGAAGACCCGCATAACGTCTGCAAAGGACGCTGTCTTACCCAACTGCGGAGCATGTGCTCCCCAACTCTCTCTCTCTGCCTCAGGGACCACACATAATATGTCCACTACTTATGCGACAGCCTCTTCCAACAAGAAGGGTGCTCAACTGTTGAAGACCCGCAGTACATGCACTACCAAAATATGATGAAATTGCGATGTTTTTTAGCGACGTCATAATAAAACGTCGCTAATATAAAGATTTTAGCGACTCCAAAAATAAACGTCGCTATACGTCGCTGTTGGCGACATATAGCGACGTTTAGCGGCAATAATTAAGTTTTTTAAAGAATAGTCGCTATAAGCTTCTTTAAGGTCGCTAAATATCGCTGAGTTTTTTAATTTAGCGACGTTTAGCGACATATTTAGTGACGTTTGTTTTTTCGATTTTTAGCGACGTTTTTAGCGACGTCTATAACGTTGCAAACTATTTTTATTAGCAACGTCATAAGTTGACGTCGATATACGTCGCTAAAATTTTAGTATAGATTTTGAATTCCCACTTCTGTTGAAGACTTCCCCTAAATTTTTAAAAACTCCTCTTCCCTCCGTCTCCGATAAACTGCACCCTCCGGCGTCCTCCACAGCCACCTACTCCGGCGTCCCCCTCCTCCTCCTCCTTCTCTAGGTAAACCCTCTCTCTCTCTCTCTCTCTCTCTCTCAGATGCACATGACACTGACACTGACATAACACACACACACTGACACAGATACGACACAGACTGTGAGAGAGGGTGTAAACCCTAACCCTAACCCGATCTCTCTTTCTCTCTCTCTCTCTCTCTCTCAGATGCACGTGACATGACACTGACACTAACACAGATACAACACACACACACACACAGACATGACACAGACTGTCACAGAGGGTATAAACCATAACCCTAACCCGATCTCTTCCTCTCTCTCTCTCACAAATGCACACGATATGACACTAACACAGACACGACACACACACTGACACATACATGACACAGACTATCACAGAGGGTATAAACCCTAACCCTAACCCTAACCCGATCTCTCTCTCTCTCTCTCTCTCACAGATACAGACATGACATGACACTGACACAGATACGACACACACACACTGACACATACACGATACAAACACTATCACAGAGGGTGTAAACCCTAACCCTAACCCTAACCCCCTCTCTCTCTCTCTAGATTGACATCAATCCCTTAGTTGTAGTATGATCAACTCGAGTGAAACTTACTCACAACTTATACATATATTCGTTTCTCACCTACATACAACCACAGTTGATACACATAAGATACACAGAGATTTCCCTAATCTTCTAATTAATGTTTGTTATAATACTCAAGTTTAAAATGCAACTTCAAATTGCTGCTGCCTAATGTCGCACCCTGCTTTGTACGATGGTGTGCACAGACCCTGTGAAGTCTGCCGCAACACTCATGTGCACATCAAATGTGTACTGTCGGGTCTGTGCAGATGGTGTGTGCAACAACCTTTCCCCATCTCACTGCTCAATGTGTTGCTCCCAAATCTGTTGTCAACATGACATATACTCCTATGGACAGGCACTCCCCTATAACCAGATGATTAATACTTAAAGCAGTGCACAAACCCTAACCCTAACCCAAATATGCTCAGTTGATACTTACTGATATACTAAAATATGATATCCATGATACAGAGTTGAACGAAGAAGTATCAGTGCTAGGACTAGGTGTATCAGTGCATGTATTGTATTCCTAAGTATTCTTATGTGTGTGTAGACGAGTAGGTGTATAACATAATTGGGTGTTCCTGTGTATATATGCTAGGACTAGGAGTATCAGTGCATGTACTGTATTTAACGATGAGTATATACTTGAACGATGTCTATTCATTTTTGCAGAAGTATAGTTTTGATCCGAACAATCATGATGCAGATAAGGAGACACCGAATATCGATGCTGCAAAGTTCGTGGAGTTGTTGGAGAATGCAAGGGCTCCATTATATCCTGGTTGTGAGGATCATTCACCGTTGGAGGTGGTTACAAGATTATTGAGCATCAAGTCCGATTTTAACATGTCGCAAGAATGCTATAACTGATTGGTGGATTTGATTATAGAGATCTTACCAGAGGGTACAAAGTTGCCTAAATACTTCTACTGATCAAAAAGGATGGTGAGATCGCTCTGGATGGGATACGAGAAAGTCGATGCATGTCGCAACGAGTGCATGTTGTACTACAAAGACGACAAATATGAAGATGCGTGCAGAATTTGTGGTGCTAATCGCTACAAGGCCACTGGAAGAGGAAAGTTTGTCGGTGCAAAAAAGCCTACCGATTCGATGTACTACTTGCCTTTGATGCCGCGGTTGCAGAGGTTGTTTATGGTAATGGAGACTACAAAAAAAATGAGTTGGCACAGGCGAAAACAGATCGAAAGAGTATTGGATCATCCATCTGATAGAGAAGCATGGAAGCACTTTGATCGAGAGTATCCAGATTTTGTTTCGGATCCGCGTAATGTCAGATTGGGGCTCTCCTCCGACGGTTTTACCCCATTCGGACTTTCGGGCTCCCAGTATTTGTGTTAGCCTGTGATCATCACTCCGTACAATCTACCACATTGGATGTGTATGAAGACTCCGTATATGTTCCTAACCGTTATTATCCCGGATTCGAACAATCCAAAGAGGAAAATCGATGTATATTTACAGCCTTTGATAGATGAGTTGAATCAGCTATGGGAAGTAGGTGCCAACACGTACAATATTTCTAGAAAGCAGAATTTTAGATAAGGGCAGCACTTATGTGGACCATCAATGACTTTTCGGCCTATGGAATATTATCGGGATGGAGCACTCATGGTCGTCTCTCATGCCTGTATTGCATGGACCGTACTAAGGCTTTCCGTTTGAAATACGGAGGCAAACCGTGCTTCTTCGATTGTCATCGACAATTTTTGCCGAAGGATCATCAGTACCGGAGGAACAAGAATGCTTTTTGTGCCAACATTATGGAGAAGGCCAATCCACCGGCAAGGTGGCCCGGATTTGGTCGCACCCATAACTGGACAAAGATGAGTATATTCTAGGATCTGCCGTATTGGAGCACCAATCTGATCAGACATAACCTTGATGTCATGCATATCGAGAAGAATATATTTGATAACATAATTAATACTGTAATAGAGGTAAAGGGGAAGACGAAAGACAATCTGAAGGCCAGGTTGGACTTAGAAGAAATATGTAGACGTCCTGCGTTGCATTTGATAGAGGAGGGGAATGGAAAGTTAAAGCAGCCTAAGTCAATTTTTTCACTGGAGAAGGAGGATAAAGGGAGACTTTGTAGGTGGATTCATGGTCTAAAATTTTCAGACTGGTACATGTCGAACTTGAGAAGATGCGTCGACCTCCAGGAGAACAAACTGGCGGGTATGAAGAGCCACGATTGTCACGTATTCATGGAGAGGTTAATTCTGATTACATTTCAGAAATTCTTACCACAGGTCAATTGGGATCCATTGACAGAGCTCAGTATATTCATCAGAGATCTTTGTTCTACTAAGTTGCTCATCGATCTCTAGAAAAGCAAGAGAAGGACATTGTGGTAACACTGTGCAAGTTCGAGAAGGTGTTTCCTCCTGGATTCTTTGACTCTATGGAGCATTTATCAATTCATCTTTCCTATGAGGCACGTGTTGGTGGTCCTATTGGTTATCGATGGATGTACCCCTTCGAGTGGCATCTGGATCACCTAAAGAGAAAGATAAAAAATAAGGCACGGATTGAGGGCTCTATTTGTGAAGCTTATGTTCTCGAGGAGATTACAAACTTTTGCTCGACGTATTTCAAACCTCATGTTGCTACTAATACAATGAGAGCTCCGAGAAATGACGACGGATATCAGGAATCTAATGATACAATACTGAAAGTATTTAATACGTCCGGAAAGTCTTTGGGGAAAATAAAGAAGAGATATTTGAATGACGACGAGCTAAGGGCTACTCAGTTGTATATATTACTCAATTGCGAAGAGGATAGAGTGAAGAAGCTAGAGGGGTAAGTAATTAATACATCCATGTTTACGTCATCTCAATGTAATAGTATAAGCTACTATTATGCTACTAATCAGCGGTTGTTTTATTATTTTTTAGCACATATAATGATGAGCTGAGGTCGGTTAGACCCTACATAACAGATGTAGAAGTAGAACAAGAAATGAGATGCCATTTTCCTTCTTGGTCGAGCACATATGTAAGGAGCTTGGTAATTACTTTTTCTGTATGCACTTGCACAATAAATAACTTACTATCGCTACTTTGGTATTTAGGTCGATCGTCTAATAACACCCGAGATTAATTCTATTAGAACTCTAGCCAAGGGACCAATTACTACCGTCAAAATATGGCCAAGTTACTGTGTGAATGGGTTTAGGTTCAAGTCAACAAATACTCCGATCAGAGACAGCTTTCTGGATCTTGATTCCACGAAAAATAGTTGTTTGTGTATCAAATCTTCGAACTACAAAGACGTCGATCCAGGCAATGATTTCTTTGGCATCTTACGAGAGATTATAGAATTGACATATAATTATGGCATAGAACCTGCTAAGATTGTGCTATTCAAGTGTTAATGGTTTTGATTCAAAATCAAGGTTGGAAAATTGACAAGTACGGTCTTGTGGATATAAACTACAAGCGTATATATCAAGGCTATGAACCATTTGTCCTATCAAGTCAGGCTCAGCTCGTGTACTTCATAACTTATCCTAGATGGGGGACAGTAAGGTCAGATTTGTGGGCAGTATGCAAGACTAAAGCTAGAAATACCTTTTAGGTTAAAGAAATAGCTTATCAGGAGGACAAGCTACCTCTTGTAACAAATATTGTAGATGTGGACTCAACGGATGTTACTCATTACATGACTAATAATGTAGAAGAGGTAGAATTATCCAAAGAGGTTGACGAAGATGAAGACGAAGTAGATGAAAGTGAAGATGAGGAGGAAGAGGAAGAGGAGGATGAGGAAGGCGAACAAGATAAATTTGCTGAAGATGATTGAAAATAAAATATTTTGCCCGAAGATATGTACTATATTTTGATTGTAGAATATACTATTTTGACGAATATATGTATTATATTTTGAGTGCAGAATATACTATCCATTTAGACTTGTGACACCACTAGTTATTTACTATACAATTCTATTAATGCTGTGAGATATGCATAACATTTTGACTGTATAATGTACTTTATATTTGTGTATTTCTTTATTCATTAGATGTTGTTATCAGGTATGACAGGACGACGCGGAGCGTTCGACAGGTCCTGAGGTAGACTGAGTGCTCCTCCGGTACTGCCTACTGTTGGTTCTAGATCCTCGGCGCTTAGTACTCCAGTATATCGACCAGTCATATCTCCGACTGCGATGACGTTACGTGGCAGCACTCCTGGGATGAGTAGTTCTAGGCCTGATAGTACTCCCTCATCCAGCATTCCTCCTGCTGACAGAACCATGGAGACAAATGAGCATATGGCGGAGGTTGAGCTAATATCGTCCCAGCATCAGCTAGATCCTCCATGCGCACCTCCGGACGAGACGAGGACGGTGATTTGGGCCGACGGTACAAAGTAAGTCAATTAGATTGTTTTGCATCATATATATTATGTATTTTTTATTCATCATATATTGACTTTTTTGTTAAAAATAATTATCTCTGTATAGATATCGTCCCTCGTCGGTACAGAGACGCCTGGGCCACTTTCTGAGGTAAAACTATGGTGGCCCTTGGATCAACTACTCTGATGCTCCAGAGGAGAGAAAGGCGATCTGGTTTGCGCACTTCAAGGTAAAAGTATATTATATAAATTATCTAATTTATGCATATTATATAAATTACTAAATTACTTATTGTAACAAACGTATTTTTATCCACCGCACCCGGCCGAGTTGATCGAGCAGATATTTTCTGCCGTTACCACCAAGCTGATCCGTGATGCTCTGGATGACCAGAAGGATCATGATTATGCAGGAAAACCGATCCAAGATTGGATCATGCCTGAGCAGTGGACTGCGATAAGGGCTAGATTCGACGATCCGAGGTACAAGAAAAGGTCTAAAAAGGCCAAGGCGGCTAGGCAGAAGGCAGCAAAGTGGTGTGGTGGCTCAATTTTGATGACGAAACATTTCTGTCATTTGGTATATTTTTTATTTCAGATATATTATTTTAATACAAGTACGATAAAATGGTAGTAGGATAAAATATTTAATTTTAGTACTAAATAATATATTTTTAACAGGTACAGAGGAGTGAGGATGCAAATATGGTTACCGTCTTCCTGGCCACCCATCGAAAGGGCAGAATCTCATTGATGAGAGGGCCTCGCAGACCTATGTAAGTATTACTTTACTTTGTGTTAATTTTAATATAACTTAGGCAATTATCGAGTATCCAAACTTTTCTAGGCCGAGTATCTTAGGCTGGGTGAGCGGGCGACTGTTAGTGCACCTACATCGGGAGAGGCTGGTACTTTCTCACAGCCCTCTCCAGCTCTGTCGACGGATGAGCTGTGGGTGACCGCTGCTGGTGGTCTCCAGAGGGGTACGTACTACGGTACGGGATCCTTTGGCGCCCTTGTTGTGATGAAGTCATCTACGGCCTCCACGACAAGTGCGTTTTCCCCACAGCCATCGCAGTCGTCGGCTCGAGTCCAGGAGACCGTTGACCGTCAGATTGTGTCTCTCGTTGCTGCGAATGATGGAGGAGCAGCCCCTGTCCCAGACGCAAGCGGACGATGCGATGCTTATCGCACGACTTGATATGCTCGAGTACAACATCATGGAGCTCCGGGATATGACAACTGATCTTAGAGCGTCGATAGAGCGCATCGTGATGGAGCTGCAGGCATCACAACTGTCCATGGGCGAGAGGCTGACGATGATGCAGGATTCAATGGTTCATAGCAGTACGAGGCTGTTATCTACCATGAATTCATACAACCATCAACTAGCAGATTTGGAGCAGATACGTCCTCCTGGCGCGCCTTCATCGACACAGACTCCACCGACGTCACTGCCTTCTCCATCGACATCGGTGTCGATTTCACGGAGGCAGTATGATCTGTTCTTATCCTTAATGCATGCTGGTGGTCATCCTCCTACAGATCTGTAGTAGTCCTAGTTAGGATTGTTTATTGATTGTTTGTATTTCAAACCTATGATATTTGGTCATTTATGAATATTCTTTATTTTTGAGGCTTTCAGACTTTATTTCTTATATTATTTACGATGAGGCTTTCAGACTTAGTTGTGTGGATATTTGTTGTATTCTTTACGACAAGATTTTGTCCTGACTTGGTTTATAATCTCAATGTTTTGTTTTCTTCAAATTTTACTATAATATTCATATTAAATGTATGTTAATTAACCAGTGTTGAGTGTTCAACCGAAGGGGGTCGACGAACCCAACAAATTCAACGGAGGTTGCTCTGGGTCTATTTGTACAAATTGTGAATTCATAAACTTCAGGAAGAATGGTTTGAAAACAATTCAATATATATATATATATATATATATATATATATATATATATATATATATATATATTACTGTATCTTTAGCAACGTTTAGCGATGTTTAGCAACGTTTATATACGTCGCTATAGAAGTCGCTATACAATTCGCTATAAATGTCGCTAAAAACGTCGTTGATCGTCGCAAATTTGTTGACATGACAGTATTGCCAGGTCAATATAACATTGCTAAATGAGTCGCACAACGTCGCTAAAAATAAAAACTAAGCGACATATAGCGACACACAGCACATCGCTAATTTAGCAACATTGCGTTGCTAAACGTCGCTAATATAGCGACGCATTTACGTCGCTAGAAAACGTCGGTATAGCGATGTTTTGCGATATTTTTTCGGTCAGCGGCTAGCTTAAAGGTGACTTCATCGAAACGTCGGTACATACGTCGCTAAAATTATTTAGCGACATTTTTTGGCCATTTAGCGACGTTTTTAGACGTCGCAAATTTGACTTATTCTGGTAGTTGGGTTGCAAAGGCCACTGTGCCTCACCCAACTGCGGAGCATGATCGCCCTGTCTCTTTCTCGATCGCAAGGACCGCGCATCATGCGTCCACTTCTCATTCGGCAGCCTCCTTGGACAAGGAATGTGCTCAACGTCCAAATTCTGGCAAAGAAAATACTACGATGCCAGAAGCTCGGGTGCTGAGACATGTTATATGCAGCCACAACAAAAGCCGCATAAGTCGGCGGCCGCAGGAAAAAGTTCTCATGCGGCACTGATCGTTGGTCGCAGGCAAATGTCCATATGCGGCCAGGACAACCACAGAAGTTTCATCTTCGACCAAATTTCACGCAGCGCTGACTCCATGCGCTTGCTGAAAAAAGAAAAGATGTGAACTTGGACTCTTCCTACTATGCACCGACGTGTGCTAGGACGAAGATGTCAAGGGCAATGTGAGCTCGCCAAGCTCAAGTAATTATTTTTTCGGCCGACCGCCAGCAGGCACCGCTTACTATGCGTTCCCCTGACGGGAAGTCATACAAGACCGGCCCATGCGTCCAGCCCACAGTGACAAATAGGCAGGGTCCATCCCAAAAGTTTTCCACTAACGATCTGGGGAAAGTTCTTGTGTGAACCCTAGATCAGGGGGGAAAAGCAATACCTATATACCCATGTGCTCGGTTTATCTGGGCTCATAACAAGGGTGTAAAGGTAGATCAGCCCTCGCTTGATTTGCACAACATGATCAACCATAAGCGTAAAGTGAGGGAAGCTACCACGGCATTTGAGGTGTCATCTCCAGGATACCCCTGTTACAACATCATTATCAACTGATGTTGTGCGAAAGCAGCAGTGCCAACAAACAGGCAGTCGTTATTCCAACGACTATATCCGAAGGCACCTAGCTGGTGATAACCTGGAAATCAGGTGCAAACACCAGAAGAGGAGGATCTACCATTTGTCTCATGTTACTCTACTCAGAAGGACCCTTCCACCGTGCGAGGAAGGAAGCCCAACACCTCCAGTCCGTCACTCTCAACTAGCGGATCGAGAAGGCGATTACCAGGAGGACCAACAGCGGGGCCTGTGGAAGGTATTTTCCAACATACCCGCTCAAAGAAAAAGCTATCAGTTGCTGGGGGGTAGTTCTTCTTCAGGACTCCTGGGGGTTGCACAAGCTGGGGGTAGTGATCCCCTGGACCTATACGACAATTCGGTGTTCCGAGAAGACGGGGATTCCTAAGGAACATAATCTGATGTCCCTGAGGGTGGCCACCCATGTCAAGATGAAGTAGCCTCCTATGCTGGGGGTAGTATTCTCTCTGAACAAGAGGAGGAGATGATGCTACCTGATGACTACTCCCAGCAAGAATCTGAGACAAAAAGTACGACGTTTATTGCCCCGTCCATCTCTTTCCATTTGAGAACTGTATACATGGCAGGGGACGATCATGAAAACCCCAGGGACCGACAATGCCTCGAGGCTCTTAAGGCCATGATGCAGACGGTGAGTTCATCAACGCGAGCCCTGACTCAGGCAATGCTGGAAATCGAAGCAAACATGGCTTCACAACCAGCAAGGACTTTCGGACAAGCAAGCTTGGACCCTGGGACCAACGTGGATTCTGATGCAACCACTCCATCCATAGGCAAAAATCACCCTTTGCCCGGCTCATCTGCTTCTTTCGCAGAAGATGAAGCTAAAGAAGCAATAAGGGAAGTCCGGGAACTCCGGGCTCGCCTAGATTCCATGGTTAGCCGGGACTCACTGCGCGAGCTCGGGATACGACAATCATACCCCCGCGAGTGGAAGGATGTGTCGTACCCTCCCAAGCACAAGCCCTTTAACTTGAATCCATTCGACGGGAAGACATTCCCCCGTCAAAACATGAGTTATTTTGAGACTACAACAAGGCACCTACCTCGCAGTAACGCACTCCTCATAAGATCTTTGTGAGGGCATTGTCCGAGGTAGTATTCGACTAATTTTTTAGCCTACAAGATAACTACATCTCGTCGTTTGACAACTTCAAGAGTTCTTTTCTCAAATAATTCTATGACGGAGGAAGCGACATGATGATGTCCTCCCTGATGGATGTTACCCAAGGGGAAAGGGAACTCATACAAAATTTTATCGAGCGTTTTCGACAAACAGCACTGAGGTTGCCTCCAGTCAATCCTGAGTCGACACTGACGGACATGTGTTGCAGAAACTTACTTTCGACAGTCAGTCTCCGGATGGACAACGGTCAGTTCCAAGACTGGACGTCATTCATCATAAGCATTGTCAGCGCTGAGAAGAAGGTTAAAGGCCCCCAGCTCTTGGGAATACAGATCTCTGTTACTGACGTTAGGGGAAAATGTCCCAACAATAATAATAACGGCAACAACGATCACGAGGGCAAAGGAAAGTAGGCCCTGGTGGCCAACTTAACTAAGAAGCTCGAATAAAAGCCGACTGAGGTTGCAAAGCCCAAGAAGACCTACTCTTTTGAAGATGACGATGTCATGTCCATCTTCGATATACTGATGAAGGGTGGTAAGCTTTGGCTCCCTGACGTCAAGCATCATGTAGAGGCAGCCAAGATGAATAATCCAAAGTACTGCCACTACCATCGCTACGTCCACCATGCGATAAAGGACTGCTACACCCTCAAGCGGTACATCCAATATTTGCTCGAAACCAAGGCCCTCACCTTGGACATAAATAACAAGACGGATGCCGCTAACATGGTATCGCTCTAGTTCGGCAACTTCCCGGCTACAAAGGCCCAAGACGTCCGATCCCCCGGGCAATGATGGAAGTCGTCAACCTCCCGTCAGCTCGTGACCAAACGGTCGACCTGATAACTCTCACCACGCCGCGTGGGGAGGTCATGTGGGTTCACCCCGACCTTGCTCCAGAATTGATGCAACAGACAACACCGTCTGCCACCAAGGCTAAGGGCAAGAAATTCAAACCCTGCTACACGATTTTCCTTCCATCTAAGGAAGCTATAGCGGGAACAATAAGGTCAGGCATAGCATACTAACGTAAGTACGATATCCCTGACGATGGTGCACTTCCAACAGTTGCACCCGCAATATCAGATCCTGGTCTATCCCAGCCTCCAGCAACGGACAAGTCTAAGCAGAAAGATACTCATTTTGACAAGCCGCTGTGCAAAGATTCAGCTCAGGGGCTGGAAAAGCCTTACAACTTCGACATCTTGGCCCAGCTCGCCAACACTCCAGCAAAGTTATCTCTATTCGAGCTTCTCCGACTCTCCAAAGATACTCGGGTCGCTTTTAGTGAGGTATTGCAAAATATTGACACTTACCTGGTGCAGGTCAAGCCGCTAGCTGAAGATCCTGTTACTTTCTCCTACTGTAATAATATCATGGAGGCGATTCCCAATATCATGTTCTTACAACAGGACATGTTGTTGAAGAATAATTGACATGATCATCACCTGTATTACACATGGTACATTGGTGCCATTAAATTGGACCTGATGCACATCGACCCTAGTTCATCAATTAGCATCATCTTGCGGAGTTTGCTTCAGACCCTGGGCATTCTGATGCATCATCTAGCAGCCACTAATACTGCCATCACTGGCTTTAATACAGGAAGGAGCTACCCTCTGGGCAAGATTTGGCTAAAAATCCAGATCTATAACTTAAAAATAGAGGTCACCTGCTACGTCATTGACGTAGATGTATCCTACAATATTTTGCTCGGACGTCCATGGATACATGAATATATGATCGTGCCGTCGATCCTACACCAGTGCTTGATGTACGTCGACGAATATGGCACAGTCAAAACAGAGTTTGCTAATGTCGATCCATTCAAAGGGATCGAATCCTATTACTCCGACTCGACCCTTTACAAACAGGTCTACCCAGATGAAGGTAGCAATGACGTCATTGATGAGGTAGTGGCTGGGACAACACCAGAAGAGCCCTTAAGAGTCTGTCTAAAGGAATGCGCTCCCGACACAACCTCTCATCTAGTCGTAAAACTACGCAGGAAGGCACCCGAACCTCTGGTCGTCCGCCTTCGTAGGACGGATCGACCACCGAAGGAAGATCCGGCACCATCTACCACGTCCGAGCCTTTGATCGTTCACCTTCGCAGGCCGAGTCAACCTTCGAAGGATTCTCCACTACCTTCTACCACGTTCAAACCTATAGTAGTAAAGCTGCGCAGAAAACCTATAAAGTCATCGCTTGCATTGGGAGTAGATATCGGAAAAGGCGAGATGGAAGAGTACATAGCTGCTCATGCTAACGTTTCTTCTCTCGACGATGTAATTTCGGATGACGAGATACCTTATTTCATCAATAAAGGGCTATCTTTGAACTACTCCGAAGTTGCACACTTAAGCATACTGTACTCCAGGGAGCACGGTCTAGGCCTGCGCCTGCAGACGTAGGTGACTACCACCGATTTTGCAAACGAAATCCTTCCCATCCAAGGTTCCTACTTTACAATTTTAGCAAAGAGGAGGGGAGACAAACCCATCATCTTCGACAGGGTTGAATGCCTCCCGCTTCTTCATCCCGAAGAAATAAGAGCCAGAACCCGATACTAGAAAAATACAACTCTACCGGTTTAGTGGTCAAGCCAAACACCTCATCCAGAAGATGGGGTATGATCTTAAAAGCAAATGAAGTCTGAATTACGACAAAGTTCGGCGACTGCCTTTGGGCCTTACCTCTCCGGCAGGAAAATCTGAGGATTACTACCAGAAGGCCAAGCATGGCTTAGGGTATGTTATGCCTTCTACTACCCCTGAGGGCTCGGATGAAGAAGATGAGTTACACTCTCACTCTTCATAGTCTTCCTCTTAGGACTCTGACGTCAGTATCAGGGAGATGATCAAGAAAACATTATCTACCAATATGGTGTCAGCTGACCCTGAGGAAGATGATGAAGTAGAACCGTGGGCCCAACGCCTAGACGTACAATGAAAGAATCGGTTCGAACAACGAGAACCTCATACCGAGGACAAATTCATACATGTCAATCTGGACGACGAATCCTCCCCCAAACCTATATTCATCATCCAGTGTCTGACTGATGAGGAATGTGAATCCCTGCTATAGCTCGCCAGGAAATACATTAATATCTTTGCCTGGAGCTACGAAAACATGCTGGGGATGGACCTCCAAATCGTGGTCCACAAGCTTAGCATCTTGCCAAATGCTAAACATGTCAAGCAGCAGCAATGACAGTTCCGGCCAGACATTATGAACACCATCGAAGTTTAAGTCAACAAATTGATAGCTAGTGGCTTCGTCCACGAAGAACAATATCCAGATTGGGTAGCCAATATCGTGTCTGTCCTAAAAAAGGATGAGAAGCTCCGAATCTGTATTGACTTCCTTGATCTAAATGCGGCCTGCCCTAAAGATAAATCCCCCCTTCTGAACACAGACATAATGATCGACAACACCTGTGGCTACGAGCACATATTCTTCATGGATGGATTCTCAGGCTATAATCAAATCAAGATATCTCCTGACAATCATAAGCATACGTTGTTCCGAACGCCGATAGGAGTATACTGCAATGCAGTCATGCCCTTCGACCTGAAGAATATGGGTGCTACATACCAGCGAGCTATGAGCACCATCTTCTATGAGCATCTATGCAAGACGGTCAAATATTACGTCGATGACAACATCGTCAAGAGCCGCTCCAAAGATGATCACCCCAGGGACTTGAAGACTGTGTTTGACCTCATGCGTACGCACCAGCTTAAGATGAATCCCACCAAATCCTTCCTGGAAGTCTTCAACGGCAAATTCCTGGGCTTTGTTATCACTTTTTGGGGTATTCACATAGGCTCCGACAAAACTAAAGCAATCCTTGAGATGAACCTGCTAAAGAACCTCCTGGAACTCCGCGGCCTTCAATGAAGACTTGCATACATCAGGAGGTTCATATCAAACCTCTTTGGGTATTGTCGGTCGTTCATCCAACTCATAAAGAAAGGTGTCTTCTTTGTCTGGAACAAAGAATGCCAGCGTACCATCGACGACATCAAGTAATACCTATCAAACCCTCCAGTGCTGGTAGTCCCAGTCGTGGGGAAGCCTTTCCTGCTCTATGTGCATGTTATGGACCATTCCCTCGGTGCTCTATTAGCCCAGAATAGGGATGCAGGCCACGAGCAGGCCATCTATTATCTTAGCCGGATGATGGTTAGTGTGGAGCATAGGTACACCCTCGTTGAGAAGGAATGTCTTGCTCTTATATTCCCTATCCAGAAGACTCAGCATTATGTGGCTGGACAAACCATTCATGTAATCACACGAGTCAATTCTCTCATTGTCCTCATGACCAAACCAGGGGCGCTCAGTTCTCGCTTGGCTACTTGGACAATACTACCGTATCCATACTACATTGTGTTTGTTCCACAAAAAGCCATCAAGGGTCAAGCACTGGACGATTTCCTTGCAGCCCATTCGATGCCAAAAACCTCGAAACCCTATGATGAGATTCTAGACGAAGTTGCAGACTCCAATACCGTGACGAACACAGAAGCCGTTTGGCGAATGTTCTTCTACGGTGGTTCGAGGACAGGGCCCAAAGGCAATATTGTGGCTGGAATTGGGATAGTGTTGATCTCTACATATGATCTGGCTATCAACCGTACCTACTCTCTCACTGAGCCATGCTCCAATAATGTGATAGAGTATAACTCTCTCATCATTGGACTTTAACTTGCTAAACAAGTGGGAGTTGACCACCTGAAAGCCTACGGCGATTCCAAGTTGATAGTCAATCCGGTCTGGGGCAAATATGAAGTCTGACACGAAGACCTGATTCCTTACCACCAAGCTGTGCTTGGAATTATTTTGACCTTCGAGGGGTTCTTCATAGAGCACGTCCCTTGGCTACAAAATATTGAGGCGGACGCCCTAGCCGGACTCGCAATCTCTCTCGTTGTTCCAGTCAATACCCATGAACTGATCATCGTGATCGGTCAGGAGCTGGTATGTCCCAAGAAAAACCTCTAACAGTATCTAAGCTACTCAGCAGAGATAAGCTATGACTCACAGGACTGGAGACTTCCATTCATCGACTATGTAGTCTATAGAATTCTCTCCGAGAACTCAAAGAAAGCCACTTCCATCAGAAGATGTTCCCTCCGGTTCTATTACGATACGACTACCAAAATATTGTATCACCGCTCCTATGATAGCCTTCTGCTGGGATGCCTATCGAACACAAAAGTGAAGCAGGCTCTCCATGAGGCTCATGACAAAATTTGTGGTGCCCATCAGCCAGGGCCCAAGCTACAGGACCACTTCCGTAGAATGGGTTACTATTGGCCAACAATGGTAGCGAATGTTGTCAACTATGCAAGAAAGTGCCAAGCATACCAAATCCATACTGACTTCATCTACCAACCCTCGAAGTTTCGACACCCGACTGTTGCGTCCTGGTCGTTCGAAGCCTGGGGCATGGATATCATAGGGCCGATTAGTCCACCTTCATCTAAGGGACATCGGTTTATCCTCGCCATTATCGACTACTTCTCCAAGTTGGCAAAAGTCGTACCACTCACTGAAATCAAGATATCAAATATGATCAGCTTCGTTAAGCATCACGTCATATACTGCTTTAGCTTGCCACAAAGGATCATCCACGACAATGGTCCACAGTTCGTAAGTCATGCATTTTACCAATTTTGTGACAAACCGAATTCAGAATATAGCGTCAACTACCTAAAATCCGGCAGCAAATGGTCTGGCAGAAGCCTTCAACAAGACCATCATAAAGCTACTCAAAAAGTTCATGTCATCCAACAAACGTGACTGGAATAAGAAGTTGGGTGAATGTCTCTGGGCCTACCGTACAAGGGTCCAGACGTCTATTGCCAATACACCTTTCTCTCTGGTATACGGAAGCGAAGCGGTCCTCCCGCTCGAGATCAAAATCCCTTCACTTTGAGTAGCTTTCTCCAACCAAATAACCGTCGACGACAATCACCACCGACGGCTACAAGAGTTAGAAGCACTCGATAAAAAATGTCTTTTAGCTCAACAATGCATTGAGCTATACCAAGCGCGTCCCTCGGGAGCCTTCAACAAATGGATGAAGAAGAGTACCTACCAAGTGGGTGATCACGTCTTGACCGTAAGGAGGCCGATGGTTATGACCCACAAGACGGTCGACAAATTCCAACCCAAATGGGAAGGCCCGTTTGTCGTAAAATCGGTATTCTCCAGCGACACCCACCGGCTCGCAAAACCCAAATGTGACTTGCTCATGATGCCTATCAATGGCAAGTTCCTAAAAAAGTACTATGTCTAAGATAGACTTATACTCCCCTTATCCCCAGCCGGGCAATCAAGATGTACAGTCTTCACACTCTTGGTTCTCCATCCCCCGCAAGGGCCTATGTACAATATTTCCCTTTCTTTACAAATTTTGTAAAAGCCATTATCTGTATCCAGGAGTTCTAGATACACAACAAATGATGGATCCTCAAAGTCTTTCCAATGGAGCAGTCCTCAGGTCTACCGGTACACTCCTGCTTGGAACACCCATAAACCAGTCTCTTTAGACTCTAGTCTCCCCAGCGAAGCAATCCTCAGGTCTATCTTTATTCTCGGATAGACCACACCCAGCAAATTACTCCCCCGCGAGTTTCTCGGATATTGGTTCACGCCTATATTACCTCTGAACTACTGTCATAATATTTTTCTCTGGCTGAGTTTGTCATATCCATATTACCTCTGAGCAAACCTCACGGGTCTTGGCTATCGATCATCACATCCAAATTACCTCTGATATCGGTTTGTCATATCCATTTATCACCCGTACTTACCAAGGTACGTCAGTGGTGTTAAGTCCATAAAACCTATCACGTCCATTTTACCTCTGATAGGGATTGTTTTCAAACTTATTACTTGTACTCTAGTACGCAAGGAGTAGTAAGTCCACAAAAGATTCCCTAGTGGGATATCCTCAACGGAAGCAAACAACCACTTCCATATTTCCTCTGGCTCGCTTCCTTCTCCTTCCATAAATACTAGGGTTGTGCCTAATCTCTCGGTATGACTATTGATCAGCTCACGTCTATGTTACCTCTATGCTATCGTCCTCACCCAAGAGTTTGCCATGTCCATGTGACCTCGGAGCAAACCTCTCCCTACGACTATCATCGGCCGTCATCTCAACTTATCACTCGTGCTTAAATTTAATTGCGCCAATGGTGTTAAGTCCACCAAACATGCCACGTCCATATCACATCTGGTAGGGCTTATTCTAAAGCTATTACTTGCACTCAGGTGCACAAGAAGTAATGGGTCGACAAAATCTATCACGTCCATATTACCTCTGATAGGTATTATTTTTGAACTTATTATTTGCACTCAACGTGCGCAACAAATAATAGGTCTACCTAAGTCCCCCATTAGGACATCCTAGACCGGCTGCAATATTGTACCATGTCTATATTACCTCTAGTATGGTTTCCAAAGCTTACGTAAACAATTACAAATGAATGCAATGACTTTTATTTCTTTCTACGAACAGGAATTGAAAGCAAAACTATATTCAAGGGATTGTCAAGATCCCCAACTCGAAGGCAAAATAGGGACACAAAAGAGCAAAAGAACTACTGGGACTATGAGTCGGAGCATAATTCTTTTATCCGCTCACGGAGATGAGCAATATGGCCATCCAGGCACCTCTGGACCCGACGCTCAACTTCCTGGACCATAACCTTGGGATCCTCGTAGCGGGCATAGGACTCGTGTCTGTCCTCCAACTGTTGTACCAGATCCTCAATGCCAACCGTATTCTGCGCTACCTGGCTCGCTTCAGTTCGGAGCCTTTCCCCTCATGTGCCCCTTTTCTTGGGGACCGAAGCCTCAATAGCTAGGCCCTTGCCCTTGGCAGCTGTGGAAGAAGAAGTTGCTCGAGAATCCATGGCAGTCGTCGACAAAGAGAAAAAGAAAAATTATAACAATGGAGGAAGAAAATTAGCAAAGAGTCTATCTCTTTCTCGACTTCTCCTATTTTATAGCCCGAGCTGCCTCGATCTACGTAGAAACCTAGGATGAGAATGACGCTCAAATTCCCAATCCTCTGTGAACCGTTGCCTCACGTCCCATGTCAGGAGATGGCTCAGGATTCTAAGAAATTCCCCCAAGGATCGAAACAAATCCTGCAATTAATGCAGAAGTGACAGTCTAGAAGCACTCATCCATGTGGCCCGTGACCAAGCGGTCCCAATGTCTATGCGACATAATATCCATGCGACCAAAAGTGCTTTTTTCTCCATGATTCTTATTCAAAGTATTTCAAACTTATCAGTTTGAAAACTTTGAAGGAGGTCCTGTAGAAGCATGGAAAATATGCTTCCATGCATCCAACAGCCATGCGTCCCAGAGAAAAAACTAGGCCGTAGAGTCACCCTGCGGCCCAGAAAGGCGACATCTATGTGTCATATTCTGCAGAAGCAGCTTTGGCCATAAATGGACCTGACATGTCATCCTAGCAATATGAACGTCTCTGACATAAAATCCTAACAAATTTTTTTTCCTGAATGCCTCAAAAGACATGAACACACTAAACAACAAAAGTCTCACATCAGCACAGAACTTCACTCCCAATGGATGTGCAGCGCCATGCGTATAACACAACTGGACCTATGTAACTCAAACTCCCTGCGGTTGTCACGCCCCAGTCCCAAAATACTGAGGGACTAGACACGTGGCAATGGCCAGTAGCACACACCGATGGGAAAACCCAATTTAATGGACCCATCAGGGTATACTTAAGTTGTAAAACAACTATAAATAATACTAATCTCATCCATAGAAGATAAATACAATCAATATAATATTCATCAATATGAAATAATAATCAACAAGTCTTAATAAATATCTTGGGGAGCAACCCGATAAAGTGTTTGATACAGCAGTTCAATAAATAGGAATAAGAGTCTAACAACATAAACAACTAAGTATATATAAAGCAGATACTCAGGAGAAATTCTCTGGCATCACCTCGTCCTCTAGTGCTGGTACTGCTCCAATGTCTGCTCATGTCCCATATATCTCGGGGTAGATCTCCTCTGCTAAACCTGGGGACATAATCCGGATTCCAAGACCTCAGGGGACATAGCAAGGTACAAGAATAACTCAAGCCAAATAAATGCAGTATATAAAAATGTATCAATAGGGCAAACTATGTAACCAGCTAAGTGATATGCAAATGACAACATCAATAAAACTCAGGCTGAGACCACTACAAGCTCTGTGTCGGGGAGCCGATAGCAGTGATATCATGCAGTGGCCTAGCTCTGCGTGGCTACGGCACCGTAATAATATATAAAATCAACCTGTAGCTTGTGTGTGTCTCTCTACCCAATGTAATCACACGTCTCATGTCTACGACATCTCATGTCCATGTCACGCAAGATCATGATCTCTAACTGATACAGCGAGTCATAATGATAGCTAAGCATATGTAATAAAGTCTATGTCCCGAACCCTGTAACCTATACATAATCACCATGAATATCTCAGGAAGATTTTGTCTCATAAACAGTGTCAAGTGTCCTATGGTATGACGTACTTGATAATGCAAGCACGAAAATGTATAGGGTCACGATATCAATCTCTAGGTGATGTTATACAACTCCGCATACGGTGTTAACATCCGAATCCTATTTGGACGTTAAGTAATGTCACAAGGTCCTAGGTTAAACAAATATATCATATAAATAAATTAAGAGAATATTATGTAGTAAGTATTGCAAGATTGGCAAGGTACACTTGCCTGGGGTTTGAATTCCAACAGTTGCTCTAATTACAGTGGGATCTGCTGGTACTCCTCCGGATGCTGAAATAAATACTACCATCATGCTCAGAAGATATGAATTAGCTAGGATTGTCTGTCCATAAGTCCAATTTGGACACAGGGGCAAAATTGACAGTTTTTGGTCAAAGCGGGATCCATATGTGGCCCACTTCTTACCAAAAAATGTGCCAGAGACAAAGTTCTCCAAATTCGTCAAACTTAGTGTCTACAAGTCTAGAACGATGATACAAACCCAACGAAATATCAAAAACTGGATTTTGATGAGTCGATCACAAAATTGCCCATCAAGTGAAGCCGTGGGGCCCACGATACGGGGTTTTGTCAAGTTCTCAGAATCTTACCAAACTTGGGTCACAAGACCAGCGTATTGCCACGAGTCTGATGGCGCAAGTTTTATTTCGAAACGACAAGCACACACAAAGTTACAACAAATTTTAGAATATGGCCGATACGGGGCGTTGTCGATGGATACACGTTGATTTCGGTGTGCACATATATCCAAATCAACTCCCACAAAATCCTATACGTCCGTATTGACGGTGCACACCTTTTGGTAAAATTCTCACATGACCAAGTTATCTCGTTTAGCGGGACACACTATGTAAATCCTCCTCACCCAAAATTAGGCCTACTTGGCTTAGATAGAGAGATTAGGGCTAATTAGAATCCAATTAGAACTAGAATGCGGCATTTTATTTAATTTATGCAATATTTATATCATGTAGCGCACCTTACCATTGCTTAGATAATTGGAGAACCTCACTAGCCATTGCCTTCCTACAAATTTCATAACCTTGTCCTAGTCATACCCGCCTTTCATTCTGACCTTTGTGTAACTTATAATCATGCTCTCTTGTGCTATATTTTAGTCACACAATATTCATCGTGGACGTTTATAATTAATTCTAAATAAATACGACTTTGTATCGTTGTGCGTTCCAATCGAAATTGGAGACACAATCTTGACCCGTTTCGTACAACCTAATTTATGATAAAATTCTACTCTGAGCCCTCTATGTCCATGACACTTGTGTCCCACCTAATTTTATCCCTATGTACTTCTAATTAATTCCAGAACAACTTGCGTATAATTTTTAATTAATTTAATCCAAATTTTATCTTGGTACAATTTTCCAATTGTTGGATATTTTTATGCAAAAGCGCATTGAGGTGTCCACACTATTGGACAATACATGAAGAAAACTCGTTTTCCCCTTCACATGAATTTTTCTCATAATTTTCGGAATGTGCAAACGCGCAACATCGGCCCTCATAGAATCCTAGCCCTTGCATTTAAACAATGCAAATTTTAGCCTCCAAACATTCCCATAGGAGGCCAAGGCCCAACCCCAAGAGTTGACCAAGCCCAAATCTTCTAGGTCAAACCCAAACCTAAAATTATACATGTATATATATATCACATATTCCTTTATTTTCCCAAAATTCCAAACTCAAAACCCAAACCTATTTTTCACAACCGAATTCCCTTTTCATCTCATCTTCTTCTTCCTCTCCCTACCCCTCCGGAGCACCGCCGACCGTTCCCGACTTCCACCCGACCTCCTCCACTCCCTCCGGTCTTCTCCTCCATCACCTCCATCTCTGCTCTACCCTCTTCCACTTCCTCCGCCGGCCTCGACGACATCATTCTGAGCTGCTGTACCCGCATCCCGCACGACTGCACCACCACCCTTCCCTGTCAGCCTCCTCCTTCTCCGGTTCTACACCACCGCCTACATCGAGCACCCCGTCGACCTCACCCCTTGACTCATCCCCTTGCCACCTCCCCGTAAAGCCACCACCAATGCCGCTCACCACCACCGTCTTCCTCATTGTTATCAACCTCCACCCGACCTCGCCGTTCCCTTCCCTCTTCGCCTGAGCACCGAGCTCCATCCCTGAGCACAGCCTGCCACCACCGCCGACCCATCAGCCTCGACAAACTCCTCCAACCTTCCCTACTCCCCTGTCCTCCGTCACCCTCGCCGGAGTAACCTTTCCCTGGCCGGATTTCGGTCAGCAATCATCATCATCATCAACCCACCATTAATTTCAGCACCCCACACCACCAGCACCACCACGAGCTCCTCCTCCCACTGACCGGACCTCCTTCCCCCACTGGCCGGAGCACATTGACACCCCATCATCATCTCCCATCATCTTTATAATCATTACCATTATCATTATCATCGTCATCGTCGTCTTTATCATCGTCATTATCATCGTCGTCACCATCGTCATCGTTGCCATCATCATTGTCTTCATCGTCGTCATGATCAACATCGTCGTCCTCGTCTTCATCGTAGTCAACCACATCATCGTCATTATCATCTCCGTGCATGTACCCCGAGGTACGAATGTGTTTTCCCCTTTTCATATTTGTATGTGTGTGTATATGTGTTATATATGTATCCCTAGTATATGTTAATATATATAGTATAAATCCAATTAGTGTATATACAATATATATATTGCATATATATTTAATTGGCATATATATATATATATATATATATATATATATATATATATATATATATATATATATATATGTATTTATTTGGTGTATATATGTATTATAAGTATTAATGGTATATGTTAGATAATAATAATATATTTATATATTTACTAGGTGGCCGAGTGTAACCACGGATATCCCGTAGTTACGTTGACCTGTGACCATGTAATATTGTTAGTAAACTGCCATTATGTACACTGATATACTGGCGAGCCCCGTATTATTTGACTGTCTGTCTTGCACAGCAATTACAGACGCCACACCCGTGTGATTAGACGCACACTTCACCCTAGTTGGCCAGTGACATTCCTAGTTATGCCCTGAGTTCAAGGTATTTATGATTTTGTGTACGTGCTACTTCAAGAGCAGGTTATTGGTACTACGTAGCTTCTTGCCAGGCAAGTATACTTTGCCTTATTGTACTATTTAAATTCTGTATTATTAGTTGCATATTTATATTATATAACTGTGCGCGTCCGAGAGAGACTCGGGTGCAGTCAACAAAGGCATTGACGTTAGGACTTGTGTCTGACCTAGTGTCTATTAGACCCACCTAAAGTTGAGGTATTATCGGTATGACTCCCAGGCCTTCACACATATTATTACACGTCACAGAATGAGTTCATGTAGGGACACGTGCCTCATTCTCGACTGGCCATCGGTGTGAGCAGCACGTGTGATGGTATTTAGCTTAGTTGTTTATTTTTTTAGAGACTTGCATTATAGTATGAGATGTCCACATCGTGTTCATGACTTGTATATCTACATTGGGCGGGGAGGACGACCAGTAGGCGTATGGGATACCCCACTTCCTTTACACTGATGCCACACTCGACGGAGTGATATGGACGATATATACTACATTGATGCTACGTTCTTCGGAGCGATATGGACGATATACTATACTGATGCCACATTCTTTGGAGCGATATGGACGATATATTATACAGATACCATGCTCTTCAGAGATGGATGTTATTATACAGTGCCCTTGTATGGGGGCATATATGGCATATACTAGCCAGTTATTATGATTGGTAAATTACGTCAGCATATGTCTAGCCTACACTTTCTCATACGTACTAAGTTGTCCTCACATTGCATTCACTTAGATGGTTAGCGCACCCCTTTTTATTTATTCAGTATTTACTTTATGGCATGCTTCTATGTATCTTGTTATGTCCCTCTGAGGACCTGGTCCCTTTCCAGGTGTAGATTCTCATGAGTATTCGCAGGAGCGCAGATTCGGACTGGTTACTTATATTCCGTGCAGGTCTTCTCTTCGAGTCTCAGTGGTTGATAGTTGTGGTACTTACATTGTATTTGTCTTATTTATTCTTCATTCTAATTCGGCAGTGGATTTGTTTCCATCCGACTGTCATCTTTAGATACTTCATTTTGGGATCTAGTTATAGATATTGGTTATTCATTATATTTGATTTTCTGTGGATGAGATTAGATTATACACTGTGACTTGTGATAGTTTATGCCACTGATGAATTGTTATTCATATTATGGCGTACGCATGGGTTTTGGTTTCCATATATTAGAGTTGCCATATCCATGCGGCTGACATGCTTACGTGTCCTAGTCCTACGTATTTTGGGACTAGGACGTGACATATTTTTAGTGGTGGCCCATGCAGGTCAGAGCATATTGTCTCGGTTATGTTACTGTACCGAGCAAGCCTGCACCTAGGATTAGAGTATAGGATCTCATCCATAATTGATTGTGATTCACATTCCTTCCAGTCTATTCTATTTAAATAATTGCATCATGCTTGGTTCATGTGATTCCTTAATAGTTCCTCGAGTATAGCCCCTGCTAGAATATAGGAATCCTTGTTGTTAGATAATAAGTAGGATAACCTTCCTATTAAGAGTACAACTAGGATATTGACACATCACTAAGATAAGAATAACTAATGAACCCTAGGATCCCCTACCAGATTGATTGACCATTTCCCCTTGATATAGTTATGAAGGACTTGAGAGTAAGTATAGATACTACTAGAGTTAGTTAGAAATTTGACTATAGTGTTTGACCCTAGTATTGAGGGACCAATAGAAATCCAAGGTTGAATATTATGACCAAAACTTAACTGTTAGAGTAAGATAGTATTATAGAACTATAAATTTAGGTTCTTGTCCTGATATTAGCAAACAGTACCTTAGGAAGCCAAAAGGAAAGAATATAATATTTTCCTCGATCAAACCTTGGGCACAGATATTAGCATACCACTTCCCCTTAGGAAACCACGATATTATCTAGAGTCCCCCTATTTTAATTTCATATCTTGTTCCTCTACAACCTTAACGTTCGCCAATTGTGCGACGACTAAATTATGTTCTTCCTTTTCTCATCTTTCAACTCGTGCTGCATAACTCTTATGATTGTAGGTCAAGTAATTTTATTTCATGTTAGGATATACAGCTTGCTAGGATTATAGTTGTTACTCTTGAATTTTTAATTATATGATTGGTAGTTAGAACTTGATAGTTGATTATTCTTTTAGATTATAATTTTATGGTTATACCTTAGTTTTAAATCATGTGATTGTACCCCACCTCGATACTAGTTATATCCTCTTTCCCCTTGAAGGCTAGTAACTTTTCCATTCTTACTATTGACACATGTTCTATGAGCACTATGATTAAGACTTAGGATGACCATTACTTATATAATGCAATAGGAGACCCTAATAAGTACCAAGATCTTTTCCGCACATACTCCAATAAGAGTTCATACTTTATTTATAAGAACAAGGTTATTTTGTAGATTTTCCTTAAGATTGTCACAGTATTAGTTTATTATTTTTAAGTTGGGTAGTATGCCTCACAACCTAGTAACACATAGTCCTCTTGACTCATTATTGAAGTATAACTGAATGACATTAACTGTATACTAGCATAAGACTATAGTGTTTATTAAGACTGTAGAACTTAGAGGCCCATACCCCTATTTGGTCGACTAACGACTTAGACCAGGAGTTAGTATGACAACTGTAGATATTGTAAAGTCTTATCTTTTTGTGAACTTGAATTATTTTACAATTTCTCTCATCATAATCTAGCGTACTTAAATTTGATGTACTACCTTGACTTATGCTGCTATTATAGCCTAGTTTTGCAAGCTTATTCTTTATCAAGCTTGTTCATGACATATGTATTATTGGAGGACTAGACTAATACATTTCAGAATCAGTATATTATGGTCTGATCAACCATAGTACACCTAGTTCGCCCTTCACATGACTACTTTACGTGGATTGAGATATATAGTGATTAGTAGACGAATGTACTTGTCCTCTAGACATGTCTGAGCATATTGTATCGGTTACATAACTGTTCTAATATGAACATGCGAATAGGAATTTACCAAATAGGATTTCAATCCACAGCTATCTTGACAATTCTTATTTGAATTCTTTAAACGTCTTGATCCCCATACTTATAATCTATTACATCACCCTTGAACTCTTCATTGTTGTTTTCTGTCTTTCCTTACTTCGGAAAGATGAAACCTCATGCCTAGTATAAGTTGATATACAGAGAGTACTAGATATACACCATAGGCCAATCATATTACTAGATGACTGCCTTTTATAACTGATTAAGGGTATATCATATATGATATATTTGGTGTTTAAATTTTTGAGGATTGAGTAACATGATTAAGTAAATTTGAGGAATAAGTTTTATTAAATGAAAGAGCCTTATGTGATAGATGGGTAAATTCTAAGTTGAGTAGCAATTGCATTGTTAACTAGAGAGGAATTTCTTTTAGATTGTGATCGAGTAAAATTAGATTGAGAGGTTCAAGTCATTTTAACTTTGAGAAATTTAGAAGAACGATTAAGATGATGAGGATTTAAGGAATTTTCGTAAAATTTTAATATTACGGACCAAATATTTATACTTTGAGAACATGATTTAATTTTTTGAAAACTGAAGGGTAAATCATCGAAAACTTTGAGGATAAATATAGAATTCTAGACTTGAACATTGACGGATTGAATTCCAAATTTGATGATTTAAATTAAAAGTTAAATTTGCATTGTTGGATTACCTATTCAAAATATTGAGGATGTAAATTGAATTTAAAATTGAAGAGTACGAAATTCACAAGTTAAAAATAGAAATAATATGGGGTTATAATAATTGAATATTGCGATATAAATTTTTAAATGTGGGATGTCATATAGATTTAAACTAGATTGGATGTAGATTATTTAATTTAAAAATTGAGAAGATAGTGCGATGTGTTGAAGTTCGTTCTAAATAATGGTTAATTTAATTTGAAAGTGATTGTGATAGAATTGAATATGTTTAAAAAATTTGGGATAAGATTGCAATAGACTTGCCTTACATACGCATGTGAAAGATTTAAACCAAATTATGCCTTATTTTAATTTCGAGGACGAAATTGTTTTAAGTTGGGTAGATTGTAAACCCCCTCACCCAAAATTAGGCCTACTTGGCTTAGATAGAGAGATTAGGGCTAATTAGAATCCAATTAGAATTAGAACACGATATTTTATTTAATTTATGCAATATTTATATCACGTAGCGCACCTTACTGTTGCTTAGATAATTGGAGCACTTCACTAGCCATTGCCTTCCTACGAATTTCACAACCTTGTCCTAGTCATGCCCGCCTTTCATTCTGACCTTTGTGTAACTTATAATCATGCTCTCTTGTGCTATATTTTAGTCGCACAATATTCGTCGCGTACGTTTATAATTAATTCTAAATAAATATGACTTTGTATCCTTGTGCGTTCCAATCGAAATTGGAGACACAATCTTGACCCGTTTCGTACAACCTAATTTATGATAAAATTCTACTCTGAGTCCTCTATGTCCATGACACTTGTGTCCCACCTAATTTTATCTCCATGTACTTCTAATTAATTTTAGAACAACATGCGCACAATTTTTAATTAATTTAATCCGAATTCTGTCTTGGTACAATTTTCTAATTGTTGGACATTTTTATGCAAAAGCGCATTGAGGTGTCCACACTATTGGACAATACATGAAGAAAACTCATTTTTCCCTTCACATAAAATTTTCCCATAATTTTTGGAATGTGCAAACGTGCAACATCGGCCCGCATTGAATCCTTGCCCTTGCATTTAAACAATGCAAATTTTAGCCTCCAAATATTCCCATAGGAGGCCAAGGCCCAACCCCAAGAGTTAACCAAGCCCAAATCACCTAGGTCAAACCCAAACCTAAAATTCTACATGTATATATATCATATATTCCTTTATTTTCCCAAAATTCCAAACTCAAAACCCAAACCTATTTTTCACAACCGAATTCCCTTTTCATCTCATCTTCTTCTTCCTCTCCCTACCCCGCCGGAGCACCGTCGGCCGTTCCCAACTTCCACCCGACCTCCTCCACTCCCTCCGGTCTTCTCCTCCATCACCTCCATCTCTGCTTCACCCTCTTCCACTTCCCCAACCGGCCTTGACGATATCATCCCGAGCCGCTGCATCCGCATCCCGCACGACTGCACCACCACCCTTCCCTGTCAGCCTCCTCCTTCTTCGGTTCTACACTACCGCCTACACCGAGCACCCCATCGACCTCACCCCTCGACTCATCTCCCTTGCCACCTTCCCGCAGAGCCACCACCAATGCCGCTCACCACCGT
Source organism: Iris macrosiphon (assembly GCA_036927795.1). NCBI lineage: Eukaryota > Viridiplantae > Streptophyta > Magnoliopsida > Asparagales > Iridaceae > Iris > Iris macrosiphon. The sequence goes on from JAYESA010000005.1 coordinate 87,573,287, forward strand.
CTTTCCTATTGTTATCAACCTCCACCCGACCTCGCTGTTCCCTTCCCTCTTTGCCTGAGCATCGAGCTCCGTCCCTGAGTACAGACTGCTACCACCGCCGACCTATCAGCCTCGATGAACTCCTTCGACCTTCCCTACTCCCCTGTCCTCCATCACCCTCGCTGGAGTAGCCCTCCCCTGGCCGGATTCTGGTCAGCAATTATCATCATCAACCCACCATTAACTCCAGCACCCTACACCACCAGCACCACTATGAGCTCCTCCTCCCACTGGCCGGACCTCCTCCCCCCACTGGTCGGAGCACATCGACACCCCATAACCATCATCATCTCCTATCATCTTCTTAATCATCACCATTATCACTATCATCGTCTTTATCATCGTCATTATCATCGTCGTCACCATCGTCATTGTTTCCTTCATTATTGTCTTCATCGTCGTCGTGATCAACATCGTCGCCCTCGTCTTCATCGTAGTCAACCACATCGTCGTCATCATCATCTTCGTGCACGTACCCCAAGGTACGAATGTGTTTTCCCCTTTTCATATTTGTATGTGTGTGTATATGTATTATATATGTATCCCTAGTATATGTTAATATATATAGTATAAATCTAATTAGTGTATATACAATATGTATATTGCATACGTATTTAATTGGCATATATACATATATATATATGGTATATGTATTTATTTGGTGTATATATGTATTATAAGTATTAATGATATATGCTAGATAATAATAATGTATATTTATATATTTACTAGGTGACCGAGTGTAACCACGGATATCCCGTAGTTACATTGACCTGTGACCATGTAATATTGTTAGCAAACTGCCATTATGTACACTAACATACTGGCGAGCCCCGTATCATTTGACTGTTTATCTTGCACAGCAATTATAGACGCGACACCCATGCGATTAGACGCACACTTGACCCTAGTTGACCAGTGACATACCTAGTTATGCCCTGAGTTCAAGGTATTTATGATTTTGTGTACGTGCTAGTGTAATGACTAATGTTGTATTATATTATATGTATATAGGACACGTAAGAATGCCAGCACCCTATATTGCATTCACTTAGATGGTTAGCACACCCCTTTTATTTATTCAGTATTCACTTTATGGCATGCTTCTATGTATATTGTTATGTCCCTCTGAGGACCTGGTCCATTTCCAGGTGTAGATGTTCATGAGTATTCGCAGGAGCGCAGATCCGGACTGGTTACTTATATTCCGTGCAGGTCTTCTCTTCGAGTCTCAGTGGTTAATAGTTGTGGTACTTATATTGTATTTGTCTTGTTTATTCTTCATTCTAGTTCGGCAGTGGATTTGTTTCCATCCGACTGTCATCTTTAGATACTTTATTTTGGGATCTAGTTATAGATATTGGTTATTCATTATATTTGATTTTCTATGGATGAGATTAGATTATACACTGTGACTTATGATAGTTTATGCCACTGATGAATTGTTATTCATATTACAACGTACGCATAGGTTTTGGTTTCCATATATTAGAGTTGCCATATCCATGCGACTGGCATGCTTACGTGTGCTAGTCCTACATATTTTGGGACTGGGACATGACACACCCAGTTCGAGAAAATTCAGGGTTTTGAATAACAAACTTTTTGGTCAATTTCACCCTCGAAATAATTACAATCTACAACATAATAAAATAAGCTGTTTACAGGATTTAAATCTCGGTTATACTATCTAATTAACAGTTCAAGCAAATTTTAGAATTATTGAACAGGTTGCACGCAAAACGGTCGTAAACTTGTGAGTTTGGGACCAATTTCTGAATTTTTAGAAATAAGGGGTTTTTTTCCTATTTTTTGCGTCACAGTTTGCGACCGACACAGGTCACGATACCCCGAACTGATTGAACAGGTTTCGAGAGAGTTACGCAACGAACGCGTCGAAGCAAACTGTTCAAAAATTGGCACGACGAGGAGAGAGAAATTCTTACCTGAACAGGGGTCGGTAACGACTATTCTGTACGTACGCGCAAGGTGATGCTGCGTTGCGACTGCGAGTCTTCAGGGTCGCCGGGGTTCTGGGCGGAGACGTTGTCGGGGAGCTCGGAGTGGCCATCCGTGGGGAAGTCGGTGGTGGCTCGTAGAGAGGCGGGGGTGGCGGTATGGTGGAGTCGGGTGGCCGGGTCTGGCTTTAGGTTACGGCGAAGGGATCTGTGATGGTGGTGGCGTCGTCGAAGGTCGGGGTGGCCGTAGTGGCGGTGTTGGTGGTTGACGGGGACATCGGGGGTTCGTCGGAGGCCTCAGTAGAGGGAGAAACAACGGAGGAGTGGTGGTGGCAGCGGTGGGGATCGGCTCGGGTTCGTCGGGTTTTATAGAGCTGGGGTCGGCCGACCGTTTGGGGAGGGGAAAGGTCGATAGGGAGGCGGAGCGGCGGTGGCAGCGGTTGGGAAGTGAAGGGTCGCGGTGAAAGCCAGAGCGGCAGCCGGTGAATGGCGAAGAGGGGAGGCTGAGAGTCGGGGGTTATTTGGTTACTATAGCGGGCGGGTAGGCAGGTTCGGGTCAGTTTCTAGGTTCGGGTCCAGATCCGACCCAACCCATTAAGGTTTGGATTTAAATAGGGTTTGGGTTGGTTTATTTAGTCTTGGTTTGGTTCGGTTCAGGTTGGTCTAATCCGATTTGTTTTGGTTTATTTAAAAACTATATTTTGGCCATTTAAAAATAGTTTATGGGTCCAATAAATTCCAGAAAAATTATCCTATATCTAATTCTTTATTTTACACTCAAAAATATTATTTCATAATATTTTAATATTTAATAAAATCACAAAACCAATTTAATTCTAGAATTTTTTTAAAAAAATTCCAAAAAAATCCTAAAAATTTATTTTTAAATTTTAAAATTTTTTGGGTGTTTATAATATACCCTCCTTAAGAGAATTGCATCCTCATAATTAAGAAAACATAACCAGTCAAAAAAGATGACGTGGTTGCAAGGCATTTTGGAAGCAAAACACAAAGGATAAAGAATAGTGATCAAGGAGAAATCGAAGGATGGTGGTTAGGCAGAACACGTAGGAAAGGAATAAAAATATTTTCCTAGGGAAAGAAAGATATGTAATACAAGAGTAAAGAAATCTGGATAGAGCAAGGATATCTATAGCTTAGGAAAACTTAGGTATCAAATACTAACAAGTTCAAAATACTAGGTTTAAAGCTAAGAAAATGAATTAACAGCCACGTGCTAAAGCGTTACAAGGAATAGATAACTATGAATAACTTAAATCTTACGCATAATCGCTACTCCACGATTCTGTGCGTCCTCCATTGTCATCGCAAAAGCTTGTTCGCGTCCTTGTGGTGGTGCCCTCTGTTGTTGCTGGGCCTGCTGAAAGAGTGTTACCTGGGGTACCAAAGGTGGCCTCGGCTGATACCCTCCTGGAGCTGGTGGTATGACTCCTTCAACTCCCATCTGTGGTGCTCCCAATGCTGGATAGGATGGCCTCGGTACTGGTAAAGCTTGTCTCCCTCTCGACGCTCAGGGCAATCCTTGGCTAAATATTGGTTGGATCCGCAAATCAAACATAATCCTATTTTGCGTCTGCACTCGTTCTCAATATGGCCTCGCTTGCCACAATATTGACAGATAGGCAGTGCATACGGAGATGCTCTGGGTGATTGGTGCATGTGGGATCTCTTTACAGCTTCTCCCTTTGGTGCTCTGGCTAGTGCTGATGTGAAAGGCCGCTTCAGGCTGGACTCTCTCCTGGTAACGAGCTTCATGCGTCGTACTGCAGCAAGGACATCCGAGTAAGAAGTAGGTGCAACCGATCCAATCTGTCTCTGTAGCTCAAAGTTTAGTCTGCCGAAGAACTTCTCAGCCTTCTCATCTTCTGTCGGGATTAGGGTAGGGGCAAAGCGACTCAGACGAATGAACTCCGTATTGTATTCTTCCACTGTCATATTATCTTGAGTGAGGCGATTGAACTTGTCCCAAAGTTCTGATCGAGCAATAGATGGAATATACATCTCCTGAAAGAGTCTAGAGAACTCTTCCCAAGTGACTCGGTCTGATCCGAGCCGTGTCTCCTCAGATAGCCACCAGTGATGTGCATTGCCCATCAACTGCATCCGGACGGCAGTCATCCAACGTTCCCTTGGAAGCTCAGCTGCTTCTAATTGATGTTGAGTGTTTGTAAGCCACTCATAAACTTCAATGGGCTCCTCCTTGCCAGAAAAGGTACAGGGCTTCAGCTGGCGGAAATTGGGGATAGAGCCTGTCGATGGCCGTCGTGCTGGTAGGTTTGCCTGCTTTAGTACGGTTATTAGGATGTTCCTTAAGTTCTCTGCCTCGTGACGCAGAGCCTCTTGTTGAATCTGATGTTGGGCTTGCATTATTGCATTGATCATTTGGAATATCTGATGTCCGTCCATAGCCTGCCCTTGTGGGAATACGGGCATTGGTGGTGTGAACTGTGGCGGAGGTGGAATATCGTCTCGCCGAAATCTTGAGGTATGCTGATTTTCTTGACTGCTTTGTTGTGCTAATTGATCTCTACCCACTAGTGTCACTTCATCTTCGTAAGTGTCCACAGCACCTTGTGGTGTTCCTGCAGGAGTCTCATCTCTTGCTGGTGGATCCATTACTCCGCATCCAAAATAAACCATAAGAGGCGCACAGAGAAATCAAGGCAGGATACAAATCAAGAAATTCGAATCCGATATAGAGATCAAGAACGATTCAATCAAGTGGATGAGATCCTATAACTTATCCTATCCTTATCGCAGGCTTGCTCGATTCCTTAGTTGAAACCAAAATAATTTAGTTGTTGACCTGCATGGGCCACCAAAAAAACTATGTCACGCCCCAGTCCTAAAATACCGATGGACTAGACATGTGGCAATGGCCAGCAGCACACACCGATGGGTAAACCCAATTTAATGGACCCATCAGGGTGTACTTAAGCTGTAAAACAACTATAAAGGTCTATAATACTAATCTCATTCACAGAAGATAAATACAATCAATATCAGATTCATCAATATGAAATAATAATCAATAAGTCTTAATAAATATCTCGGGGAATAACCCGATAAAGTGTTTGATACAGCAGTTCAATAAATAAGAATAAGAGTCTAACAACAGAAATGACTGAGTATATATAAAGCAGATACTTAGGAGAAATTCTCTGGCATCACCTCATCCTCTAGTGTTGGTACTACTCCAATATCTGCTCCTGTCCCGTATATCTCGGGTAGATCTCCTCTGCTAAACCTGGGGACATAATCCGGATTCCAGGTCCTCAGGGGACATAGCAAGGTACAAGAATAACTCAAGCCAAATAAAAGTAGTATATAAAAATGTATCAATAGGGCAAACTATGTAACCAGCTAAGTGATATGCAAATGAGAGCATCACTAAAACTCAGGCTGAGACCACTACAAGCTCTGTGTCGGGGAGCCGGTAGCAGTGATATCATGCAGTAGCCTAGCTCTGCGTGGCTACGACACCGTAATAATATATAAAATCAGCCTGTAGCTTGTGTGTCTCTCCCTGCCCAATGTAATCACATGTCTCATGGTCACGACGTCTCATGTCCATGTCACGCAAGATTATGACCTCTAACTGATGCAGCTGTGTTTGATAATAAACGAAAGAAATGAAACTAGGTTTATACGAAACCCTTTCTTTGGTTTACGAACAAGAAAAAGAAAGTACAATTGATCATATACGAGGATACTAAGTACAAAAATTTGATTCTGGGGAAATATTGCTATAGGAGTCTGATCTGTGGTCGATCACTTTGTCCCTTGGACCACACGATAACGAAGAAGTGTTGTAGAAGAAGGAGAAGCTTCAAAGATCACAAGAGGAGTGGATGCTCGATGCCAAAATCGTCAATCACTACTCTCTGTCTGTGCTCTGGATTCTTCTCTCTCTCAAAAATCAATTTTTGACCCTCGACCTCTGTCAATAGAGGTCTCTATTTATAGAGTCCAATTGCCGTAACCGTCCAATCGGCGTAGAAGCCGAACAGTGGAGAGTGGGGCACTCTTTACGTGGCGGTTATGATAACTGCTACCTACATCTAAATGATCTCTCGACTCTGCGTGTGACGCGTATCCCATTATGAGGTAACGCATATAACTGCTGCGAAGATCATGGCATGCAAGCCACATGGGTAACTCCCCCTTGCGTAGAGATGGTTGGCATAAAAGCCAAATAACTATCTCGTTGGCGTAAAAGCCAAATAGCTGTTCTGATGGCGTAGAAGCCAAGTAGCTGTCATGTTGGCATAGAAGCCAAAATAGGCGTAGAAGCCGAATAATTGTCAGGTCGGCATAGAAGCCAAGTAGGCGTAGAAGCCTAGTAGTTGTTAGGTTGGCATAGAAGCCAAGTAGGCGTAGAAGCCCAGTAGTTGTCAGGTTGGCATAAAAGCCAAGTAGGCGTAGAAGCTTGATGCTTTACAAATATAGCCTGATTTGGCGTATTTCGAGGAGATAGCGTACAGCATGCTCCTGCAGCTGAAAATAGCCAGGTCGGCATAATGTGCGGGGATGATGATGTGGACGTATTAGCCCTAATTATAGCTCACCCAGTCTTCGGAAGTAGAACCAAATCTCATGCATTAAATGCAGAGATTTGTCCCCCATCACGCGCATTAACTGCAGAGACGTGCCTCAAGCTCTGTACGAAGAGCAGCTTTTGACGTGGCAGTTCGTTTCGTCTCCTGCTGAGAGTAAAAGCTCACGTCTGCCTGTGTAAACTAGGCAGCGTATTCCTTGAATGCATAAATAATGTCTTATATCAAGGGTTATGTCACTAGACGACAGTCTAGGATTCGGTACAGAATTATCATAACAGTCGTCCTCTCGGTCGTCGTGCTGTACTCTTTGTCAGGGGTCAGGTTCACTGCATGATCTGACAGGTTCGTTCGAGGAATACGAAGAGTTTCTTGTACAACTTCCCACTGTATTAAAAGCGAGCAGGTTTTATGCGAAAGTGGCTATATAACAACCTTTTTACGCCGAAGCAGTCTGGAAATACTGCATTACGCGGGTTATTCTGGAGCTATGCTTTACGCTGAAGAAGCCCTGCTGTATGCTGATGGCTCTTAAGTCATGTCTTACGCCACCCAGTGCCGGAGCTCTGTTTTACGCGGGCTTCCTGCATATTGAGGGTTTTACGCGTATTATTCCCTAGCGTATTTTTCATGCTTCTACAAGTCCCCCTTCAAAGTTTTCAAATTCCTTTTAATTTGAAACACTTTGAATGAAGCATGAAACGATCAAATTTGACTCGTTCCACGAAGCTGATTTCTCGGCAGATTTTTAGGAGTTTTGTTGGGATTCGGTGTATTCTCCTCTGCCTATAAAAAGGCGAGTGGGTTAACCTGTTTTTCCATACTTCCTTCACCAACAAGAGAGATAGTTGCCGAGATTCATCGTGCTGGCCTGCGGAAGTCCTCTGCAACGATGGATCATGGAAGGATATCATAGCTTCCTTTGCTGGGATGATCAGCAATTTTATATGGCGATTCGTCCAGGAGAGAGGAAGGGTCGTATTAGACCACACAGCTTGCAAGTTGTATTTTCTCCCGTTATGGCGCTGGACGATGGTAGGCAGTCTGGCCCTGTCTTCCAGTATTGAGCTGGGTCTGAACCCCCAACTTAATTCTAGAGCATGTCTGCCATGGCGTATGGAGGATGGGCTTGAATAATTTAGACAGGCCCAGTTCTGTATCCTTCCGCCATTGATCATTTTCTTGTTTATCGACTGTGGAAGTCGATGAACTGCTGTAGAAGACAAAAAAGATCTCCACCAATACGAGAACCTGGCAGAACAGATTCTTGGCGTGATCCTAAATGAAAATAAGAAACCCATTGTAGAAAAAAGGATTTCCATTATATGTAATCATGAAGATGAAAAACCCTTTGTAGACTGGATTTCCATCATATATAATCATGATTAATAAAATTGTCTTCTTTTACGTATGATGATTTGCCATATTTGTTGTGATAAAGTCTGAATAGTGTGCAGTTTCGACACATCTGAATAATTTTTTTATGCCGACTCTGATAAAAGAATATCTGAACTCGTCCCATCTTTTACGCGTAGCAAAAGATGCGTAGAAAATTCCTTAGCATTAAGTTGAAGATCCAAACTGTCATGCTGTCTTAGACGAGGAGTCGTGTAGAATTTCTAAACTATCACTTCTCTGATAAGAAGAATTCTTGTTCAGACCATTATTTTCAAGAACTATTTCCCAAAAATCCCTTGAAATAGGGCGAGAAACGGCTGTCAAAATTGGCCATGCTTGACCTTTTGAGAAAGGATTCTGACTGGATTTTGGATGAACTTCCAATCGACCCAAGAAGAAGAGTCATTTTCAATGTTGAACTCTGTATGTTTCGGGTACTTAGAATATTTTATGGCCAAGAAGGAGTATATTTTGCGTAAACCCTTGTAATTGGCCATCTGTAGCTTTCGAGTATAGAATCGTAGATTTGTAGCCTCTGAACATGAAAAACTTCTGAACGTAAAATAATAGATTTGTAACTTCTGAGCGTGAAGTCGTAGGTTTGTAGCCTCTCGAGCGTAAAAGATACTGAGCGTAAAATCATCCGGGCGTAAAACCATAGACTTATAGCCTCTGAGCGTAAAATCGTAGATTTGTAGCTTCTCGAGCGTAAAAGCTCCTTAGCGTAAAATCATAAATCTGCTCTATGCGTAGATTCTGGATCCACTGACTGTCCGTCTTCTTCTTTCAAATGATAAGCTGACGTGGCCCCAAATCATAACCGAATATTAAATATCAGATTTGGTTAGAAATTCGAAGAATTATCCGAACTCTATAAATACCCCAAGGCCTTCAGAGAAGAAACCCTTCATCTATCTTTTGCAAAAAGAAAAACCCTTGTCTCTTTGAGAACTCTTCTTCGCTTCTTCTTTGAGCACTCTGAGTTTTAGCCATGGCACCGAAACAACCTTCCACCGCTAAGGGAAAGAAAGCTGCCTCCTCTTCTCGCTCCTCTGCTCAAGCACGAGTGACTCCCATTGGGCTGAGCGAACCTTGCTCTAAACGAAGTATCCCACCGTCAAGTTGTGCACCAGGCGTCATAGGTAAAGTTTTTGGGAAGAGAAAAAAAAAAACCTTCGCACACGTTGTACGTGAACGCGCAAGGTCATCTTCTGTGCTGAGAGCCTCTTTGAGGAAGATGATGAACATAGATGTTTTATCATTACGCCCACATTCCTAATGTGTCAGCATAAAACTCCATAATCTCACAGTCTGGCGTAAAAGCTCAGACTGTCGAAATTTGGGTTATACGACAAAACCTTGCGTTTTTACGCACTTGATGTAAATTCTAACGTAAAAACTTATTTTTAACAGTATGGCGTAAAAGTGCGGACTGTCAGGTTTTGGCGTAGAAAGCGCAACCCTTGTGTTCTTATGCACTGGATGTAAATTCCAGCGTATGACTTAAGTTTTTGTAGTGTGGCATAAAAATACACTTTTTGGTATATGCTGCAAGAGTGTAACGTCTAGTGTAAAACTGACTCATTTTTCTTGCATTTTGCAGTGGACTTACAGATCCCTCATTTGGCTGACGTGATGGGTTCTGCTGCTGGGATGCTGAACTCGAATTATCTAGAGAATTTGTCACATGTGACATTCCCCATTTTTGGAGCCAACTACCCTGAAGAGAGGGGAATTCTGATATCATCCCAAGGAGAGCGGATGATGTTGAGTATGCTCAGTGGGGAGCCCCTGACGTATATAGATGGGGCCGAATATAGGAAGCCAGCTTTCCTATTCGGAGATATGATTGATAAACAATTCCAGACGAAGCCTAAGAAGGAAAATTGGGTGTTTACTGCTGAGGGCATGGTCATGTTCCTGCCAAGGATACCCAGAGATAACCCTATCTCGGCATTCTTCCATGCCACGTATCCCAGAAAGATGTCATGGACCCTGACCCCTGATCTTCACGGCCAGCCGGGGAAGATATTTTATCAGAAAGGATCAGGCCAAGGATTATTTGTGAGCCGCCCTTCGGGCCCTGTCATGCCTTTCAGGGGATTACTGCCGGGTAGCGTCCCGAGTGAAGACACTTCACTGCTCCAGCCAGTCCAAATATTGACTTTTTGCAATGACTTTATGGGACATGGAGGAGTATACCCCAAGGTTAATCCTCGGACCAGCGGGTGGCTTAGCCCTGGGAATCTTCGATGGGCCCGTTTAACTGCCTGGGCCCTGAAACACTTTCAGACGGAGCTGGAGAGCATCGGTCTATTCGCGGCTGTGAGTGCTACCAGTGTTGGGTTACCTCTCAACCCCAACTTGTTTTTGGCTTTGATGGAGCGGTATATATCGCTCACTGGGACTTTCACCACTCTGCTAGGGGAGTTGGGATTGGCCCTTCATGAGATGGCAGAGATTTCCAGGCTGCCAATGGGGGATACTCCTTGTGAAGAGTATGCCCCTACAAACAGGTGTAGAAGCATAAAAATATACTGGATAGCTCTACGCATCATGTTGATACAGGGCAGCGTAAATAGAGGACCTCAGAGCCATCAACATGAACAGAGCTTTTTTTGCTGAGCACAGCGTAAAATATAAAGCTCAAGGACCATCAGCGTAATGCAGTATGACCAGGCTGCTTCAGCGTAAAAAGGGTGCTACATCGCCTTTATGGCGTAAAACTCATCCGCTTTCAATGCAGCATTGAAGTGTACGAGGAACGCTTTATATTCTTTGAAATAAACCTGTCAGATCATGCAATAAACCTGACGTCTGGACTCCTAACAAAGAGTACTGCACGACTACCCAGGCGACAGCTATAATGATGGCGCGGCACTGCAACCAAGGCTGTCATTTACTGTCATTTCCTTGGCGTAGACCGCTTTTACGCATACAAAGGAATACGCCACCTAGTTTTACACAGGCAGATGTGAGCTGTTTATGCTTCGTAGAAGACAAACATCCTGCCACGTTATAAGCTGCTCTTCGTACAGGGCTCGAGGCACGTCTCTGCATTTAATGCGTAGAGCGGTGACAGGTTCTCAAGGCACGTCTCTGCATTTAATGTGCCAAATACTGACAGATGCCTGAGGCATGTCTCTGTATTTTATGCGCAGAAGGATGGCAGACCTTTAAAATACGTCTCTACATTTAATACACAAGATAATGGCGGATCTCTGCATTTAATGCAGGAGATTTGATTAAATGTCATCGAACTGTCGTCTAGTGACATTCCCTTTGCGCAAACTGTTCTTACGCATACAAGGGTATACGCTGTCCAGTTTTACACAGGCAGACATGAGCTTCTTATGCTCCACAGAAGGCCAACAAACCGCCATGGCAGCAGTTACTCTTCGTACAGGATTCGAGGCACGTATCTGCATTTAATACGCAGAATGATGGCGAATCTTAAAGACAAGCCTCTGCATTTAATGCGCAGGATGGGGGCAGATCTCTGCATTTAATACAAAAGATTTGATTATATCTCCAAGAGCCGTAATTCCGGCTAAAATGTCCACATCATCTCGGCTTCTACACCTACTCGGCCTCTATGACCACTCGGCTTCTACGCCCACTCGGCCTCTATGACCACTCAGCTTCTACGCCCACTCGGCTCCTACGCCTACTCGGCTCCTACGCCTACTCGGCTTCTATGCCTACTTGGCTTCTACGCCATGGTGACAGTTATTGGCTTCTACGCCAACCTCTTCTACACAAAGGATAACTACCTACGTGGCTTCTACGCCATGATCTTTGCAGCAGATATACGCGTTGTCCCTTAGTTGAACACGCGTTACATGCTCACTCAAAAGGTCATCTATACGCAGGCATTGGTTATTTTAACTATCGTATAAAAGGGTGTTGTACTTTCCACTACTCGATTTCTATACCGACTGAGTGGTCACTGTCACTAAAACTCTATAAATAGAGACCTCTATTGACAGAGGTAAAAGGTCACAAAAATTGAAGATCGAACGATCGAAAATTGGTCAAGGAATCCAGTATCAGATCCAAGGTCGACAATTGGGAGGAAAGAAGGAGAAGAGAAAATGGTCGAGAGATAGAGAAGAATCCAGAGCTCAGGCAAAGAAAAGGGATCGACAACTTTGGCATCGGGCATCCACCCTTTTTAGCAACCTTCGAAGCTGCTTTCTGTCTTCCATGGCATTTCTTCATCATCGTGTGGTCCAAGGGCCAAAGTGATTGACTGCAGATCAGACTCCTATAGCAATATTTATCCAGATTAAATAAATTGTACTCGACATCCTCGTATAGGATTAAATTATACAATCTTGTTTGTAAACACAAAAGAAGGGCGGGTTTTCGTATAAGACCTCGTTTCCACATATTATCTTTTGGTTTATTTTATCAAACAACAAGATGGCGACTCTGCTGGGGACATCTTTCTCTTCTGACGAGGAAGCAATTTCTCAATACGATGCAGTATCTGTGGGATCCGTGAAGAAGACACTGGTCGTCCAGTTCGACCAGTCTGCCTACGAAGACATGCTTCGAACAGGGGGTAGCTCTCACTCTCTCTCAGTTCAAGACAACGGGAAGCTGCGTAAGGTCTGGATGCCCAAGACATCCTCTACCATTCCTGTGGACTCTCCGACCTCTCCGATTTCTCCGACCAACGAGGTTGTAGCATTGCTCCCTCCGCGCCTTGCGCGTAAAATTCAGTCACCTATCTCTGGCAGGGCAGACAAAACTTCTGGCAGTGCCTCAGCACTAGTCCAGAAGTATACTCCGTGCTCTGCGCGTAAAATTTAGTCTCTCGTCCCTGGCGAAAAAGACGAAACTTCAGACAATGCCTCAGCGCTAGTCCAGAAGCCTACACCGCGCTCTGCGCATAGAAACCAGTCTTCCGTCCCTGGCAGAATAGACAAAATTTTTGATAATGCCTTAGCGCCAAATCAGAAGTTCCAAACGCGCTCCGTGCGTAAAAATACATCTGCCTTCCGTGGAAAAGCAGATGATCCCTATAATCTACGTAAGGGAAAACAAGCGGCGAACTACTCAACTTCTCGGTCTTTACGCCAGCAAGGGAACAATCTGTCAGCCCTCCGAATTACGCGAGGAGCTGACGGCCGATTGAGGACCTCCTCGGCTTTACGCCAGCCCGAATTATGCCAGGAGAAGCCCCTCGACGTAAAGAAGACTCAATTTATGGAAAGACACCCTCCTCGGGGATTATCCGCCACTCAGATGGCCAACCTGTTGTATATAAGAGGCACAGGGAAAACTATGGTTCCCAACATCCGCATGCCCACTGATGTGAATAGAAGGAACAAGTCATCTTCTTCTTCTGTAACTCCTCCTGACCTGCGCAAGTACCTGATCCAGAAATGCAAGGATAGAGGATCTTCCAGCATGTCTATTATGCCTCCTAACGAGCACTCTTATAATAGTCATAGGATTGTAATTAATTGTTGCTGTTCTGAAGCAAAACGGTCAATTTTCGACCGGTTGAGCTACTCTCCATCTTTCCAGGAAGAAGAGCCCACACATGCATCGGTGAACATGGCTTCACACATACCTAGAGGAAGATCGGGCTCAAGACGTCATCCCTCTAGAGCTCCGAGCCAAAGGAGATTCAACTAGCTCCTTAGGAACACTGAAGCTGGGGTATTCCGAAACACCCGTTCGAGGTCGCGACAACCGACTTCGTACTCTTCTGATTCCAAAGCTGGGGGTCGCCAGTCTCCCGAATCATATACTGAAAGTATAGAGTCAACTTCTACAGAGACCTATACTAATCTTTCAATGACACCCAGGGAGATGGGAGTTTATGCCATTGGAGATGAACGCGAGGAATCTTCCCCATCGGGGAGCGCTGAGCAGCGTATTACTATAATGGAGACATCTCTGAAAGAAATGCAGTCCATGATGGAGAACATGCACCAGATGATGCTGACTCAACACACAGCTGCTATGGCTCAAGCGTCGGTCCCTCCAACTCAGATACGTGTGGGGGTGGACTTACCACCATCCAACGCAATCCAAGAGCCTACTCTAGATCAGGAGTCAGCAGTTCCTCTGCTTCCTCACTCGGAGAATGTATTGCCTCCCGTCGGAGTGGCGATGCAATCGATTCCTCATCACTCCGTGGTCCCGCTACCGGCTGAAGATCCGATACAGGCAGTACGGGAGTTGAAAGCCCAATTTGATGCCCTGAAGCACAAAGATCAGCTAAAGAAATTGGGAATCAACCAACCTTACCCAGCTATCTGGGAATAGGTCCCTTTCCCTCCTAGATACAAACCACAAACTATGGCTTTGTTCGAGAGAAAAACATCACCGAGTCAGTACATAAACTACTTCAGTATGATGATGGTGTTACTACAAGGGAACGACGCCCTCCTCACTCGGGTGTTCAAGGGCTGTCTCTCGGGAGTGGCTTACCAGTGGTACCGAAGTCTGGCGGACAACTGCATTACTTCCTTTGAAGACTTTAAGGCATTATTCTTTACGCGATTCTACGAGGGAGGGATGGACATGTCTATGTCCTCTCTCATCGAAGTCAAGCAGAAGGAAAAAGAGAATGTTCGCACTTTCATCAAACGTTTTTGTCAAGCCACTTTGCAAATGCCTCCAGGAGTTCTAGACTCGGCATTGGTGGACATCTGCAGGAAGAACCTTCTCCCAGTGATCTCGGTGTTCACAGGACCATATCAGTTCCATGATTGGCACTCGTTCATCATCTCAGCGGTAGCCGCGGAGGACAATAGTCAGAAGGCATGCGATAATGGCATCATGATCTCGGCCTCTGATAAAGGCAAGAGGTCATCCTCCAACATCGACCATCCTCGTGGTACCAAGGGTAAAGAAGCTCTGGCGATCAACACGTCCAGGCAAAAGACTGTGGCTACCACGCAGAAGAAACCTGGGACTTCCAGGCCCATTAAAGTGTACTCTTTTGACGACGACGATATTCCGAGCATATTCGAATATCTCGTCAAAAGCGGCAAGATTACCCTTCCTGAGGTGAGACGGCCCAATGAGGCCCGGTAGTACCAACGACCCCAAGTACTGCATCTTCCATAGGTACATACACCACCCCAAAAAGGTGTGTTATATACTGAAAAGGAAGATCCAGGAGCTGATCGATGCTAAGGCCATCACTCTGCGCAACAGCGAGAAGACGGTCACAGCCAACATGATCTCTCTGCAATTTGGCAATCTGCCTCCCCAAGAAGTCCCGGATGGTGTTACACCTATTTCTCGGACGACGATGAACATCGTTAATCTCTCTCCAGCCAGAGGTCCAAATCATGACCTGGTACCACTAACTACCCAGCGAGGCAAGATTATGTGGGTTCATCCAGATTTGGTGCCCGGGATAGAGAAAAAGACTCAAGCTGCTAAGGCTAAGTCTAAGAAGAACTCGAAGCGCAAACCTTGTCACATGGTTGCGGCAGACTCGGCATCAGAAGACGAGATCTTGGCCACCGGAACCCGTTCAGGGAAGGCTTACCTCAAGGATCATGGAGCAAGTCAGGAAGATGCACCGGCAGACGCTTCAGCTACCAAGCCGTCAGAACCAGAGCCCGCCGTACTAGGGGCCGGTCCTTCGAGACCAACTTCGGCGGACAAAGGGAAGCAAAAGGAAGTACGTTTCGATAAACCTGTAAAAAATATTCAAAACAAAGGTTTAGAGAAGCCATACAACTTCGACATCCTGGCCCAATTGCTAATACACCAGCCAGGTTGTCTATCTTCGAACTACTCAGGCTCTCTCAAGACACTCGTCAAGCCCTGAGTAAAGCATTAATGCAGGCGGATGCATACTTGACCCAGCTCAAGTTCCCTGACGAAGAACTCGTGGCATGTCCTCAATGCCACAGTGTGATGGAGGTGGTCCCGAATATCACTTTCACTCAAGATGACATGCTATTAAAACATAACAGGCATGACAGACCCCTCTATTATACCGGGTACGTCGGTTCCATGGAGGTCGACCGGATTCACATAGATCCAGGATCATCAATCAACATCATTCCTCATAGTCTGCTCAGACCGCTGAGGATTCCTACCAGCGAATTGGCTTAAACCACCACTACAATCGTGGGTTTCAACGCAAGGAAAAGTAAGCCATTGGGGAAAATTTGCCTGAGGATCCAGATTGGCAACCTCATATCGGTGGCTACATGTTATGTCATTGATTCAGAGGTGTCCTACAACATTCTGCTGGACAGACCTTGGATCCACGACCACAACATCTTTCCTTCAACTCTACATCAATGCTTTAAATATATAGATGCCCAAGGAACAGTACAAATGGAGTTTGCTGACCTGAACCCGTTTAGAGAAGTAGAATCCTACTACTCCGATGCCGTGTTGTACTCTCAAGACTACATGAAAGAGGTATCAGCCGAAGCAGAGAAGGAATCCCATCGGAAGCCAGAAGAACCCTCTACCGAACAACCACTGACAATCAAGGTGAAAGGACGGACTACTCGTCCAAAAGTCATAGAGCCTATGGCTATCCACCTGAACAAAACCAGGTCAGGAAAAGGGGGTGATCCTCTAGTGATCACTTTGAACCAGAAGCCTCCACCCTTGGTCATCAACCTTCGGCGCAGCAGGCAGCCGATTGATGTAAATGCAACCGGGAACGAAGTTTCAGATGATAATAAACATCCTCTTTTCCAGTATATTGACGCTCAAATTCCGAACTAGGAATCCTCTCCCCATGACGATATAGAACCTATATCGCAAAAATTCTTGGAAGCTATAGATTCCTATCATCCGTATGTGTGGGAAGTGGCATCATCATCCAATGTCACCACGATATATGGACCGCATGAGGATTCTGTCTTCATTGTCCCGCCTACTTGCAGCAGTCAGCATTCGATAGTCTTCGGCCGCATGCGCAATAAACTGACTGTGCAAGAAGATTCTTCCGATGATGATGCCGTTAAAATGTAGGTTCATAGATACAGCCCGCAAGCTTTGAAGATCATATAAAGTATGGGTTATAACTTGAAGCTGGAACTAGGTCTCAACTACGGGAAAGGCAGACAAATGCCGCTGCACGGCGATCCCTACTATCAACGAACTCATTTCAGGTTAGGGTATACCACCTCCGTTCCAGTTCCTGAGTCAAACGAGGATATCTTTTCCTCTTCTCAAAATGGCTCAGCGCCCTCCGACTCATCTCATGCTCTCGAACGAACATTATCAGTAAATATAGTAGTGACAGATTCCTTCGAAGTAGACGAACAAGAATCTGAACTGTTTGAGAATGACGCTTAGGCTCAGCAAATGGATACACAATGGGAGTTCCGCTTCAAGCAGAGAGAACCTCCCACTGAAGATAAAGTTATCCAGATTGACGTTGGGGATGAACTTTTACCAAAGCCGATATTTATCAGTAACGATCTTTCCAAATCAGAAAGGGAAGAAGTTATCCAGCTGATAAAAGAATATATCGACGTCTTTACGTGGAATAATGAGGACATGCCAGGTCTTGATCCAAAGGTGGCTACTCATAAGCTCAATATATTGCCCAATTCGAAGCCTGTGAAGCAGCACCAACGCCTGTTCCGTCCGGATATGATGGATGCCATCGAAGCTGAAGTCAAGAAGTTGATAGCCTGCGGCTTCATCCGAGAAGAACAACATCCCGACTGGGTCGCCAATGTTGTCCCGGTCATAAAGAAAAATGGGAAAGTACGTGTCTGCATCGATTACCGAGATCTGAATGCAGCCTGCCCCAAGGACGAGTTTTCTCTTCCCATCACAGACGTCATGATTGACAATACATGCGGTTTTGAATGTATGTCTTTCATGGACAGATTCTCAGGATACAACCAAATTAAGATGCATCCTGAGGACGAGAAGCATACTGCCTTCCGGACACCATTGGGGGTATATTGCTAAACGGTCATGCCCTTCGGATTGAAGAATGTCGGGGCTACGTACCAACGGGCTATGAGTAACATATTCTATGAGCATTTGTGCAAGACAGTGGAGTATTATGTGGACGATGTAGCTGTCAAAAGCCGCCTCAAGGACAATCACATCCAAGACTTGAAGACAGTATTTGAATTGATGCGCCAATATTAACTCAAAATAAATCCTACAAAGTCCTTTCTGGGGGTATCTAGTGGCAAATTCCTGGGATTTGTCATTACCGCCAAAGGCATTCAAGTGGACCCTGATAAAGTCAAGGCCATCTTAGAAATGCGACCGTCCCGTAATCTGAGGGAATTCAGGGGATTTTAAGGCCGTCTGGCTTATATCCGGAGATTCATATCCAACCTCTCTGGGAGATGTCAGCCCTTTTCTCGTCTCATGAAGAAAGGTGTATCCTTCGTATGGGACAAAGCCTGTCAGCAAGCGTTCGGTGATATCAAACGCTACCTCACTAGCCCCAGTTCTGGTGCCTCCAGTCATAGAAAGACCATTCGTGCTGTATGTTCGAGCGATAGATCATTCTCTGGGAGCTCTTCTCGCACAAAAGAACGATATGGGCCATGAGCAGGCTATCTACTACCTCAGCAGGATGATGGTCGGAGCCGAACACCGGTACAACCCAGTGGAGAAAGAATGCTTGGCTCTAATGTTCGCTATCCAGAAAATGCAGCACTATATCACAGGCCAAACCATTCACATCATCTCCTGGATCAATCCTCTGCGGGTACTGATGAACAAGCCAAGTGTTCTTAATTCCTGACTTGCAACTTGGGCAATGTTATTAACACCATATGACATGGTGTACGTCCCTCAGAAGTCCGTCAAAGGCCAAGCATTGGCTGATTTCCTAGCTGCTCATCCGATCCCGCAGGCCTCCAAACTGTACGAGAATATTCCTGACGAAGTTGCAGAATATAATTCCGTAATGGAAGGCGATGTATGGCAACTATTCTTCGATGGTGCCTCCAGAACTGGTCCCAGGGGAAACGTAGTTTCGGGAGTAGGGATTGTCCTGGTTACTCCTGATAAACTCGTCATCTACCGAGCATATTCTCTTAGCGAGCCCTGTTCTAACAATATGGCAGAGTATAATGCTCTACAAATTGGGCTCCAAGTCGCTAAAGAATTGGGCGTCAAATCTCTGGAAGTTTTTGGTGACTCTCTGCTGATCGTCAATCAAGTCAGAGGAATATATGAAGTCCGAAATTCAGACCTCATCCCCTATCACCGAGCAATGGTCGAGATGGCCATGACATTCAAAGGATTCTTCCTGGAACATGTGCCCCGATCTCAGAATCTGGAAGCTGATGCCCTAGCCAGTCTAGCTGCAGATTTAGCTATTCCTATAAGAAGGCAGAATTCGGTGATCCTTCTTAGCAGAGATTTATTCTGTGTGAAAAATAACTTTCACATAGAATGCAGCTACGCTGTGAACACATATCCTCCCAGGAGAGACTGGAGAAGTCCCTTTATAGATTTCGTGGCATACAGAATCTTGCCGGAGGACCCTAAAGAGGCAGTATCCGTCAAAAGACGATCATTACGCTTCTATTTCGAGGCATCCTCACAGTGTCTATATCGTCGGACCTACGACGGACTGCTATTGAGATGTCTCTCAGATGATGAGGCACAGCGGATCATCCGTGAAGCTCACAATGGCGTATGCGGAGCGCACCAACCCTGTCCTAAGCTACAGGATCGCATCAGGAGAATGGGCTATTACTGGCCTACTATGATCACATATGCAATAAAGTACACAAGATAGTACAGAGCCTGTCAGGTCCATGCAGACTTTATCCCTCAACCTCCTGAACATCTACATCCTACGGTTGTGTCCTGGCCTTTCGAAGCATGGGGTATGGATATCATTGGTCCTATTCACCCGTCCTCTTCCAGAGGTCACCGGTTCATACTGGCCATCACGGATTACTTCTCCAACTGGGCAGAGGTGATCCCTCTTGCTGAGGTGAAGGCATCTAATGTGATCAGCTTCATCAAGCATCACGTCATTTATCGCTTCGGGATACCCCGGAGGATAATTCATGACAATAGGCCTCAGTTCATCAGCCAAGCGTTTTATCAATTTTGTGATAAAAATCGAATACAAAATATGGCCTCTACGGCATATAATCCTGCTGCTAATGGTTTGGCGGAAGCTTTCAACAAAACCATTATCAAGCTCATAAAAAAGTTTATCTCTTCGAACAAGAGGGATTGGAATGAGAAGCTGGAAGAATGTCTCTGGGCATACCGTACAACGGTACGAGCACCGACAGGTTGCACCCCATTCTCATTGGTTTACGGGAGTGAAGCAGTTCTCCCCATCGAAATCCAGCATCCGTCACTCAGGATAGCCGTGGCTAATGAGCTGACTCAAGAAAAGAACGACCTTTTAAGGCTTCAAGAGCTAGAAGGATTAGACAAGAAACGCCTCCAAGCTCAACAGCGCATCACATTCTACCAAGCACGCATTTCCAGAGCTTTTAATCAAAAAGTAAAGGAAAGAGTGTTCAAAGTCGGCGAGCTAGTTTTAGCCGTAAGAAGGTCGATGATTCTTACTCACAAAAGTAAAGGCAAATTTCAGCCCAAATAGGAAAGCCCTTATGTGATCGAGACGACATTCTCAAACGGCGCTTACAGGTTAGCGAAGCCTAATGGAGACCTGTTAATGGCTCCTATCAATGGCAAATTCCTAAAAAGGTACTATGCTTAACCTACTTTGCTCAAGTGGAATATGGCGAAAACCTCAATCTGACAAAACTACTTCCAAAACGAAACTAGTTGGATCGTATTCTATCATGTTCATATTACCTCTGAATAGATACGTCCTGCTAAAACTTACCGAGAGTATATCACGTCCATGTTACCTCTGATATCACTCTCACCCAAACTTATCATTTACATTCCAAAATGATGGGTCCACAAAGTCAGATGAAAGCCTCTTTATTATTCCCAAAAAAGGAGCGAAAGTACATTAAAAAGAAAAAAAGTACATCATTTGGGGGGAGCGGTTAGATCGCGAATCTGCTGCGCTAGAGCAACCATTCTCTCATCCCGGGAGTTCAAGACGTCAGCACGAGCCCGTTCCAACCTTGCCGCATCGTTGTCCGAAGCAGCTAGCTCAGACCGAGCCCGCACAAAACCTGAGTGGAAAGCACCCACACGCGCCAGATTCTGCTGAACAGTCGCCCGTCACTCCTTCAGCACATCTCGGGCTGCCGTCAAAGAGAGAGCCTTCGCCTCTACTCAAACGAGTTCATCCTTCAATATACGGGCCTGCGCTGCCGCTTCCTCAAATTCGGCTTCATACCGGGTCAACTCGGGAACGACATACTCTAATTGGACACGTTCTTCGTCCATCTTCCGCTGCTGAGCCTCGATGGACTTATTTAGAGATGCCACATGTTCAGCAAGCTGTGCATTCAGGGAGTCGTACCTAGCTTGAACGAGACCGTCAATGTTGCCTCGAGCTAGCTGCAAGTATTCGTTAATGGGTTGCTCCAAACCACTAACTATCTCCTCCAGCGTGTCAGCTACCCCGGTGTCGTTGAATTCTCGGATCGGTACTATAGAGGCCCGGGAGGACCTCCTCAGCGATGCAAAGCTCAAATTCTTCTCCAACACCATTGATATTAACATTTTCAAGGTGGTATAGAAGATACCAGTGTACTGCACGGTCAGCGCAGCTAGATCTGAATGGACGTTGGGAGTGGACACGATAGTGGCAAGTCCCCCTCCAAGAACAACCGCAGACGATATTGCCACGGCCGTCGCCTTAACAGGAGGTGCGACAAAAGAAGAAGCACCAACACCGGACGAAGTGACCGGCGTACTCAAATGAGGCATTGTCGCAACAACAGGCTCATCCTCCTCTTGAGATATCGGAACCTCTTCGATATGCGAACCTGCACCCGAAGATGTTTCCTCTTCAAAATCAGGCACCTCCGTGTCGCCGCCAGGACCTGACACAGAGCCAAAGGGCGTATCTACACTGCCCTCTCCGAAGATGTCTTTCCCTAAAAAGAAGACAAAAGGAAGTTAATATCAGCATAATATTAATTTTCCTAAAAGAAGAGGCATAAAAGACAACATTTATCCATGGCCAATGGTGTATATGTCGCGTCCGCGGCCAGTACAGCTAAATCATTTCTTAGTGATGCTAGGCAAGTTGTCACACCTGGAGAAGGGGGTGCTCTAACAAACATCGGCAAGGACTCTTCCGAATCTTCGCCGGGATCCCCTCGAGGTTCACCAGGTGGGATCTCGCTGGATGCACCTACAGACACGGCAGGGGTCTCTCCCAATACTGATCCGGATAAAGATATCCTCATTTGGCTCGGCCCCGAAGGCGATCTCGTTCCACTACCGGAAGCGGTAGCAGTGACAGCAGCCTCCAGCAGGAATTCTCCGGCACCGCCAGCCGGGACTGTCGAGGTTCCCTCTCTAAAAGGCGAGGAACCTCCAATCAAAGAATCATCCCCGACATGGGGAGATGCAGGCTCATTTCTAGGAGCCTCAATACCAGGAATCCGGAAAGGACGAGTAACCGTCTTCTTCTTCCTCTTGCGAGGGGAAGTCTTCTTCGGAGCAGGAGCCCTTCGCTTCCCAGAGATTACCAAAGGCCCTGCAGGCAGAGGTACCTCCCTCCTCGATACCGCCAACAGAGGCTCATCTGGATTGACGGACTCCTCACCCTCGTTAGAAGAAACCGAGGGGACTTCGACTCTTCCCCCAGACTTGGAAGAGGGCACCCTAAAACTTTCATGCATATCAAAATTGCGATGGAAGGTGTTGGTTGCCACATAGAACTGGGCATACGAGTGGAGAATGCGCAGCTCCGTGGAAAGTGAAAGGACAGGCACGGTAAAAGTTGCCTCAGTACAACCCATAATAAAATATCGCCATCCTCTGGCTCCATCAATGAGTCCACCCCTGGACCTGAAGCTGGTGACGGTATTGCCCACGTGCAACTGGTCGTACCCGAATTGTCGGGCAAACCGACTAGGCAGGTAGGGCTCGAAGAAGCAATGGTCTTCACTCCTGTATAGTAGGTGGGAAGGTCTAATACAGACCAACCAATTAAAAGACTCAGGAGAAAGAACGGTCTTCCCGTCGCCTACATCCCGAAGTCTGATCCCCTATTGATTGAGATGTACAGGGGGGACAGTGCATAAGAGCTTCCAGCTGTGACTAAGATTCAGCGCCCGCCGACAGTCTATAACTGTGGTCACGTTCCAGGAGGAATTCTTGTAGTTCAATAAGAAACTAGCCCCCGAACTACTGTCAGAGCCGGGAGACATAACCCTGGGGTTATTAAGAATTAACCATCCCATCAAATACAGGTATGGTAATTCTACCCTGGGAAAGCTATCACGCCAAGTTTCATCGGCGAGCAGCCCGTCAGTCATGGCCCTCAGGCCAGCTTGTATGCGGCACACCATGGCAGGGAGCAAGCCCAGTCTTGCCCCAAACACTAGACGTACTGCAGGCCATAGCGTGTTATGGTGAATACGGTCCGCAGATACGATGCCGGGCACCACCAGTCAGCGCAGACATATGGAGAGGAAGCCAGCCAGTTGAGCTTCCCTGGACAGAGGCCTGTGGTAGCACCTCAAATAACTATAGGTCTTAGTGCATACGGGATACTTTCCTACTCCTTCATCGAGGATCCGGTCCGAAGCCCCAGCGTCTTCCATGAGATCGTCAACTACCTGAGCATTAAGCACGCTCAAAGGATTCAAAGGTTGATCCTTGCCTTCCAATACCTTCTCCGGCTTAGCAGTCCTGGACCGGTGAAAGAAGAGGTAGGACGTCCATTTATTGACATGAGCCAAATCTGAAGGCTCGTCATAAAAAGCGGTGCAAGTGAGGTAGTGGCACATCAGCTCCTGGTACACTTCCACTACCCGAGGGTCAGAATCCTCTAGCTCCCGGTTCGTGGGAACATACTCTTCATATGGAGTATCCCCCATCGGCAGTCTCGAGATCTCTGCTATCTCGTGGAGGGCCAATCCTAACTCCCCCAGAGGAGTGGCAAAAGTCCCGGTGAGCGAGATATATCGCTCCATCAATGCCAGAAACAGGTTGGGGTTGAGAGGCAACCCAATACTGGTGGCACTCACAGTTGCAAACAGACCAATGCTCTCCAACTCGGTTTGAAAATGCTTCAGGGCCCAATCAGCTAAGCGAGCCTATCGAAGATTTGTGGGTGTGATCCACCCGCCTGTCCGAGGGTTCACCTTAGGGTATACTCCCCCGTGCCCCATGAGATTATTGCAGAAAGTCGGTAATTGGACCGGCTGGATAACTAAACTATCTTCGCTCGGGACACTGCCCGGGTACAGTCCCCTGAACATCGTCACATTGTCGGAAGGGCGGCTAACAAAAGATCCCTGGTCAGCTCCTTTCAGATAAAATATCTTCCCCGGTCTGTCATAAAGATCAGGAGTCAGCGTCCACGACATCCTCCTGGGTTGTGTAGCATGGAAGAATGCCGAGATAGGATAGTCTCTCGGCATCTTGGGCAGATATAAAACCAAGCTCCCGGCAGGGAAGACCCAGAGTTCTTTCTTGGGCTTCGTCTAGGACTGCTTGTCAATCATGTCCCCGAAGAGAAAAGCCGACTTTATGTATTGGTCCCCATCTATGTACGTCAGGGGCTCTCCGTTAATCATGTTCAGCAGCGTTTGCTCGCCCTGAGCCGATATCAAAATTTCCCTTCCTTCAGGATACTGGGGCCCGGAGATAGGAAATGTCACGTGCGACAGATCCTCCAGATAGTTGGAGTGCAGCATCCCGGCGGCAGAACCCATCACATCGACTAGCGGGGACGCATGCAAGTTAACTGCAAGAGTACAAAAAAAACACATCAGTTCCTGTAACTAGACATTACAGATCTTGCGACATATGCAGAAAAATCAACAGTCTATGCTTTATGCCAAGACTGCAAAAAACTTGAGTTTTTACGCTGGAATCCCATTCCAAGGCGTAAAATTCAAGACTGGCAGTATAGGCAAAGTTTTTGACAGTCTGTGTTTTATGCCAGACTGCCAAAATTTGAGTTATTATGCCAGAATTTCCATCCCTGCGTGACACTCAAATTATATAGTATACGCCAACTTTCGACAGTCAAAGCTTTTACGCCAGACTGCGAAAATATAGAGTTTTTGCGCTGACACATTAGAAATGTGGGCGTAAAAGATGAAACATCTCTGTGCATCATCTTCCTCGAAGAGGCTATCAGCACAGAAGACGATCTAGCGCGTTCACATACAACGTGTGCGAAAGATTTTCAGTCATTCTTTTTTGTCCCAAAAGCTCTACCTTTAAGGCCGGGTGCACTGCTAGTCGGCGGGATACTTCGTTCAGAATGAAGCTCGCCGTGCCCGATGGAAGTTGCCCCCGCTTGAGCAGAAGAACGAGAAGAAGAAGCAACCTTCTTTCCCTTAGAGGAGGAGACTTGTTTCGAGGCCATTACTGGAAACTTTGAAGACTCGGAGAAGAAACGAAGAAGAACTCAAACAGTCAAAAGCTTTCTTTCGCAGAAGACGGATGAAAAGTTTTTCTCTCAGAAACTTGGGGTATATATAGAGTTCGGATGGGCTCCTCGAATCCCGAACCAAATCTCACATTTAATATTTGGTTATGATTGGGGACTACGTCAGCCTATTTACTCAGAGAAGGCGGACAGTCAACGAATTCGAAAAGTTTTCGTGCGAAGCAGATTCGTAGTTTTTTTACGCTAAGGAGCTTTCTACGCTCGACGGCTACAGATCTACGGTTCTACGCTCACAGGCTACAAGTCTATGGTTTTATGCCCGGATGCTTTTATGCTTGGTAGCTTTTACTCTCGAGAGGCTACAAACCTACGACTTCACGCTAAACAGCTACGAATCTATGATCTCAGGCTCGGTGGCTTTTTACGCTCAGAGGCAACAGATCCACGACTTCACGCTCGAAAGATTTTCTTTTTAGAAGCTATAAATCTACAGTTTTTACGCTAAGGAGCTTTCTACGCTCGACAGCTACGGATCTACGGTTTTACGCTCACAGGCTACAAGTCTATGGTTTTACGCCCGGATGCTTTTATGCTCGGTAGCTTTTACGCTCGAGAGGCTACAAACCTACAACTTCACGCTCAACAGCTACGAATCTACGATCTCACGCTCGATAGCTTTTTACGCTCAGAGGCTACAAACTTATAATTTTACGCTCTATAACTTTCCGCATATCTGAAAAATGCGCCGGCCAGAGTGCAGTATATCTGAACAATTCTCAAGTCGGTCAATTGCAAGGGTTCACACAGAAGATACTCCTCCTTGACCTCAAAATATTCCAAGTACCCAAGGCGTATAGAGTTCAACATTGAAAATTACTCTTCTTCATGGGTCGATTCAAAGTTCATCCAGAATCCAGTCTGAATATTTCGTCTATAGTTCGAGATGGCGACTCAGTTTTTGACAGCCATTTCTCGCCCTATTCCAAGGGATTTTCGAGAAATCATTCTTGAAGACGATGGTCTGAACAAGGATTCTGTTTATCAGAAGTAAACAGTTCAAAATTCTACGTTGTTTCTCATTCCTAACAGCAGGACAGTTCGAACACTCGACTGCTAAGCGGCTTCCTGCGCATCCTTAGTTATGCGTAAAATATAGGACATGACCTAACACTCTTTCTAACAGAGTCGGCATAAAGTATCAGACGTGTCGAAGCTACACATATTCAGACTTTACAGCAAAATATGGCAAGATGATCATATGCACAGAAGAAGACGATTTTATTAAAATTAAAAGCATGATTACATATGAGGGAAATCTAGTCTACAAGGGTTTTTATTTATTTTCATGATTACACATGAGGGAAATCTCGTCTACAAAGGACTTCCTTATCGTCGTCTGAATATCGCGCCCAGAATCTGTTCTGCCAGGTTCTCACATGGGAAAAATTCTTTATCCATCTTCTCCAGCAGTCAGTCGGTGATCGCAAACCGACTGACATATGATCAATGGCGGGAGGATACAAAATTGGGCCTGCTTAAATTATGCAGACCTATCCTCCAATACGAGAAAGCAGGGTAAATCTGCTTTCCTGCGTCCAGCGCCATGACAGATTGAGTTGAGATATTTCACCCAACTCAATCTCGGACAGCAGCTAGTTTGTCTGCTCTCGTCCGCAGGTATCAGGAGAAGATACAGCTTGCAAGCTGTATGGTCTAATACGACCCTTCCTCTCTTCGGAAGAACCGCCATACAAAGTTGCTGATTATCCCGAGCAAAAGAGGCTATGATATCCTTCTATGATCCATCATTGCAGAGGACATTTGCTTAAAGACGCCATCTTTTTCGGCTCCTTACATGCTGGAAGAACATGGTCTCCTTCTTTCTCAAGTCGACCCGATGAACTCCGGGCATCATCTCTGTATGGTAAAGGAAATATAGGAAGAACAGGTTAACTCCTCAGCCTTTTTATAGGCGAAAGAGATTACACCGATCCCCAATAACTCTGCCATAAAGTCAGCCTTGAAAGAACGTATCAAACTTGACCGTTTCAGGCTCCATTCAGAGCATTTCAAATTACGAGGAACGGTTCATGCTTCATTCAAAGCATTTCAAATTACGAGGAATTTAAAAGCTTTGAAGAGGGTCTTGTAGAAGCATAAAAAATACGTTGGATATCTCTACTCAGCATGTTGATACATGGCAGCGTAAACAGAGGACCTCAAAGCCATCAACGTACAATAGAGCTTTTTCCGCTGAGCACAGCATAAAATATAAAGCTCAAGGACCATCCGCATAATACAGTATGACCAGGCTGCTTCAGCGTAAAAAGGGTGCTACATCGCCTTTATGGCGTAAAACTCATCCGCTTTCAATGCAGCATTGAAGTGTACAAGGAACGCTTCGTATTCTTCGAAATGAACCTGTCAGATCATGCAATGAACCTGACGTCTGGACTCCTGACAAAGAGTACTGCACGACTACCCAGGCGACGGCTATAATGATGGCGCGGCACTGCAACCCAGGCTGTCATATACTGCCATTTCCTTGGCGTAGACCACTTTTACACATACAAAGGAATACGCCGCCTAGTTTTACACAGGCAGATGTGAGTTGTTTACGCTCCGCAGAAGACAAACAGCCTGCCACGTCAAAAGCTGCTCTTCATACAGGGCTTGAGGCACGTCTCTGCATTTAATGCGCAGAGCGGTGACAGGTTCTCAGGGCACGTCTCTGTATTTAATGCGTCGAATACTGACAGATGCCCGAGGCACGTCTCTGCATTTTATGCGCAGAAGGATGACAGACCTTCAAAACACGCCTCTGCATTTAATGCACAAGATAATGGCGGATCTCTGTATTTAATGCAGGAGATTTGATTAAATGTCACCAAACCGTCGTCTAGTGACATTCCCTTTGCACAAACTGCTCTTATGCATACAAGGGGATACGCTGCCTAGTTTTACACATGCAGACGTGAGCTTCTTACGCTCTGCAGTAGGCCAACAAACTGCCACGACAGCAGTTACTCTTCATACAGGATTCGAGGCGCGTATCTGCATTTAATGCGCAGAATGATGGCGAATCTTAAAGACAAGCCTCTGCATTTAATGCGCAGGATGGGGGCAGATCTCTGTATTTAATGCAAGAGATCTGATTATATCACTAAGAGCCGTAATTTCGGCTAAAATGTCCATATTATCTCGGCTTCTACGCCTACTCGGCCTCTATGACCACTCGGCTTCTACACCCACTCGACCTCTATGACCACTCGGCTTCTACGCCCACTCGGCTCCTACTCATACTCGGCTCCTACGCCTACTCGGCTTCTATGCCTACTTGGCTTCTACGCCATGGTGACAGTTATTGGCTTCTACGCTAACCACTTCTACACAAAGGATAACTACCTACGTGGCTTCTACGCGTGATCTTCGCAGCAGATATACGCGTTATCCCTTAGTTGGACACGCATCACATGCTCACTCAAAAGGTCATCTATACGCAGGCATTGGTTATTTTAACCGTCGTGTAAAAGGGTGATATACTTTCCACTACTCGGTTTTTACACCGACTGAGTGGTCACTGTCACTAAAACTCTATAAATAGAGACCTCTATTGACAGAGGTAAAAGGTCGCAAAAATTAAAGATCAAACGATCGGAAATTGGTCAAGGAATCCAGTATCAGATCCAAGGTCGACAATTTGGAGGAAAGAAGGAGGAGAGAAAACGGTCGAGAGAGAGAGAAGAATCCAGAGCTCAGGCAAAGAGAAGAGATCGACGACTTTGGCATCGGGCATCTACCCTCTTTAGCAACCTTCGAAGCTGCTTTCTGTCTTCTATGGCATTTCTTCATTATCGTGTGGTCCAAGGGCCAAAGTGATCGACTGCAGATCAGACTCCTATAGCAATATTTACCCAGATTAAATAAATTGTACTCGACATCCTCGTATAGGATTAAATTGTACAATCTTGTTTGTAAACACAGAAGAAGGGCGGGTTTTCGTATAAGACCTCGTTTCCATATATTATCTTTTTATTTATTTTATCAGACAACAACAAGGAATTGAGGGATACAAACCCTCGGGCAGTGGCAGTGTATCAGGAGATAATATGCCATTACCTTGCTTGTACCACTTTCTATCAGGAGCCGTCTGATTTAGCTCACACCAACAAGTGGTCATCCTATCTCTTCTTTTATCAGGCCAGAGATGCTAAGCCAGACAAAGTTGTGGATAGCAGAGATAAGCCCTTGAATCTTCTGAGCGTGCTTACTGCTCAAACGGTCGATGATCTTATTGAAGAATCTGGGGCTTCAGATCATGTTCTCGATGAGGAGATAGGGGGTTAACATGTAGGCACTAAAGCCTACAGTTATATGAGGCATTGTCGCAAGCCTCTGTCAAGGGAAGCTCAACTGGCTTGCTTCCTCTCTGTATGGTTACGCCGATTGGTAGTACCAGGCATCGCATCTGCAGATCGCATTCATCATAACACCTTATGGCCTGCAGTGCATTTGGTATTTGGGGCAAGACTGGGCCTGCTCTCTGCCATGGTATGCCGGATACAAGCAGGCCTGAGGGCCCTTACTGATGGGCTGTTCGCGGATGAAACACGACGTGAAGGATTTCCTAGAGTGGAGTTACCATTCCTATATCTGATGGGATGGTTAATCCTTCATAACCCCAGGGTGATGTCTCTCGGCTCTGCCAGTAGTTCGTGAAATAATTTCTTGTTGAATTATAAGAATTTCACTTGGAACGTGACCACCGTCGTAGACTGTCGGCGAGTATTAAATTTTTCTCATAGCTGGAAGCTCTTCTGTATCGTCCCCACTGTACATATCAATCAACAGGAGATGAAACTTCAAGATGCAGGCCAAGGGAGGACTATTCTTTCATCTGAAGTCTTTTATTGGTTGGTCTGCATTAGACCTTCTTATCTGCTGTACAGGAGTGAGGACCACTGCTATCTAGAGCCGTATCTGCCTAGCCGATTTGCCAGGTAATTTGGGTACGACCAGTTGCATGTGGGGAATGCTATCACCAGCTTCAAGTTCAGAAGGGGACTTATCGACGGAGCGAGAGGATGGCGGTACTTCATGATGGGTTGTACTAGAGCAACTTTTACCGTGCCCACGACTTCTCTCTCCATGGAGTTGCGCATGCTTCATTCATACGCCCAATTTTATGCATCTATTAATACCTTCCATCGTGATTTTGATGTGCATGGAAGTTTTAGGATGCCCTCTCGTAAATCCACTGGAAGAGAGGAGGTCCCATCAGTCTTCTCTGACGAGGGCGAAGACCCTGTCGGTCCAGACGAATTTTTGTTGACGATACCAAGAGGCCTAATAGCTCCGCCTGCAGAGCCTCTTGTTATCCCCAGTAAGCGAAGGGCTCCTACTCTGAAAGAGCCTTCCCCTCACAAGAAAAAGAAGACTGTCAGTGGTCCTACCAGGACTTCCAGCCATGAGTCTCCTAAGAGTAAGCTTGTTGTTTCTCCGGTCGGGGATGATCCTTTGATTAGAGGTCCCTTGCCTTTTAGAGAGGGAACCTCTACAGTTCCGGCTGACAGTGCCGGAGATTCTTTACTCGAGACTGCTGTTGTTACTACCGCTATTGGTAGTGCAGTGAGGTCACCTTTGAGGCCGAGCGCATTAAGGATATCTTTATCTAGACTAATAATGGGTTCAGCCCCTTCTTCATCTGTAAGTATTTCCAGCAAGATTTCCCCTGATGAACCCCGATTGGATCTTGGTGAAGACTGGGAAGACTACCCTCAGACGTTATTTGGTGCGCCCTCTTCTCCTGGTATGACAGCTCGTTTAGCATCATTAAGAAATGATTTAGCTGTACTGGCTGCGGACGTGACATATATACCATCAGCCATGGGTAAATATTGTCTTTACGCCTCTTTTAGAAAAATTAACATCAGGTTGATATTAATTTTCTCTTGTCTTCTTTTCAGGGAAAGACATCTACGGGGAGGGCAGCGTCGACGCAACCTTCGGCTTTGTTGCAGCTCCCACCGATGAAATGGCGATGCTCGACCTTGAAGAGGCAACATTTTCAGGTGTTGGCTCGCCCAATACAGTCCCGATATCTTCAGAGAAGGATGAACCTGTCATCACGACTATGCCTCCTTTATTGAGTACGCCAGCCACTTCGACCGTTGTTAGTGCCTCTACTTTTGTCGTGCCCTCTGTTGAAGCAACGACTGTGACGACACCCTCTGCAATCGTTCCTGGAAGGGGATTCACCGATATCGCAGCTACTCCCAGCGTCCATTCGTATTTTAACATGCTAGTTGAACAATTTACTAGCATATTCTATGTCACTTTAAAATCGTTGATATCCATGGTGCTGGAGAAGAATCTGGGCTTTGATGCTCTGAAGATGTCCTCCAATCTCACCATAGCGTAGATTAGAAATTTTGATGACGCTGGACGAGCTGATGCTCTGGAGAAAATAGTTAATGGTTTGGAACAACCTATTAACAATTATTTGCAATTATCTCGAGACAATGTCGATGATATGATTCAAGTTGAGTATGAGTCCTTGACTGTGAGGCTTATTGGGAAGATAGAAACTCTGAGCAAATCCATCGAGGCACAGCAGCAAGAGATGAATGAAGAGCATGCCGTATTGGGGTATGTCGTTCCCCAGCTGGCTAAGTGCGAGGCCAAATATGAGGAAGAGGCAGTGAGGGTCCGCAAATTGGAAGATGAACTCGCTCAGGCAAAGAAGAGGGCTCTCGCTTCATTGGCAGCTTGAGATGTATTGAAGGACCGAATGGAAGCGGCTCAGCAGAACTTGGCACATGCGGGTGTCATCCACGCAGGTTTTGTACATGCTCGGTCTGAACTGTCTGCCTTGAACAATGAGGAGGCAAGGTTGGAGCGGGCTCGCGCTAATGTCTTGAACTCTAGGAATGAGAGGATGGTCGCTCTGGCGCAGCAGATCCGTGATTTGACTGCTCCTCCCCAATGGTGTACTTTTTGCTTTTATATGTAACTTGCTCTTCCTGGAGATAATAAAGAGACTTTATCTGACTTTAGTGGACCTATCATTTTTGGAATATAAATGATAGGCTAGGGTGAAAGTGATATCAGAGGTAATATGGACGTGATATCCCTTCGGTAAGCTTCAGTTGGATATATCTATTCAAAAGTTATATGGACATGATAGAATATGATCCAACTAAATTTGTGTACAAAATACTATCAGAGGTAATATGGACGTGATAGGTTTTGAAGTTCCAAATTAGTTAAACATATCTATTCAGAGGTCATAAGAACATGATAGAATATGCTCCAACTAAAATTTGTGCATAGTATCGTCAGAATAAGATCTTAACCATACTCCGCTTAAGCAAGGAAGATTAAGCATAGTACTTCTTCAGGAATTTGCCATTGATAGGAGCCATTATCAGATCTCCGTTAGGCTTGGCTAATCTGTAAGCACCATTTGAAAACGGCGTTTCAATCATATAAGGGCCCTCCCATTTGGGCTAAAATTTACCCTTACTCTTGTGTGTAATGATCATTGGCCTTTTCACAGCTAGAACTAGCTCGCCAACTTTGAACACTCTCTCCTTCACTTTTCGATTAAAAGCTCTGGAGATGCGCGCCTGGTAGAATGCAATACGCTATTGAGCTTGGAAGCGTTTCTCGTCTAATCCTTCTAGCTTTTGGAGCCGTAGTCGATCATTATTTTCCTGAGTCAACTCATTATCTACTGCTATTCTGAGTGATGGAATTTGGATTTCAATAGGGAGAACTGCTTCACACCCGTAGACTAATGAGAATAGGGTACAACCCATCGGTGTTCGTACCGTTGTGCGGTATGCCCAGAGGCATTCTCCTAGCTTCTCGTTCCAATCTCTTTTGTTCGAAGAGACGAACTTCTTCAGGAGTTTGATAATGGTTTTGTTGAAAGCTTCCGCCAAACCATTAGCAGCAGGATTGTATGCCATAGAGGCCATATTTTGTATCCGATTCTTATCGCAAAATTGGTGAAATGCATGACTAATGAATTGAGGCCCGTTGTCATGAATTATCCTTTGGGGTATCCCAAAGCGATAAATGACATGATGCTTGATGAAGCTGATCACATTGGATGTCTTCACCTCGGCAAGAGGGATCGTCTCTGCCCATTTGGAGAAATAATCTGTGATGGCCAATATGAACCGATGACCTCTGGAAAATGACGGGTGAATAGGACCAATGATGTTCATACCCCATGCTTCAAAAGGCCAGGATATAATCATAGGATATAAATGTTCAAAAGGATGATGTATAAAATCTGCATGGACTTGACAGGCCTTGCATTGTCTTGAATATTTTACTGCATATGCGATCATAGTAGGCCAGTAGTAGCCCATTCTCCTGATATGATCCTGTAACTTAGGACCGGGTTGATGTGCTCCACATACACCGTCGTGAGCTTCTCGGATAACCCGCTTTGCATCATCGTCGGAGAGACATCGTAATAGTAGTCCATCGTATGTTCGGCGATATAGACATTGTGAAGACGCATCAAAATAGAAGCGTAATGATCGTCTTTTGATGGATACTTCTTCTTTAGGGTCCTCTGGTAAGATTTTGTATGCCACGAAATCTATAAAGGGACTTCTCCAGTCTCTTTTGGGAGGATCCGTGTTTACAGTGTAGCTGTGTTCTATATGAAAGTTATTTTTCACACAGAATAGATCTCTGTTGAGAAGAATGACTGAATTCTGTCTCCTTATAGGAATAGCTAGATCTGCAGCTAGACTGGCCAGGGCATCAGCTTCCAAATTTTGAGATCGAGGTACATGCTCTAGGAAGAACCCTTTAAAAGACATGGCTATCTCGATCGTTGCTTGATGATAAGGAATGAGGTCTGGATTACGGACTTTATATATTCCTCTGACTTGATTGACGATCAGCAGAGAATCACCGAAAGCTTCCAGATATTCGACGTCCAATTCTTTAGCGACTTGGAGTCCGATGAGTAGGGCATTATATTCTGCCATATTATTAGAGCAAGGCTCGCTGAGAGAATATGCCCGATAGATGACGAGTTTATCAGGAGTGACCAGGACAATTCCTACTCCTGAAACCACGTTTCCCCTAGGACCAGTCCTGGAGGCATCATCGAAGAATAGCTGCCATGTATCACTTTCCATTGTGAAATTATATTCTGTAACTTCGTCGAGAATGTCCTCGTATAATCTGGAGGTTTCTGAAATCGGATGAGCAGCTAGGAAATCAGCCAAGGCTTGGACTTTGATAGACTTCTGAGGGACGTACACCATATCATATGGTGTTAATAACATCGCCCAAGTCTTGAGTCGGGAATTAAGAACACTTGGCTTGTTCATCAATACCCGAAGATGATTAATCCTAGAGATGATATGAATAGTCTGGCCTATGACGTAAAGTCGCATCTTCTGAATAGCGAACATTAGGGCCAAGCATTCTTTTTTCCACTGGATTATACCGGTGTTCAGCTCCGATCATCATCCTGCTTTAATAGTAGATAGCCTGTTCATGACCCTCATCCTTCTTCTGTGCGAGAAAAGCTCCCAAAGAATGATCCATTGCTCGAACATACAGCAAAAATGGTCTTCCTATAACAGGAGGCACCAAAACTGGAGGATTAGTGAGGTATCATTTGATATCATTAAACGCTTGCTGACAGGCTTCGTCCCATATGAAGGATACACCTTTCTTCATGAGGCGAGAAAAAGGCTGACATCTCCCAGAGAGGTTGGATATGAATCTCCGAATATAGGCTAGACGACCTTAAAATCTCCTGAGTTCTCTCAGATTACGGGGAGGATGCATCTCTAGGATAGCCTTTACTTTATCAGGATCGACTTGAATGCCATTAGCAGTAATGACAAATCCCAGGAATTTGCCACTGGATACACCAAGAAAGGACTTTGTAGGATTCATTTTGAGTTGATGTTGGCGTATCAACTCGAACACTGTCTTCAAGTCTTGGATATGATTATCCTTGAGGCAGCTTTTGACAGCAATATCGTCTACATAACATTCTACTATTTTGCGTAAATGCTCA
The DNA here is from genome assembly GCA_036927795.1 of Iris macrosiphon. Taxonomy (NCBI): domain Eukaryota; kingdom Viridiplantae; phylum Streptophyta; class Magnoliopsida; order Asparagales; family Iridaceae; genus Iris; species Iris macrosiphon. Next base: position 87,608,786 of record JAYESA010000005.1, read on the forward strand.
TGGAATATGTTACTCATGGCTCGCTGATACGTAGCTCCGGTATTCTTTAGTCCGAAGGGCATGACCGTATAGCAATATACCCCCAATGGTGTCCGAAAGGCAGTATGCTTTTCATCTTCAGGATTTATCTTAATTTGATTGTATCCTAAAAATCCGTCCATGAAAGACATGCGTTCGAAACCACAGGTATTGTCAATCATGACATCCGTGATGGGAAGGGGGAACTCATCCTTGGGGCAGGCTGCATTCAGATCTCGGTAATCGATGCAAACACGCACTTTCCTATTTTTCTTCATGACTAGGACAACATTGGCGACCCAGTCAGGATATTGTTCTTCCTAGATGAAGCCACAGGCTATCAGCTTCTTGATTTCAGCTTCGATGGCATCCATCATGTCCGGGCGGAACCGGCGTTGATGTTGCTTCACAGGCTTCGAATTGGGCAGTATATTGAGCTTATGAGTAGCCACTTTTGGATCAAGACCTGGCATATCCTCATAATTCTATGTAAAGACATCGATATATTCTTTTATCAGCTGGATTATTTCTTCCCTTTCTTCTTCGGAAAGATTGTTACTGATAAATATTGGCTTTAGTAAAATTTTATCCCCAACATCAATTTGGATAACTTTATCTTCAGTGGACGGTTCTCTCTGCTCGAACCTGAGTTCCCATTATGTATCTATTTGCTATGCCCAAGAGTCATTCTCAAACGGTTCAGATTCTTGTTCGTCTGCTTCAAGAGAATCTGTCAATACCATATTTACTGATGATGCTCGTTCGAGATCAGCATGTGAGCCGGAGGACGATGAGCTATCTTGAGAAGAGAAAAAGATATCCTCACTTGACTCAGAAGTTGCAAAGGAAGTGGTATATCCTAACCCAAAATGAGTTCATTGACAGTAGGGATCACCGTGCAACGGCATTCGCCTGCCTTTCCCGTAGTTAAGGCCTGGTTTTAACTTCAGATCATAACCCATACTTTGTATAATCTTTAAAGCTTGCGGACTATATCTGTGAACTTGCATTTTGCCAGCATCGAACTCGTGGGAGTCTTCTTGTACAGTCGGTCTGTTGTGCCTGCGACCGAAGACTATTGGATGATGATTGCTGCGAGTAGGCGGGATAATAAAGATAGAATCTTCATGTGGCCCATATGTCGCGATGACGTTAGATGTTGATTCTACTTCCCACATATACGGATGATAGAAATCTATAGCTTCCAAGAATTTTTGTGCTATAGATTCTATATCGTTATGGGGCGAGGATTCCTGATTTGGAATTTAAGCGTCAATATACTGGAAAAGTGGATCTTTATTATCGTCAGAAACCACGTTCCTGGTTGTATTTACATCGGTCGGCTGTTTATTACGCCGGAGATTGATGACCAAATGTGGAGGTTTCTGGTTTAAAGTGATCACTATGGGATTACTTCCTCCTCCTGATTTGGTTTTGTTCAAGTGGATAGCCATGGGTTCCATGACTTTCGGACGAGTGGTCCGCCCTTTCACCTTGATTGACAGAGGTTGCTCGGCAGAGGGTTCTTCTGGCTCCCGGTGGGATTCCTCCTCTGTCTTGCCTGACACCTCCTTCATGTAGTCTTGGGTGTACAATATGGCATCGGAGTAGTAGGATTCTACTCCTTTGAATGGGTTAAGGTCAGCAAACTCTGTCTTTACTGTTCCTTGGGCATCTACATATTTGAAGCATTGATGTAGGATTGAAGGAACAATGTTATGATCATGGATCCATGGTCTGCCCAGCAGAATATTGTAGGACACTTCTGAATCAATGACATAGCATGTAGCCACTGATCTAAGGTCCCCAATCTGGATCCTCAGACGAATCTTCCCCAACGGCTTACTTTTCCTGGCGTTGAAGCCCACGATTGTAGTGGTGGTGTAAGCCAGTTCGCTGGTAGGAATCCTCAGTGGTCTGAGCAGACTATGAGGGATGATGTTGATCGATGATCCCGGATCTATATGAATCCGGTCTACCTACATGGAACCGACATATCCGGTGTAATAGAGGGGTCTGTCATGCCTGTTATGTTTTAACAACATGTCATCTTGAGTAAAAGTGATGTTGGGGACCACTTCCATCACACTATGGCATTGAGGACATGCCACAGGTTCTTTATCGGGGGATTTGAGCTGAGTTAAGCATGCATCTGCCTGCATTAACGCTTCACTCAAGGCTTGACGAGTGTCTTTAGATAGCCTTAGGAGCTCAAAAATGGATAATCTGGCTGGTGTATTAGGTAACTGGGCCAGGATATCGAAGTTATATGGCTTCTCCAAACCTTTGTTTTGAATATTCTTCAAAGGTTTATCAAAGCGCACTTCTTTTTGCTTACCCTTGTCCGCCGAAGTTGGTCTAGAAGGACCTGCCTCTGGTATGACAGGTTCAGGTTCTGGAAGTTTGGCAGCTGAAGTGTCTGTCGATGCATCTTCATGACTTGCTCCATAGTCCTTGAGGTAGGCTTTCCCTGACCGGGTCCAGTAGCCAAAGCCTCTTCTTCTGATGTCGAAGATATCGCAACCATATGACATGGTCTACGCTTCGAGTTCTTTTTAGACTTAGCCTTAGCAGCTTGAGTCTCTTCCTCGATCTCTGACACCAAATCTGGATGTACCCACATAACCTTGCCACGTTGGATAGTTAGGGGTACCAGGTCATGATTTTGACCCCTAGCTGGAGGGAGATTAACAATGTTCATCATTGTCCAAGAAATAGGTACAACACCATCCGGAACTTCTTTATGAGGCAGATTGCCGAATTGGAGAGAGATCATGTTGGTAGTGACCGTCTTCTCGCTATTGCACAGAGTGATGGCCTTAGCGTCGATCAACTCCTAGATTTTTCTTTTTAGTACATAACACACCTTTTTCGGGTGATGTATGTACCTATGGAAAATGCAGTACTTCGGGTTATTGGTACTGCTGACTTCATTAGGCCGCTTTACCTCTGGGAGGGTAATCTTGCCACTTTTGACTAGACACTCGAATATGCTCGGAATATTATCGTCGTCAAAAGAATATACTTCAATGGGCCTGGAAGTCCCAGGTTTTGTCTGTGTGGTTGCCGCAGTATTTTGCTTGGACGTATTGATCGCCAGAGCTTCTTTTCCTTTGGAACCAAGAGGATGGTCGATGTTGGAGGATGACCTCTTGCCTCTATCAGAGGTAGATATCAAAATTCTATTATCATGCGCCTTCCGACTGTTGTCTTCAGCAGCTACCGCTGAGATGATAAACGAGGGCCAATCATAGAACTGATATGGTCCTGTGAACACTGAGATCACCGAAAGAAGATTCTTCCTACAAATGTCCACCAATGCCGAGTCTGAAACTCCAGGAGGTATTTGCAAAGTGGCTTGACAAAAATGTTCGATGAAAGTGCAAACATTCTTTTTCTCTTTCTGCTTTACTTCGATGAGAGAGGATATAGACATGTCTATCCCTCCTTCGTAGAATCGCACGAAGAAAAAAGTCTTAAAATCTTCAAAGGAAGTAATGCAGTTATCCGCAAGACTACGGTACCGCTGATAAGCCACTCCCGAGAGATAGCCTTTGAACACTCGAGTGAGAAGGGCATCATTCCCTTGCAATAACACCGTCATCATGCTGAAGTAGTTCATGTACTGGCTCGGTGATGTCTTTCCCTCAAACAAAGCCTTCGCCTGTGGTTTGTATTTAGGAGGGAACGGGATCTTATCCCAGATAGCTGGGTAAGGCTGGTTGATTTCCAGTTTCTTGAGCTGATCCTTATGCTTCAAAGCATCAAATTAGGCTTTCAATTCCCGCACTGCCTGCATCGGATCTTCGGCTAGTAAAGGGACTGTAGAGTGGTGAGAGATCGGTTGTATTATAACTCCAACATGAGGCAATACATTCTCCGAGTTAGGAAGTGGAGGAGCTGCTGACTCTTGATTTAGAGCAGGCTCCTGGTTCGCATTGGATGGTGGTAAGTCCACCCCCACACGTATTTGAGTCAGAGGGACCGATGCTTGAGCTATAGCAGTTGTGTGTTGAGTCAGCATCATCTGGTGCATATTCTCTATCATGGACTGCATCTCTTTCAAAGATGTCTCCAACACAGCGATGCATTGCTCAGTACTTCCTGATGCGAAAGCCTCTTCGCGTTCGTCTCCAATGGCATAGACTCCTATTTCTCTGGATGTCATTGAAGGGTTAGTATAGGTCTCTGTAGAGATTGACTCTATACTTTCAGCATCTGATTCGGGAAACTGGCGACCCCAGTGTTGGAATCAGAAGAATACGAAGCCGGTTGTCGTGACCTCGAACGAGTGTTTCGGAACACCCCAGCTTCAGTGTTCTCAAGGAGTTTGTCGAATCTTCTTTGGCTTGGACTTCTAGAGGGATGACGTCTTAAATTTGACCTTCCTCTAGGAACGTGTGAAGCCATGTTCACTGATGCAAATGTAGGCTCTTCTTCTTGGAAAGACAAAGAGTAGTTCAACCGATCGAAAACTGACCGTTTTGCCTTAGAACAGCAATAATTAACTACAACCTTGTGACTATTACAACAATGCTCCCTAACGGATGTAATAGACATGTTGGAAGATCCCCTATCTTTGCGCTTTTGGATCAGGAATTCACGCAAGTTAGGAGAAGAAGAAGAAGGCTTGTTCCTCCTGTCTACATCAGTTGGAATGCGGATATTGGAAACCATAACTCTCTCCCTGCCACCCGTATACAGCAGTTCAGCCATGTGAGTAGCACATGATCCACGAGGAGCGTATCTATCTGCAAACTGGGTCTTCTTTACGCTGAGGGGCTTGACCTGGCGTAGTCTAGAATTTTGTTCAGGTTGGCGTAAGATTAAGGAAGTCCTCAATCGGCCATCAGCTTCTCGCATAATCTGGAGAGCGGGCAGATTCTTCTCTTGATGGCATAAAGGCCGAGAGGTTGGGAAATTTGCCACTTGTTTTCTCTTGCGGTGATTGCAAGGACCATCTGCTTTTCCATGGAGGACAGATGTATTTTTACGCATTAAGCACGTTTGGAATTTCTGAATTGGCGCTGAGGCATTATCAGAAATTTTGTCTGCCACGTCACAGACAGGAGACGGAGTTTTATGCATAGAGCACGGAGTAGACTTCTGGATTAGCACTGAGACATTGCCAGAAGTTTTGTCTGCCACGTCACAGACGGAAGACGGAGTTTTACGCGTAGAGCGCGGAGTAGACTTCTGGATTAGCACTGAGGCATTGCCAGAAGTTTGGTCTGCCACGTCACAGACGGGAGACGTAGTTTTATGCGCAGAGCGCGGAGGTTGCGATGCTACAACCTTGTTGGTCGGAGTAAGAGGGTCCGCAGGAATGGCAGAGGATGTCCGAGGCATCCATACTTTACGTAATTTCCTGTTGTCTTGGACAGAGAGGGAATGGGAGCTACCCCCAGCTTGAAGCATGTCTTCGTAAGCCGATTGATCGAATTGGATGACAAAGGTCTTCTTCATTGATCCTACGGATACAACATCGTGTTGAGCAGTGGCTTCCTCGTCAGATGAGAAAGTAGTCCTCAACAGAGTCGTCATCTTGTGTTTGATAATAAACGAAAGAAATGAAACTAGGTTTATACGAAACCCTTTCTTTGGTTTACAAACAAGAAAAAGAAAGTACAATTAATCCTATACGAGGATACTAAGTACAAAAATTTGATTCTGGGGAATATTGCTATAGGAGTCTGATCTGCGATCGATCACTTTGTCCCTTGGACCACATGATGACGAAGAAGTGTTGTAGAAGAAGGAGAAGCTTCAAATATAGCAAGAGGGAGTGGATGCTCGATGCCAAAATCGTCAATCACTACTCTCTGTCTGTGCTCTGGATTCTTCTCTCTCTCAAAAATCAATTTTCGACCCTCGACCTCTGTCAATAGAGGTCTCTATTTATAGAGTCCAATTGTCGTAACCGTCCAATCGGCGTAGAAGACAAACAGTGGAGAGTGGGGCGCTCTTTACGCGGCGGTTATGATAACTGCTACCTATGTCTAAATTGATCTCTCGACTCTGCGTGTGACGCGTGTCCCATTATGAGGTAACGCGTATAACTGCTGCGAAGATCATGACATGCAAGCCACATGGGTAACTGCCCCTTGCGTAGAGATGGTTGGCATAAAAGCCAAATACTGTCTCGTTGGCGTAAAAGCCAAATAGCTGTTCTGATGGCGTAGAAGCCAAGTAGCTGTCATGTTGGCATAGAAGCCAAAATAGGCGTAGAAGCCGAATAATTATCAGGTCGGCATAGAAGCCAAGTAGGCGTAGAAGCCTAGTAGTTGTCAGGTTAAAATAGAAGCCAAGTAGGCGTAGAAGCCCAGTAGTTGTCAAGTTGGCATAGAAGCCAAGTAGGCGTAGAAGCCTGATGCTTTGTAAATATAGCCTAATTTGGCGTATTTTGAGGAGATAGCGTACAGCGTGCTCATGTAGCTAAAAATAGCCAGGTCGGCGTAATGTGCGGGGATGATCATGTGGACGTATTAGCCATAATTATAGCTCAGCCAGTCTTCGAAAGTAGAACCAAATCTCGTGCATTAAATGCAGAGATCTGCCCCCCATCACGCGCATTAACTGCAGAGACGTGTCTCGAGCTCTGTACGAAGAGCAGCTTTTGACGTGGCGGTTCATTTCGTCTCCTGCTGAGCGTAAAAGCTCACAACTGCCTGTGTAAAACTAGGCAGCGTATTCCTTGAATGCGTAAATGATGTCTTATATCAAGGGTTATGTCACTAGATGACAGTCTAGAATTCTGTGCAGAATTATCATAACAGCCGTCCTCTCGGTCGTCGTATTGTACTCTTTGTCAGGGGTCAGGTTTACTGCATGATCTTACAGGTTCGTTCGAGGAATACGAAGAGTTTCTCATACAACTATCCACTGCATTAAAAGCGAGCAAGTTTTACGCAAAAGTGGCAATATAACAACCTTTTTACGCCTAAGCAGTCTGGAAATACTGCATTACGCGGGTTGTTCTGGAGCTATACTTTACGCTGAAGAAGCCCTGTTGTAAGCTGATGGCTCTGAAGTCATGTCTTACGCCACCCAGTGCTGGAGCTCTGTTTTATGCGGGCTTCCTGCATGTTGAGGGTTTTACGCGTATTATTCCCTAACGTATTTTTTATGCTTCTACAGCAGCTTGTCATAATGATAGCTAAGTATATGTAATAAAGTCTATGTCACAAATCCTGTAACCTATACAGAATTACCATAAATATCTCAGGAAGATTCTGTCTTATGAACAGTGTCAAGTGTCCTATGGTATGACGTACTTGGTAATGCAAGCACGAAAATGTATAGGGTCGCGAATCTCTAGGTGACGTTACACAACTCTGCGTACGGTGTTGACACCCGAATCTTATTCGGACATTAAGTAATGTCATACGGTCCTAGGTTGAACAGACACATCATATAAATAAATCAAGAGAATATTATGTAGTAAGTACTACAAGATTGACAAGGTACACTTGCTTGGGTTTGAATTCCAACAGTTGCTCCAGTTACAGTGGGATCTACAAGTACTCCTCCAGATACTGAAATAAATACTACCATAATGCTCAGAAGATATAAATTATCAAGGATTGCCTGTCCATAAGTCCAATTTGGACACAGGGGCAAAATTGACAGTTTTTGGTCAAAGCGGATCCATATGTGGCCCACTTCGCACCAAAAAATGTGCCAGAGACACAGTTCTCCAAATTCGTCAAACTTAGTGTCTACAAGTCCAGAACGACGATACAAACCCAACAGAATGTCCAGAACTGAATTCCGATGAGCCGATCACAAAATCGCCCGTCAAGTGGAGCCGTAGGGCCCACGATACAGGATTTTGTCAACGTTCTCATAATCGCACCAAACTTGGATCACAGGACCAGCGTATTGCTATGAGTTCGATGGCATAAGTTTAGTTTTGAAACGACGAGCATACACAATGTTACAATAAGTTTCATAATAGGGCCGATCGGGGCGTTGTCGACGGATACGCGTTGATTCCGGTGTGCACGTACATCCAAATCAATTTCTGCTAAATCCTGCACATCCGTATTGACGGTGCGCACCATTTGGTGAAATTCGTACACGACCAAGTCGCCTCGTTTAGTGGAGCGCACCCAGTTCGAGAAAATTTTAGGTTTTGAATAACTAAGTTTTTGGTCAATTTTACCCTCGAAATAATTATAATCTACAACATAATAAAATAAACTATTTATAGGGTTTAAATCTTGGTTATACTATCTAATTAACTGTTCAAGCAAATTTTAGAATTATTAAACAGGTTGCACGCAAAACGGTCGTGAACTTGTGAGTTCAGGACCAATTTCTGAATTTCAGAAATAGGGTTTTTTTTCCTGTTTTTGCGTCGCAGTTTGCGACCGACACAGGTCACGATACCCTGAACTGATTGCATGGGTTTCAATAAAGTTACACAGTGAATGAGTCACAGCAGACTGTTCAAAAATTGGCGCGACTAGGAAAGAGAAATTTTTACCTGAACATGGGTCGGTAATGACTCTTCTGTGCGTACGTGCGAGGTGACACTGCGCTGCGACTGCGGGTCTTCAGAGTCATCGGGGTTCTGGGCAAAGACGTTTCCGGAGAGCTCGGAGTGGCCGTCCGTGGAGAAGTCGGTGGTGGCTCATAGAGAGGCGGAGGTGGCGGTGTGGTGGAGTCGGTGGCCGGGTCGGGCTTTGGGTTGCGACGGAGGGATCTGTGATGGCGGTGGCGTCGTCGAAGGTCGGGGTGGCCGAAGTGGCGATGCTGGTGGTTGACGGGGACAGCGGGGGTTCATCGGAGGCCGCGGCGGAGGAAGAAGCAGCGGAGGAGTGGTGGTGGCAGCGGTGGGGATCGGCTCAGGTTCGTCGGGTTTTATAGAGCTGGGTCGGTCGGCCGGTCGTTTGGGGAGGAGAAAGGTCGGCGGGGAGTCAGAGTGGCGGTGGCGGCGCTTAAGGAAGTGAAGGGTCGCGGCAGAAGACGGAGCGGCAGGCGGTGAACGACAGAGAGGGGAGGCTGAGAGTCGGGGGTTATTTGGTTACTATAGCGGGCGGGTTGGCGGGTTCGGGTCAGTTTCTGGGTTCGGGTCCGGATCCGACCCGACCCATTAAGGTTTGGGTTTAAATAGGGTTTGGGTTGGTTTATTTAGTCTTGGTCTGGTTCGGTTCAGGTTGGTCTAATCCGGTTTGTTTTGGTTTTTTAAAAACTATATTTTTGGCCATTTAAAAATAGTTTCTAGGTCCAATAAATTCCAGGAAAATTACTCTATGTCTAGTTCTTTATTTTACACTCAAAAATATTATTTTCATAATATTTTAATATTTAATAAAATCATAAAATTAATTTAACTCCGGAAAACAATTTAAAAAATTCCAGAAAAATCCTGAAAATTTGTTTTTAAATTTTAAAAAATTCCGGGTGTCTACAATGTAACTCACTCCCTACGGTCCCATGTGTATATGGCCCCATGCATCCCAGACTCCATGCAACTCCATGGTTCTCTGGCCTCATACGTCCCAGACTCTATGCGTCCTATGCGTCCCTGTTCCCATGCGTCCCAGGCTCCATGTATTTCATGCGTCTCTGGCCCCAGGCGTCCCAGACTCGATGCATCCCATGCGTCTTTGGCAACATGTGTTTCAGACTACATGAAAACTAAATCTTGTTGTTACGACAAGAGTGATTCTCTCCAACCAAGTGCAGACTATGTGTCAAGATGACCCAGTTATGCCCACAAAGGACGAGAACCACACAGATATTCAGCAACAAAAGATCCTAACAAACGCCCAAGTGACAACCTGGCCCGCTCACGGTTACAGCTACACCTTATTAAGGTAGCACACGTGGCACCCTCTAGCATCCATGCGGCCCAACATATGCGCACCCAAGGATGACTATATATATACCCGGGTGGCATGCCCGAACACACACACCGAGTTGGAACAAAAAAACAGAGATAGACAGAGAGGGGTCGCACAACACAGAGAGAGAGCATACCGAGACGAGCAAAGAGAGGACATTAGCTTCCTCACCCTGCGTAGGATCGTCAACAGAGTAAAGGAGCCGCCATAGCGATCCTTGTCCATCGTCACACCCCAGAATATAAAATTTGTACTTAGATTGTCTGTCTACGACCTCTTTGTACTTTCTTCAGTTAATAAAACAATCAATTTTAATGGCGAACATACACCTTGCATAAGAAATAGAAAAACCCTACATATTATTGGTTTATTATGTTTGTTATGTATTTCTAAGCACTTTTAATACTTGGAGTTATCAGTTTTGATGTATGGTTTTGAGTAGATCTAAAATTGAAGTTTAGATTTTTTTATGGGTTCCATATATTTTTGTAGTTTTTATCTACTAAAACATGGTATTTTTTAAAAAATTCAATTTTTGTGGTTGATGGAGCACTTCATTTCGAGCATTTTGGCTTTTGGTTCACTTGATTTGGAGTTAAAATAAAGTTTTATGGATAAAACAATTTTTGGATTTTTTTTGGAGCTTTTCCGTCATGGCTAAAATTGTTGTCTGGAGAAGATGAAGTTCTCTTGCGGCCAGCACAATATGCGGCCGAGACTTCCATGCGGCATAATCCTTATGCGGTCTGGACCCTTTGTCGCATAACCAACCAACATGCGTCCATCTTGTTGGATGCGTGACTGATCATTACAGAAAGTGTTCTAGAGATAAGTGACAGAACTCCTTGTGTTTTGTTCACTGGACGAATAAAAAATTTGCTAAGTCCAAAGAGCAATATGCGGCTGAGTGACTTATGCGGCAAGCAGAGCATGCGACTACCTTCCTTGGACGCATTATTCTGTGATTTTGTCATTTCTCTTTGACATACTTTATTGTATGTCACTTTAGTAACATCAATCATTTTATGTCAATTCACTGACACTTTATTTATTGTCCATCACTTCAAACACTTGTCCCAAGGAGTCGACTTTAACCCTGAGCATGCGGCCTAGAGACATATGCGGCCAGTACTTCATATGCGGCCAGGACTTCCCATGCGGCCTTGATTGTTTTGATTGAATATTTTACTTATTCTTTTATAATTTATATTTGGGTTAATGCTTGCGTTATGATTCTAAGGAAGAACAGATTCAGTAACCATACCTCGTGCTAGACATGACTATGAGCTAAGATTGGCATAAGTTGAACTAAGATTTTAGTATGAACCAGACTAAGTGGATAGTGACTAACCGGCTATGTGCATGACATAAGCTTCGTGTTACAATATGATCTTGATTCATGTGACCCAATGTATAATTGGTAATTAGACTCGAATACTATGTCCGTGCTGATATAAATTATTGCTTGAAAGTGTATATGATCGGATGTGCTGTAAACCCCCTCGACCAGAAATTAGGGTTAACTAATTTAATGAGCATGATTAGGGTTAACTTGAATTAATTATGATTTAATATATAGTATTACAAATACCTGTGAAATGATTTGATTATTTGGGATAATACCTTAGTTGTTGCCCTAAAATAAATTCCACATATTTGACCTAGACCAGCCAACCTATCATATTGAACCTAGAACAAATCCCGGATACGAATTTTCGTGCCTGATTTTAGTCGCACAAAAGTCGTTACAAACGTCCGTGCACAAATTAATTAAATTGCGTAATTACGTACGCTGCCCGTTCCAATTGATATTGAGACCCAACCTCAACCAGTTTTGACCAACCCAGATCACGATATTATTGTACACTGAGCCTACTACACCAATGACCCTTGCCCAACCTAATTTAGACTCCCGGACTTTATTTAAATTAAATTAGAGACACCCGGTACATGAATTATAAATTAATTAATGTGGCTACCCAACCTCAATTAAATTAGACCCCTCCAACCCAAACCCACATCCACACCCACAAGCCTCATACAAAATACCATACACCACCCTAGTCCAATGAGGAACACCAAACATGGTGTTTGGTTACATTAAATCTCCAATTCTAGATATTGTGCAAATACCAAATTGTTCAGGGACCTAATTACAAAATTGCAATGAGGTGTCCCCCTCTCATTGGCCCAAACCATCATGGAGAAAAGAGATGGTCATGACCAACCGTATGCTTTAATTCCCCCCCCTTTCCTATGTACTTACATTACTTTATGTAGGGCACATCATGGCCCTACATTTGAAATACTTAAATCCTAGCCCTCCCCTCATCATGTAGAAGCTTCCCCAACTCCCCAAAAATCTCCTACAGCCGGCCCTAACCCCAAGGCAGCCCCCCCCACTCTCTCTCCTACTTATACACCAACTTACATCATTTATATTGCACACAAACCTAGAAACTACTCCTAAAACCCTATTTCCTCAAACTCACCAAACCGAGCTCTACCCAACCCCTCACCACCTGACCACTCCTCCCGGCCAAACGCCGCCACCGGCCGCCACCACACCGACCCGACCACCCTCGCCCGCCTTTCCCCCACCTGCCACCTGAGCCACCGGCCACCACGACGCCGGAACAGCTCCCCCCATCGCCCGCACCAACCCGACTGCCCTCTTCCCGCACAGCACAACCGACCACCCTTCCACCTCGTACTCTGCCACCACCACACCGTCGACCGTCGAACTTCACCGACATCACCCCCTGCCCATCCTCTTCCTCCCCGTAAACTTTCAGCCCCGGCCGCCGCCACACCGAGGAGATATCGACCCCGCAGCGCCGGTTGATCCAGACCGCGCAGCTGCTGTGCTGACGACCCCGCACGACGCCGGAGCGCCGTCCGGCCACCCCCTCCGGCGACGGTCGACCACCGAGACCCCCTCGACCCGAGCTTCATTGAGGTACATTATTTTGTATATAAATACTGGTATTTGAATACGTATTTAAGGCTGCATATATAAATATATAGCTTCCTGTATTAGTTTAGGTATTTAAATACGTATTCAATAATAAATAGTGTATTTTGTATTTATCAGTATTCATATTTAAAATACTCCTGTATAGATTCTATAATATATATATATATATATTTATTATAATTAGTATTATATATAATGGGATTATAGATGTGTATCTTGTGTATGTATATAAACACCTATTTCGTATAAATGTATATATTTATATGTAGATATATATAAATATATGTATGTATGTATGTATGTATGTATAATGTATAAAATAGTAAGTATTTAATGTAAATCATAATAAAAATAATTTCTGTGATTTAATATTATATATAATATAATACTATTTTCTTAGTATATTTACGTATTAACACTTATACATATGTAGCATGTATATATATAAGTATGTATGTATGTATGTATGTACATTTTTAAAATATGAAGAATATTAAGTATATAATATTTATTGTGTTAAATATATTTTCTGGAAATAAATAAATGTTATGTATATTATCATATATTATACTTATATGTATTGACCCTCTAGTATGTATATAAATATATATGTATATATATAGATACCTGCAATGTATGTGTACATATTTCATATACCTTTATTATGTTGTAAATATATTTATGTATATATTTTCTATCTAAATATATGTATATGTATAAATATATAAATTTATGTTATTACCAATTATGTATACATATTTACCGTGTGTATTGTTAGTATATACTAATTAATACATAAGTGCTATTTTTGTGCTATTAAACAAATATAATGTTTTATTTAATATAATTAAATATGATTTAGTGTATATATATAAATACTGGTATTAGCTAATATATATACAGTCCCGACCCTTGACAGCTGTAGATACGAACAGTGTATTTTAGTCGTGCTATTGTAGCGACTAATTTGGTCATTACTATATCCTATAAAGGATTGCTGGACACTACTGCCGAGGCATCAGAAGCAGGACTTTGGATTTCGCAGCTACCCGGGACAGGCAAGTATGATTTACTGCTTAAAATTAAATGATTAAATGTTGCAAATATGCATAAACTGTGAGCGTCCGATATTAACTCGGGTGCAGTCGACAATGCGTCGATAAATAGTGTACATGTCCTAGTTGCTAGCTGACTCACCTTCTTCTGTGAGGATATTTTGATATCTTCCTTGACCATGGCACTATATACGTATCGCGATGGTACACTCATATTGGGATGCGGGTCCGCGTACCCGATTCGCTATCGGTACGTACGACATGCATCACGGACTAGCATGTATTCTAGAGTAATATAGTTAATTGAGACTTGACATCTAGATACGGTACACTCAAGTCGTGTATTCAACTTGCATATCTATATTGGGCGGGGAGGACAACTGATGGACGTATGGGATACACCCATCGGACTCCGTAGTATCCAGAGGAGCCACGGATCCGATGATTTCCTTTATTCAGATACCCCACTCTTCGGAGTGGTACGGATGTATATATCATTGCAGATACCACGTCCCTTAGAGTGTTGGACGTTACATATATACAGATACCTCATTCTTCGGAATGATGGATGTTGCAGATACCACACTCTAGAGGACGTTGGATGTTATGCCTACACCTACCTATACGTTCCGAGGTGGTCCTTATATTGCATTCACTTAGATGGTTAGCACACCCCTCTTTACTTTTATTCAGTACTATATCTAGCATGCATATTGTATCTTATTACGTCCCTCTGAGGACCTGGTTATCTTCCAGATCTGGACGAGGCCTATTATCCCACAGTTTACGGGCCAAGTGTGGAGACGAGGTTTGCTCTTGACGAGGAGCTGGAGGTACTTCCATCAGAGTACCCCTGATCAGATTGGTAGGCCTTCCGCCTATGACTGGAGCTCATTACCTAGTTAGCCGTTGTTCCAGTCACTCTCATTTTCAGTACTTTATTTCCAGACTATCAGTACTTATCTCCAATATTTGTAGTGGGTTTGTTCCCACCAGACATATTTTAGTTGTATTATGTCATTCGACTATGTCCTTATATTCCAGTCTTTCATTCAGTATTTTACTTATTGTTTATGGATGAGATTAGACACTGCCTGTTGTTGATATTAGACTTGTTAGATTTAGGACAGCGTAGCATGCTTCGCCAGGATCCATTAAATTGGGATATCCTCGGAGATGTGTCAGCTGGCCAATGCCGCGTGGCCTGGTTCCATAATATTTTGGGACTGGGGCATGACATGGTTTTAGTGGTGGCCCATGCAGGTTTGTAACATTAAATATTTATCGCTTGTGGTATGGTAACATGCCCAGCGAGCCTGCAATAGGATAGAAATTATTATGTCTCATCCATCTTGATCATCGCCTTTGAACCTCTTTCGTATCTAATTATTTGAATATCTGCATCCTGTTTGATTCCGTACTCTTTTAATGAAGTTCTATCTCTTACAGCGAGATGAACCTTCGTAGCCGACGTGAGATACTCGGTGCCATAGTACCACCTGCAGCACCGAGGGAGGATACGACTCAGGGACCACCCAAACAGCAGCCTCAGCCAGAGGCAGAGATGATCCTTCAGGCCCCGATGATGCACTGGCATCAGGTCTCTCCCGACGAGGAGATACAGCAGCCAGAGGGACAGATGTCGCAGACGATCCCGAGGCAGTACTTCGAGGGACAGACCTCGAGGGCGACACCGATGCCGCAGTACGAGAGGCCGGCACCCGAGGAGACACCAAGGAGACAGCCGGAAGTACCGCTTCCACCACCTCCACCGTTTCCACCTCAGATGCCACCAGCGGAAGGACAGCCCCAGATGATGCAGTTCTTCCAGATGATGATGCAGGCCCAGTGGCAGCAGACGAAGACCTTGAGACAGGGTCTGATGGCAGTACTGGAGAGGGCACCTGCCCAACCAGCACCAGCACCAGCACCTGCCCAGCGAGCAGGCACTGTACAAGGCTTCAGACAGATGGGCCCGGATACCTTCTCGGGCAAGGAGACGGCAGAGGAGATCTCAGACTGGGTCTCCAACACTGAGATGCTGTTAGAGGGTTCGCAGCTACACCCCGATCTCTGGATGACCGCGGTGAGGGCCCAACTCACAGGCAACGCCCATCACTGGTGGGACTCTATGGAGCGCAGCATTGGCCGACAGCAGACTTGGGAGGAATTTCTGGAGCACTTCAACACAAAGTATTTCTCAGCTACGGTGAGGAACGCCCTGTACTCTCAGTTCCTACACCTGGAGCAAGGGAACCTGACTGTGGACGCCTACGACGGAGAGTTCAGCAGACTCAGCCGATTTGGAGCAGCCCTGATCCCCAATGACCTGGAGAAAGCCAGGAGATTCCACCATGGCCTCTCTCAAGAGCTGCAGAGGTACACTACTACCCAGGCGAGGATCTCTTATGAAGAGGTCCTATCAGAGACGAGGATCCAGGAGGCTATAGGAGGAGGAGGAGCGAGACGTTCCAGCACGAACATACCAGCTAGGACCCAGCAAGGAGCAAGAGGACCGATTCGCCGTCTAGGAGCACAGGTGCAGCAGAGGACAGCGCCGTACCAGCAGAAGGAGCTTCCGACCTGTCACTTCTGTGGCAAGAGGGGACACATCATTAGAGACTGTCGAAAGAAGCTCGGGCTCTGCATGGTTTGTGGAGCCAGCCAGCACCTTGCTAGAGACTGCCCCTAGCGCAGAGATGGAGCACCCCAGACTGGACAGAGACCACCAGCAGCACCACTGAGGATACTACCCCCAGCAGGAGGCCAGCGTCCACCAGCTACCGGAGGACAGAAGAGAGGACCACCCTTGGTTCCACAGGAGGCACACTTCAACCAGGCCCGACAGCAGGCAGGAGGGCAGAGGCGCGGGCAAGCCTTTGCTTTAGCATCTATTGAGGAGGAACCAGAAGGAGAGGCTATAGCAGGTACAATTCTAGTTGCATCATTACCTGCAACTGCACTGTTTGATTCTGGAGCTACACTGTCATTTATATCTAGTAGCTTTATAGCAATGCATAGAGTAGCAACCTCCCCTTTACCTAAGAGTTGGAGAATACTTACTGGAGGAGGCATCGTACCGGTTACCAGCACCATTAGAACGTGCTCGGTAGTACTTTGTGGTAGAGAGATGAGAGCGCGATTGTTGGTACTCCCAATGCCAGCTTTCGACGTTGTTCTGGGCATGGACTGGTTAAGCCAGTACAATGCCGTGCTGGATTGCCGGAAGGGTAGCGTTACTTTTAGACTGCCAGGACACCCAGAGTTCGAATTTATGCGAGGCACCATCGAGCAAGGAGTAGGACACGCAGTTGGAGCTTACATGGCAATGGAGACGGCACCCCCAGAAATCGTTGCAGAGTTCGAGGACGTTTTCCTAGAGGATTTGCCAGGCCTACCGCCTTATAGAGAGGTGGAGTTCACCATCGAGCTAGTACCTGGAGCAGCACCGGTATCATCAAATGTGTACCGGTTGGCGAAGAAGGAGCTTGACGAGCTGAAGCTACAGCTAGAGGAGTTGCAGATCAAGGGATTCGTTCGTACTAGTGCATCACCCTGGGGAGCACCAGTACTGTTTGTACCAAAGAAGGATGGGATATTCCGGATGTGCATTGATTACAGAGCCCTTAATGCTCTGACTATCAAGAACAAGTACCCTCTACCGCGAATCGACGATCTGTTCGACCAGCTGACAGGAGCAGTGGTGTTCACGAAGATCGACTTGAGATCGGGCTACCATCAGGTGAAGGTGCGAAGGGAGGACATTCCAAAGACAGCATTTAGGACTCGTTATGGTCATTACGAGTTCCTAGTGATGCCTTTCGGATTGACAAATGCGCCTGCTGTGTTTATGAACCTGATGAACCGAGTCTTCCATGAGTATCTGGACTAGTTCGTGGTAGTCTTCATCGACGACATATTGGTGTATTCAAAGAGCCACGAGGAGCACGGGGAGCACTTGAGGCTAGTGCTAGAGACGCTGAGACGAGAGAGGCTTTATGCCAAGCTGAGCAAGTACGAGTTTCTTCTAGATCGCATCGTATTTCTTGGACACGTTATCTCAGGAGATGGCATCTCAGTAGATCCCGCAAAGATTTCATCAGTAGAGACGTGGCCGACCCCTACCAACGTCACGGAGGTGAGGAGTTTCCTAGGACTTGTCGGATATTACCGGAGGTTCGTAGAGAACTTCGCAAGGATCGCAGAGCCGATGACCCGCTTGACTCGCAAGGATCAGGAGTTCACCTGGATAGAGGAGTGTCAGACGGTGTTCGACGAGCTGAAGAAGCATCTGACTACAGCACCCATCTTGACCATACCTTCTGGACCCGGAGGATTCGTGAACTATAGCGATGCGTCCGGGAAAGGATTAGGATGCGTTTTGATGCAACATGGGAAGGTTGTGGCCTATGCCTCTAGACAGTTGAGGACCCATGAGAAGAACTATCCTACCCATGACTTGGAGCTTGCCGCAGTGATCTTTGCTTTGAAGCTTTGGAGGCACTACCTGTACGGAGAGCGCGTGTAGATATTCACCGATCACAAGAGCCTGAAATACGTCTACACACAGAAGGACCTGAACCAGAGACAGAGACGTTGGCTCGAAGTGATGGCAGACTTCGAGATTGAGCTGCAGTACCATCCGGGAAAGGCTAATGTGGTAGCTGATGCTTTAAGCAGAAAGCCCATAGCATTTTTCCTGACTACCCAACAACATCTGTTGAGAGATCTAGAACAGTTGGGTATCAAAGTCATCATGCCCGGAGTAGACGGCCAGATGTTGAGTTTCCAGGTACAATCGATATTGGTGGAGAGAATCAAGGCTGCTTTGCCGACAGACGCCAGATTTCAGAGGCTTCGACAGAGGACAGAGGCTGGGATACAGACGGGACTGCGTATACATGAGGACGGGACCTTGAGATGTGGAGATCGTCTCTATGTTTCGAATGGAGAGCTATGCCAGGAGCTGATGACGGAGGCACATAGTTTGACCTATTCTATACATCCAGGAGGCACGAAGATGTACCGAGACCTGAGGCAGTACTACTGGTGGCACGGGATGAAGAGGGAGATAGCCCGCTTTGTGGCTAAGTGTCTGGTGTGTCAGCAAGTCAAGGCTGAACATCAGAGGTCTGCCCGATTACTTCAACCGCTCCTAATACCGGAGTGGAAAGGGGAGCACATTATCATGGACTTCGTCACGGGTTTCCCGAGGAGTCCTAGTGGTCGCAATGCCGTATGGGTAATCGTAGATAGACTCACCAAGTCTGCCCACTTTTTACCCTTCAGAGTAGGGCAATCTACGGAAGTCTTGGCAGATATATACATGAGGGAGATTGTACGATTGCATGGAGTTCCAGTCAGTATCGTGTCTGACCGGGATACGAGGTTTACATCGTACTTTTAGAGGAGTATGCAAGAGAGTCTTGGTACCCGCCTTAAGTTCAGTACTTCGTACCACCGGCAGACAGATGGACAATCCGAGCGCACCATTCAGACGCTGGAGGATATATTGAGGGCTTGCATGCTTGACTTCAGCGGTTCATGGGAGGACCACTTGCACTTGGTTGAATTTTCCTACAACAATAGCTATCAGGAGAGCATTCAGATGGCTCCCTATGAGGCATTGTATGGTAGGAAATGTTGTTCCCCAGTATGCTGGAGTGATGTAGGCGAGAGGCAGATTCTAGGGCCAGAGCTGATCGTCCATACAGTGGAGAAGGTGAAGAAGATCCAGGGGCATCTACGAGCAGCACAGGACAGACAGAAGCATTGGGCTAATATGCATCGACGACCCCTAGAGTTCCAGGTAGGAGACAATGTGTTCCTGAAGATTTCACCTACCAGAGGAACCATCAGATTTGGAGGCAGAGGGAAGCTGAGTCCGAGGTACATCGGACCCTTCGATGTGCTAGAGCGCGTCGGAGAAGTTGCTTACAGATTGGCCTTGCCGCAGACACTGGAAGGAGTTCATGACGTCTTCCATGTATCTCAGTTGAGGAGGTACATACCGGATCCGAGTCATGTGCTTGACCACTCGGAGATCACCGTTGGTCCAAGCTTGTCATACCAGGAGGAGCCGGTAGAGATCCTAGATCGAAGCGAGAAGGTACTGCGAGGCCAGACTATCCCTCTAGTTCGTGTCGTATGGAGGCATCATGCACCAGGTGAATCAACCTGGGAACGAGAGGACGATATTCAGCAACGCTTTCCCCATCTCTTCGAAGGCCTAGGTATGTAATAGTATTTATTTCATTCAATAGTTTTGATATATGTCTGTTTTAATTTCGAGGACAAAATGCTCTAAGGAGGGTATGTTGTAAACCCCCTCGACCAGAAATTAGGGTTAACTAATTTAATGAGCATAATTAGGGTTAACTTGAATTAATTATGATTTAATATATAGTATTATAAATACCTGTAAAATGATTTGATTATTTGGGATAATACCTTAGTTGTTGCCCTAAAACAAATTCCACATATTTGACCTAGACCAGCCAACCCATCATATTTTGAACCTAGAACAAACCCCGGATATGGATTTTTGTGCCTTATTTTAGTCGCACAAAAGTCGTTACAAACGTCCGTGCGCAAATTAATTAAATTGCGTAATTACGTACGCTGCCCGTTCCAATTGATATTGAGACCCAACCTCAACTAGTTTTGACCAACCCAGATCACGATATTATTGTACACTGAGCCTACTACACCAATGACCCTTGCCCAACCTAATTTAGACTCCCGGATTTTATTTAAATTAAATTAGAGACACCCGGTACATTAATTATAAATTAATTAATGTGGCTACCCAACCTCAATTAAATTAGACCCAACTCCAACCCAAACCCATATCCACACCCACAAGCCTCATACAAAATACCATACACCACCCTAGTCCAATGAGGAACACCAAACATGGTATTTGGTTACATTAAATCCCCAATTCTAGATATTGTGCAAATACCAAATTGTTCAGGGACCTAATTGCAAAATTGCAATAAGGTGTCCCCCTCTCATTGGCCCAAACCATTATGGAGAAAAGAGATGGTCATGACCAACCGTATGCTTTAATTTTCCCCCCTTTCCTATGTACTTACATTACTTTATGTAGGGCACATCATGGCCCTACATTTGAAATACTTAAATCCTAGCCCTCCCCTCATCATGTAGAAGCTTCCCCAACTCCCCAAAAATCTCCTACAGCCGGCCCTAACCCCAAGGCAGCCCCCCCTCACTCTCTCTCCTACTTATATACCAACTTACATCATTTATATTGCACACAAACCTAGAAACTACTCCTAAAACCCTATTTCCTTAAACTCACCAAACCGAGCTCTACCCAACCCCTCACCACCTGACCACTCCTCCCGGCCAAACGCCGCCACCGGCCGCCACTACACCGACCCGACCACCCTCGCCCGCCTTTCCCCCACCTGCCACCTGAGCCACCGGCCACCACGACGCCGGAACAGCTCCCCCCACCGTCCGCACCAACCCGACTGCTCTCTTCCCGCACAGCACAACCGACCACCCTTCCACCTCGTACTCCGCCACCACCGCACCGCCGACCGCCGAACTTCACCAACATCACCCCCTGTCCATCCTCTTCCTCCCCGTAAACTTTCAGCCCCGGCCGCCACCACACCGAGGAGATATCGACCTCGCAACGCCGGTTGATCCAGACCGCGCAGCTGCTGTGCCGACGACCCCGTACGACGCCGGAGCGCCGTTCGGCCACCCCCTCCGGCGACGGTCGACCACCGAGACCCCCTCGACCCAAGCTTCGCTGAGGTACATTATTTTGTGTATAAATACTGGTATTTGAATACGTATTTAAGGCTGAATATATAAATATATAGCTTCATGTATTAGTTTAGGTATTTAAATACGTATTCAATAATAAATAGTGTATTTTGTATTTATCAGTATTCATATTTAAAATACTCCTGTATAGATTCTATAATATATATATATATATATATATATATATATATATATATATATATATATATTTATTTATTGTAATTAGTATTATATATAATGGGATTATAGATGTGTATCTTGTGTATGTATATAAACACCTATTTCGTATAAATGTATATATTTATATGTAGATATATATAAATATATGTATGTATGTATAATGTATAAAATAGTAAGTATTTAATATAAATCATAATAAAAATAATTTTTGTGATTTAATATTATATATAATATAATACTATTTTCTTAGTATATTTACATATTAACACTTATACATATGTAGCATGTATATATATAAGTATGTATGTATGTATGTACATTTTTAAAATATGAAGAATATTAAGTATATAATATTTATTGTGTTAAATATATTTTCTGGAAATAAATAAATGTTATGTATATTATCATATATTATACTTATATGTATTGACCCTCTAGTATGTATATAAATATATATGTATATATATTGATACCTGCAATGTATGTGTACATATTTCATATACCTTTATTATGTTGTAAATAAATTTATGTATATATTTTCTATCTAAATATATGTATATGTATAAATATATAAATTTATGTTATTACCAATTATGTATACATATTTACCGTGTGTATTGTTAGTATATACTAATTAATACATAAGTGCTATTTTTGTGCTATTAAACAAATATAATGTTTTATTTAATATAATTAAATATGATTTAGTGTATATATATAAATACTGGTATTAGCTAATATATATATAGTCCCGACCCTTGACAGCTGTAGATACGAACAGTGTGTATTAGTCATGCTATTGTAGCGACTAATTTGGTCATTACTATATCCTATATAGGATTGCTGGACACTACTGCCGAGGCATCAGGAGCAGGACTTTAGATTTTGCAGCTACCCGGGACAGGCAAGTATACCTTGCTGATTTACTGCTTAAAATTAAATGATTAAATATTGCAAATATGCATAAACTGTGAGCGTCCGAGATTAACTCGGGTGCAGTCGACAATGCGTCGATGAATAGTATATATGTCCTAGTTGCTAGCTGACTCACCTTCTTCTGTGAGGATATTTTGAAAGCTTCCTTGACCATGGCACTATACACGTATCGCGATGGTACACTCATATTGGGATACGGGTCCGCGTACCCGATTCGCTATCGGTACGTACGACATGCATCATGGACTAGCATGTATTCTAGAGTAATATAGTTAATTGAGACTTGACATCTAGATATGGTACACTCAAGTCGTGTATTTGACTTGAGTATCTACATTGGGCGGGGAGGACAACTGATGGACGTATGGGATACACCCATCGGACTCCGTAGTATCCAGAGGAGCCACGGATCCGATAATTTCCTTTATTCAGATACCCCACTCTTCGGAGTGGTACGGATGTATATATTATTGCAGATACCACGTCCCTTAGAGTGTTGGACGTTACATATATACAGATACCTCATTCTTCGGAATGATGGATGTTGCAGATACAACACTCTAGAGGACGTTGGATGTTATGCCTACACCTACCTATACGTTCCGAGGTTGTCCTTATATTGCATTCACTTAGATGGTTAGCACACCCCCCCTTTACTTTTATTCAGTACTATATCTAGCATGCATATTGTATCTTGTTATGTCCCTCTGAGGACCTGGTTATCTTTCAGATCTGGACGAGGCCTATTATCCCACAGTTTACGGGCCAGGTGTGGAGACGAGGTTTGCTCTTGACGAGGAGCTGGAGGTACTTCCATCAGAGTACCCCTGATCAGATTGGTAGGCCTTCCGCCTATGACTGGAGCTCATTACCTAGTTAGCCGTTGTTCCAGTCACTCTCATTTTCAGTACTTTATTTCCAGACTATCAGTACTTATCTCTAACATTTGTAGTGGGTTTGTTCCCACCAGACATATTTCAGTTGTATTATGTCATTCGACTATGTCCTTATATTCCAGTCTTTTATTCAGTATTTTACTTGTTGTTTATGGATGAGATTAGACACTGCCTGTTGTTGATATTAGACTTGTTAGATTTAGGACAACGTAGCACGCTTCGCCAGGATCCATTAAATTAGGATATCCTTGGAGATGTGTCAGCTGGCCAATGCCGCGTGGCCTGGTTCCATAATATTTTGGGACTGGGAGCGTGACATGTGCGCCGAGGTGCGACATACCATGTCACGTGTTAAGTGATTTATATTTGGGTTGTGTATCGAGAATGCCTCCAAATTCCTGATCGCATTATATTATAAATATATATTATTTCTCCAGTACGGGCATGATATGCGAGTCAACTACAAAAGCGTGGATAGTATATTAATTGACTGAATATTGCATACACACTCAGATAAATCCAGACCAAACTTCCATGGATTCGTATATAGCATGCCCGTACTTTGTACGACATCTTAAGGAAAATTCGTATATGACCACGCCTTGAGATTTCGAACACAATATAGAGCTAATTTGGTAACTAAAAAGTGGTAGTAATATTTGGAGCGAACGATACCCCGAGATCTTGACAATGAACCTTCCTACAGAGAATCATTCTAAATGCGATGTGGGTTGGCCACTACAGATATTGTATATCATCCGCCTAAGTGGGGTGCAGTATCTGACTTATTATAAATAACGCCGTGCCATTGTCTCTCTATAGGAGCACTGGAATCGCTAATATCGTATTTTAGCGTAGTAGCCCTACAGAGAACTGGTGCATCATGAAGTGCCTATATATTCCTTATTTGGCTCGGTTAGCTTATGTTCGGCAATGGCGTGATCTGAGGATACATATTATGCATTATTTCTAAGATAATCTCAGACTCCACAAATAGCAAGCCGTACAAGTAATTGGTCGATATAAAGAAAATAGACTTGGTTGTGATTGTATTATTCGTTTAGTAGCCTAGGGTAATGGACTATCATAGTGTGATGGTTTAACCCTTGTCCTTATTTGGTTGTAGGGTTGGGCTTTTGCGCTAGGGTATGCCATGGACCTAAGTTACGACACTGAACCTATGTATTATTATATAATTATTTCTTGGATTTTTGTTTCTCGATTTCGTGCTTCCTTGTGGTACTTGCTATTTGGGGTCTAACCCTATTGGTTTTGTATGACTAGGTTTTGATCCAACATCTGAGGATCCAGCGTACTATCCCCCGACTTATGGCGCGTACCAGGAACATGGTCGCAGAGGATAACGAGTGAGTTTTCTTCTTTCCTGCTCGTCATTGTACATTTTCTCTTCTTCGCAGCTCACTTCGCTCGCCTTGATAGCCCTCACTTTCTCCCCATCCATCCTGATCAAGCCATCACCTATCCAATGGCCCCCTAGGAATAGGATCTCTTCTTTGTAGTGGAGCTCAACGCTTAGAAGTTCAGAAGTAAAGCACCTTCTCTTGAGGAACTATTCTTGACCTAGCTAGCTCTACTTGAGGAAGAACTCCCTAGCTTTGGTTGCTACTATTTGTGCTGAGAAAGAATAGGCTTCAGAGAGGAAAGAATGGGAGGCGTCGTCGGAATGTGGAATGGGGAGCTAGAAGCACGGTCTGGCTCGAGAGCGGAAAGCTTTTGTCGTTTCCTGAGTAACTTCTTTACCTGAACCGGAGTGAAAAGGAGGGCGGCAGAGCAAATACTTTCAAGAAGGACTCTGTTAAGTGGTAACACGATGTATAGAGTCTGACACCTGCCCGGTGCTGGAAGGGCGGAAGGAGAAGTGTGATAAGCTTTGAATGGAAGTCCCAGTAAACGACGGCAGTAACTCTAATTGTCCTAAGGTAGCGAGGTAGGCAGGTTTTTCTTCTTTCTCTCCCGCTTGGCATAATCACCGGCGCAAGTATCTGAACTTTTGGGGAAGAACGGGAAGAATTCGGACCGAAAGCCCGGTCCATCCAACCAAACCTATTCATCGGGATTCAGCTACCTTTATTGGACCCCTAATCAGTATGGCATTTCTATAATACCTTTCTAATGGGCGCATCATGACATCGTAATCTGTCTCCCCCGAATGAATTAGTTGGTACTAGAAATATTAGAAAAAGTAAACGAAAAGAGTAAGAGACGAGTATAAAATCAAGTATATACTAATTTGGAGTGGATCTCGTAGTCTTCTGGACTATGGACGGTACTACTCTGCATTGTCTTCACCCATCTAATGCGTTTATCGCTAAGACTCACTTGACGTTGGACGATGACGTTTTGACTGGGGTTCCAATGGACAGTGACGGATCCTGGTGGATAATGAGAATGATGGGCTCCTACAAAGAAGGAAAGAGGTTGTGTCGAGGCCAGGGTTGCAAGGGCATCGGCAAATCGATTTCGCGCCCTTGGGAGATAGGAGAACGTTACTTCATCGAACGAACAATGAATCCCCAACGACAAACGAACAAGGGGGCGGGGCATTTTCGGGGAGTAGCCCGCTTCTTCAGAAACTTTAAGGCGACCGTGCCGGGAGGTGACCGTGCCGGGAGGTGATATAAGTGAGTTCAACTTATTTAAATAAAGAGAGAGTTCCGCTTAACTTGAAAGTCAGTCCTGCTTCAGAGCATAGCGGTATAATTCCTAACCGATTTTGTGAACTGACTCAATTCCTCTCTTCTTCTTTATTAGTCAACACCATCAACCTTGGGCAAAGTCAAAAATATGATGAATAGAAGCCCCAAATGGAGAGAGCCTTCGCCCTAGTCGAGTTACTAAAGTACCTGCGTTCCTCTCCTTATGAGTTAGTCGAGCTAGGAACCACCCCAAACCTGAAAACGGTGCTTATTAGCCAGTCGCTTCGCTCCTTACAACCGAACTTTTAGATCAAAACTTATAAGTGATACACCGAAATTCCATCAATCTTCTTCATATTTCTTTTATAATAAGAACTGTCTTTTGTTCAGCAGTAGCAAGTGTCTTTTCTTTCCTTCGCTGTCAACCGTACCACAATCCCATATTCCGAAGTCAAGTGAGCTTCCAGTCATAGAAGGTTCGTTAGCCTCTAGGGAGCAGAGTACGGGGTGCTATGCTATTCCTTCCATTCCTATGCCGAACTACACAATCTTATCCATCCATTTCGGTAAGGAAAGAGAGAGGGAGACCCCTGTTAGTCCCCACGGGTATATTTAGGGTTCGGTCTTCACGCGCGTGCGTGTTCTATGTCGCGGGCAGGCACGTATGTGCTCGCACGCGTTTAAAGAACATGTGTGCATGCGCGCTTGTGCGACTCCCACTCCTAGCGTGCTAAGCTATAGTCTACTTTTTAAGAAGATCCTTCCCTTCAAGCCAGTTCTCCCCCTCCCAACGGTCTCAGGCCAAGGCGACCGAAGTCACTTCGCGCCACTGATAGACTACTAAAGATTCAATTCAAAAGACGATGTCCGGTCGCCTTTGTCATTGTCAGTCAACTAAGTAGGGCCTTCGGCCCCCACCCTCTCGTCAATGAGCTTAAGGCTGATTGGAGAGAGTCATTTCCTAAGTGATAACTAAATCTTGCTCGAGGTCGGAAAGAAGATTCTTCTGTTCTTTAGGAGGGAATAAAGACATTCATGTTAGCTTGGTTAATCTGCGAGTGCAAATGCGCCAATCTTAGTGGATTTCTCAACCAATGAACAATTACAGTTCACAGCGCCCTTGACTAAACTAAGAGAAGGTTTCGTCTTGCTTTCGACTAGAATAGAAGGGCATTCAAAAAGATTGGATTGCCCTCACCGATTCAGGACCGGACATAGGGTCTTAATCAAGATAGGGTCAGGGGCGCGTCGGAACGGTATCTGCTTAGTCTCATCCGAGAGTCCAAACCGAAAGGAGTTCGCGCCAAGCGGAAGAGGGTTAGGGTGCGGTGCAAAGCGAGACTAATCGATTGCGAGAGAGCATCGAGTGGTTTACTTGAAGCAGCGAGTGAACGAGTGGACCGTGGCGAGTGGGCCGGGATTTTTGTAGGTCGCGAGCCGTATCGAAAAAACAAAAATGTACTGCGAGACAGCGAATGAGACCATGCATCCACAAAGGTGCGCACCTCCTTAACTCGAGCGGGAATCCCCAGAATCATACCTCCATTTCATCTCCGGGCCAAAAGGATGCGCCGAGATTACCGTTTAGTCAAACTATATCTAAGCTTGTGTAGTTTATCAAAGCTAATCATACAATGGCCGGAGGGCCGTAAGGTATCTTCCGCCATAATCCACTGGATTTTTTGCAACACCACGAACAATGGGGCGTATGCCTAACCACCGGCTTTGTCCTGCTTTTCTAAGCTTACGTGAGCAGCTAAAGAGAGTTCTTTCAATAGTCAGGCTAGCTACGGCAAAGGCACTGGGAATAATATATATCAGGGATTGCTTTTGATATTAGCTCACTCAGTTGACACAAACAAATAAAGATCAGAATAGTTTCTTTTAGGAAGTTTCAAAAGTGCAGTTAGTTGGCTCCCCCTTCCAGTCCAGGTTAAAAGATTGAGAGGAAAAGAAAATGTGCGAGACGGCCGGCATCAAGCAAGCCTACCTCGTTCTCAAATTCTTCCTAAAGGGGGTTTAGCCACCGGCACCTATTAGCCGGCACGTCTGGACATTAGTCTCCTTACATGATTATTTTAAATCAGGCTGCAGTTGATTACTATCATGTACTTTTGCTACTCTTCCAGCTTCTTATTTTGCACAGCTGGTCTCCAGAATATTTTGACCAAGCGTTTGTGATGCCTTATTACTTTATCATATATGCTTTATGTT
Organism: Iris macrosiphon; assembly: GCA_036927795.1. NCBI lineage: Eukaryota > Viridiplantae > Streptophyta > Magnoliopsida > Asparagales > Iridaceae > Iris > Iris macrosiphon. Next base: position 87,637,373 of record JAYESA010000005.1, read on the forward strand.
TACTATTTTCTTGTTTGAATTATTGAGACATAAAAGTTCTTGACCCTAGAAGACTTGATTGTAGTATACAACCTATTATTTTATTACAGCTGTGATCATCGTACGACGTATAGTACCTTGTACAGGGTAGCTGGCCATGTCTGTCTCCGAATTTCGGTACTGGATCATGACAAAATTTTATTGCTGGCCCATGCAGGTATGTTCTTCAGACTTGTGGGGTGTCATGGTTATAGAAGTCTCAATCAAACATGATCCTTCTTAAAATTTTGAATTCGTCCTTTTCGATACTCTGCTTGAATTCTTCCATATTGATTGCTTCCTTATTCTTTCTCGTCCTGTACTTGATGTTTCTTATGTCTTTTTTATGGCTTCTCCTTCCCCCAATGTTGCAGCAACAAGAGAGGCAGAGTTTTCAGTGGAACGAGATCCTTTAGAACTCCTGCCAAGGATCTGAGTTGAGCCTACGATAAATAGTACAGAGCAGCAGGCTCCAGGTGTTCCCGTACCTCCCGCAATACCGGCAGTAATAGATACCCTGACCTTGATAGAGATTATCCATGGATTATTGGCTGTCCAATAATACCATATGATGGTGCAACAACAACAATAACAACATCAACCCCAGCAACAACAGCTTCAGCAGCAAGAACAGAATATCATGTTGAACTAAGGGTTGCAGATGGCCCTAGAACGAGGCGGGAGAATAGATTCTTAGGCATATGTTAGGTTTTGCAGACTGAACCCCAGATATTTTGATGGCACGAAGGACGTAATTACGATAGATGATTGTCTTTAGGATATTGAGACCATTCTGGCAGCAGCTAAAGTTTCGGCTGAGGAACGGGTTGACCTTGTTCGCTTAGAACTCTAGGATCTGGTAAGGGATTGGTGGGCCACGATAGAGGTAGGATTGAGGTATCCTATTTCGTGGGATAATTTTAGTACCCGGTTTAAGGCGAAGTACTTTGGGATTGTGGCCCAGTGTGAGTTGCAACGAAGGTTCACTAACCTCAAGCAGGCTGGAAGGACAGTAGACGGCTATGCGGCAAAGTTTTGCCGAATGAGCAGGTTTTCTCCAACCATGGTGGCAACAGAGTTGGAGAGAGAAATGAGGTTCCAACAGGGACTTCACATGAAAATTTTTACACATGGTAGAGATGCATGACTACCATACTTTTGAGGCGGTATTGATAGAAGCCAAGAGGGTTGAGCTTACTTTCCAGAGGATGGCATCAAGAAGAGTGGATCGGAAGAGGCCTCATGGACAAAGCAATACGGGAGGACCACTACCGCGAACGTCAGCACTATCCCCTGGTATTCACATCCATGACGTGACATAGAGGAGGCCAGTGATCTCGACAGTGATGGAACCAAATCGACAACAGCCGAGTCAGCAACAACAACAACAACAACAACATCGAAGGGGAGCACCGACAGGTTGCACCTTTTATGGCAAAGGAGGTCATACCTAGGATATTTGTCGGACAGCTAACAGACTATGCTTGAGATGTGGGAGCCCTGATCACAAGATTGGCACATGCCCATTGATACAGAGGCCAGGAGGGCCAGTACAATAATTTCCTATATTGCCAGCTCTAAGGACGGTGCAACAAAGAGGAACAGCAGCAACAGTACGGCCTTTAGCTCAACGTCTGTTACCGACGCAGGCCCAGCTTTATAGAAAGAAACAACAGCAGAATCAACAGGGACCGCAACAACAACAGCAAAGAAGACAATAATAGGGAGCTCGATAAGGTCAAGGGCAAGCGTTCACCTTTTTTTTGGAAGAAGCTATGGCGTCGAGCGACGTAGTGGCAGGTAACATTTCTGTTATAACCTTTCCTGCCATAGCTTTAATTGATTCTGGAGCTTCACATTCATTTATATTTGCCCAATATGTGACACGTATTGGATTGAAGTTTGAGCCATTGCCAGAGGGGTTGAATATACTCACTGGCAATAGGATCGTAGAAGTTAGTAGGGTGTGCCTAGCATGTCCAGTCATAGTATATGGGCATTTATTACCTATAAAGTTAATCTAGTTCCCTATGGGTATCTTTGACGTTATCTTAGGCAAGGACTGGTTGAGAGACAGTCATGCAATGATAGACTGTCGTGAGGGTAGAGTATTGTTTAGAATTCTTGGTCTAGAAGAGTTTGTCCTTAGCAGAATATCAAGAGGCCAGCATAAGGGAGGAGTCATAACAGTAGCAAAGGAAGAAGACCTGATACCCAACATAGTTAAAAAAATTATGGATATATTTTCCAACGAGCTTCCCGAATTACTCCCAGTTAGAGAAGTAGAGTTCTATATAGAGTTGATGCCAGGAGCAGAACCAGTATCCCTAAAGGTATACCCAATGTCACCATCAGAGCTTGATCAGTTATATCAGCACATGGAAAAACTGAATGTAAAGAAGTTTATTAGTACCAGTGGATCATCGTTAGGAGCACCAACGGTATTGGTAAAGAACGATGGATCGACGTTCTTGTGTATGGATTATAGGCGGTTGAATGCAGTAAACGTGAAGAACAAGTACCCATTACCAAAAATTGATGATTTGTTTAACCAACTAAGCGGAGCAAGGATCTTCTCCAAGATAGATTTACAATTAGGATATCATCAGGTGCGAGTTTGGGAGCAGGATATATCGAAGACAGCATTTAGGTCACGATATAGGTTTTACGAATTCTTAGTTATGCCATTCAGACTGACTAATGCTCCAACGGTATTCATGGATTTAATGAACTGTATTTTTATGCCATACTTGGACCAATTTATGGTAGTATTCATCGATGACATCCTTGTATATTCTCGTAATGAGGAGGAGCATAAAGAACATCTCAGGATAGTACTACAAACTTTGAGGGAGCACCAGTTATATGCGAAGCTTAGTAAGTGTGAGTTTTGGCTAGATCACGTATCTTTTCTTGGACACATTATTTCTGGAGCAGGAGTGTCACTTGATCCTAAGAAGGTAGAAGCATTAGAGAACTGGCCAGTTCCGAAGACAGTAGCAGAAGTGCGTAGTTTTCTGGGCTTGGCATGATGCTAAAAAAAATTTATGTCAGACTTTGCTAAGATCTCGGCACCTTTGAATCGGTTGACGTGCAAGAAAGTTAAATTTGTGTGGTCAGCGGAATGCCAGATAGCCTTTGAAAAGTTGAAGAAAAAGTTAATCTCTGCACCAATCCTTACTCTTCTAGTAGGCTCCGGAGGATTCACAGTGTATTATGATGCATCTTACAAGGGACTTGGATGTATTTTGATGCAACAAGGGAGAGTGGTAGCGTATGCTTCTCGTCAGCTTAGAGATCACGAGAAGTACTATCCAACTCATGATTTGGAGTTAGCAGCGGTAGTGTTCGCACTTAAGTTGTTAAGGCACTACTTATATGGCGATCGAGTAGAAATATTCACAGATCATTAGAGTTTGAAGTATGTGTTCATGCAGAAGGACCTGAATATTCGGCAGAGAAGGTGGCTAGAGTTATTGAAAGACTATGATGTAGAACTTCAATACCATCCAGACAAGGCTAATATAGTAGATGATGCACTTAGCAGAAGAGGTGGCAAATTTATGTTGACTACTCAAAATCACATTCTAGAAGACTTACGAGATATGGGTATCAAAATAGTACTTCCACAGAGTACAGGAGTTTAGGCCAGCCTACAGATTCAGTCAACTTTGGTAGATAGAATCAAGCTAGCTCAGGCAGAGGACCCAAAGATTCAAAAGCTATGAGAAGAATGTGAGTTAGGTCTTCCAAAGGAGTTGACAATACATGCGGATGGAATACTAAATTTTGGGGATCGTCTATGCGTACTAAGAGAGAATATTCGACAAGAAGTTATGACTAAAGAACACATTTTCCAGTATTCCATTCATCCTGGAGGCACGAAGATGTATCAAGATATCAAGCAATACTTTTGGTGGAACAAAATAAAGAGGAAAACCGCCTGCTTCGTATCCCGATGTTTGATATGTCAGCAAGTGATGGAAGAATAACAAAGACCAACAGGATTATTGCAGCCGCTCCCTATTCCAGAGTGGAAGTGGGAACACATCACGATAGACTTTGTGACCGGTTTACCTAGATCACCGACTGGTCGAGATACAATTGGGTGATAGTGGATCGGCTCACGAAAGTGGTATATTTTTTCCCCTTCAGAGTGGGATAGTCTACATAGCAGTAGGCAGATTTGTATATGCGATATATTATGAAACAACATGGAGTGGCAGTAAGTATAGTATCAAACCGAGATACAAGGTTCACTTCTCATTTTGGAGAAACTTGTATGAGAGATTGGGTACCAAGTTAAGATTTAGCACAGCGTACCACCCCCAGCCAGGCGGACAATCAGAGAGAACTATCCAGACTTTGGAGGATATTCTGCGAGCATGTACCTTAGACCTTGGTAGATCTTGGGAGAATTATCTTCACTTAGTGGAATTCTCGTATAATAATAGTTATCAGGCCAGTATTTAGATATCACCTTTTGAAGCACTGTATGTCAGAAAGTATAGATCATCGTTGGCTTGGGACGATATTTGTGAGCGGAAGATGTTAGGCCCCGAAATGATCACACAGTTAGTAGAAGTTGTCAGGAAGATCAGAGAGTGACTTCAGGTTGCGCAAGATCGGAATCATCATTGGGCAGATTAGCATCGTAGGACTTTAGAGTTTCATGTCGACGACCACGTATTTTTACGAATTTTGCCTACCCGTGGGGTCATTAGATTCGGGGTTCGCGGGAAGCTTAGTCCGCAATACGTTGGGTCGTTTGACATTCTCGATCGGGTAGGCGATGTGACTTATCGTCTTGCCGTTCCAACTTCCTTATGTGAGGTGCACGATGTATTTCATATATTTCAGTTGCGTACTTATGTTCCGGATCTGAGTCATATCCTCGACTACTCTGAATTAGTCATTGGTACCGACTTATCTTACGAGGAGCAACCCGTATCTATTCTGGATCGAAGAGAGAAGGTACTCAAGATCCGGACTATTCTTCTTGTCCGAGTTGCTTGGGGACATCACATTCTTAGAGAATCGACATGGGAGTGCGAGGATGATATTCGATCTCGGTACCCGTATATGTTTGATTTGGAAGGTATTTTCTACCTTATGCCTTCATATATAGATTCTGTGATCAGGTGATCGCTTAAAAGTTGTGATGTTATTACTTGCATGTATAGTTTTGCTAGTAGGATTATATCGTGCTTGTCCTGACTTCTCTAGCTTACTTGGATTTGAATTTTGAGGATGAATTTTTTTAAGGTGGATAGAGATGTCACTCTCCTTTCACAAATATACGAATTTGGAGCATATTATATATTTTCTTTTGCTTGAATGTTTAGTATATTGCATGAGACTAGACCAATTCTTTGGCTTATCTTGGTTCATGGTTTATTGTTGGGTTGGTTTAATCATGGGTTCACCATGGTCTAAACCTCAAACCTCTATGTATATAAACCAAACCTCACATTCTCTCTCTTTATTACTTCATTTTCTTTCTCTGTCTTGTGTTTTCTTCCTCCAAGTCTTAGGCAAGTACACCTTGCATGAGAAATAGAGAAACCCTCTATATTATTGGTTTATTATGTTTGTTATGTGTCTCTAAGCACTTTTAATACTTGGAGTTTTTGGTTTTGATGGTGGTTTTGAGTATATATAAAATTAAAGTTTTGGTTTTTTATGGGTTCTATGTGTTTTTTATGGGTTTGATCTACTAAAATATGGTATTTTAGAAAAATTAGTTTTTGTGGTTGGTGGAGCACTTTATTTTGAGCATTTTGGCTTTTGGTTCACTAGATTCGGAGTTAAAATAAAGTATTTTATGGAGAAAATAATTTTGAGGTTTTTTTGAGCTTTTTTACCATGGCTGAACTTGCTGTCTGGAGAAGACGAAGTTCTCATGCAGCCATCACAATATACGGCTGAGACTTCCATGCGGTTGAGAGTGGAGTTTTATTTTGGTTCTTCGATTTTTGCGAAGGCGTTGCGAGTAGCCACAATGTCAAATGTTGACTCCAATTGTTTTGTAAGAACTGTATTAGGGTAATCTTTCCACAACTTTAATCCCTTTTATAATATTCTGAACCTATGTTTCTGTGAACTTCTTTGAGTATAAATCATCCAAAAAACAAATGCACTTTATTGAGTTCAAGATTCCTGGATATCTCAAAATCATTTTCGTAATCTATTTGATATTTTGGAAAGCTGACATAGAGTCCTATATGTTACCCTCATATTTTTTGCTAGGAGTAGTTTGGTAAATTGGCATGGTAAATAATTTTAGGAATAAATATTAATATTAGTGTGTTATAGTAATTATTTAATGATTGTATTAATTATTTAATTATTAGTGAGTTATAGATTAAATATGACTTGTGACAGTGTTCCATATGTTGTGCTTGTAGGCAGAATTTGTGTACAGATGTATCACTGAAGTATATGTGTCCAGGAGGGACCGAGTTGCTACTTAGCACTGTAACTAAGTTGCAGTTGTGTGATACAGCAACATGGCAGCAGAAGGGTAAGATCAGGGTGTCTATGATAGTTAAGTGCAAGTATAGGTAGAGGGTTTGAGTGCCAGATATCTATGTAGGCATAAGGAGATTCAAGTGTATATATATGTTAGTTGTTGGATCAGAATAATATGTCAAGGATGAGTATCAGTAAATGAATAATTAGAAGCTAGTTAATATCCAATTATAGCTAGTATCAGATATTTGTAATGTCAGTTAATAGTGGGTGTTATTGGTATAGGGTAGAGTTAGGGGCAACTGATACTGCATGTATACTAGGAGATCATATCTGAAATTGAAGGTATCAGTGACTTAGTTGAGATAGTGAATGAGGTAGGGGTTAGCTAGACAGTGTATGTAGTAGACTGGGTAGCAGTGGCTACCTGGAAATGCAAGGGGTGAGTGAGCAGTACTCTAGAAGCTCTATGATCATTTGTGGCATATCATACACTAGGTTAAGTTAATTTCAGAGCATGCATCAGTTGGAAGGGCCAAGGTATTAGAGGGGTATTCAGATATTAGGACTGAGGACAGTTTGGTCAGGATCTGATTCAAGTATTAAGCTCAGTTATGAACTGAGATACTGTTATGTATCAGTGGATACACCTTAACAAGTGTGTCAGTTAGTGATAGTTTAGTTATACTTAGTTCATGCATACAGTTAGTATTAATGTTCAGCAACTAGTAATATATGTTAGATACTAAGTGATATGTTAGTATCTGTTTTAGTCCTTAACAGTTAATTAGAGTTAGTGGTTAGTACCTAGTGGTTATTTGATGTAAACCAAGCGTCAGTTAAGTTGGTTAATTAAGAGCCTTATGAGTCTAATAACCTTAGCTTGGACCTAGAAATTAGTGTATTACCCTATTTTAACCTAGAAGCATGCATTGGTGTATTTTAACTCATTTCTCCTTCATTACACCAAATTGACATGATATTCCTCTATAGGATTGTGCGACACAAGCTCAGACACTGAGTTACCATTTTGCTCCGGACCATAGGCAAGTACATCTCACTGTTAGTTTTTATTTTATGATAGTGTATATATCGCATGTTCTAGAACTGTATACTTGATTCCGACACAGTGGTTACACGAACTGTACTATATAGATTAGCTCAGGAGATGTTATCCCTTACCGTATTCAGCGGGTACTCCTTCACATGTATTTTATCATATGTATTGGGTATTAATTTTAGTGTGCTTCATGTTCACACACTGCTCGTGTTCAATGTGCCAATATTCGTGTTCATAACGTGTCATGATTGTATCCATTAGTATTGGTTGGGGATGGGGGAGTAGGAGTTGGTTATGTGATCAATCCAAGTGTATTCGTATACATGTCGATTATATATCACACGTGTAATCGAGTTACCATATTGTATTTGTGTTCAACCAAAATCAATCACATAATAAAATTGTACTATATGGCACAATAGTTAGTTTATCTATTTATATTTAAATTACAGTTATTCATATTGTTTGTTCTTTATTCCAGTACTCCACATGTTTACTCTAGTTCATTCAACTTTTTCTGTTTAGTTATCCTGTATTATTTTTTATTATCTGTTATAAATGCTCGATTATGTATTTGGAACTGCTTTCAGAGGTATGTACTTTGCTCCAACCCTGAATAGATATATTTTTTAGATGATTGGCTTGTGGACCGGTGTCCCAACTACGATGGGCCGCAGGATGATGTACCATTAGAGGATACTCCTTTAGAGCAGGAGGACCTAGTACCAGAGGCTGATGAGGCTTAGACTTATTATTTAGACTTGTATTAGACTTTATTGAGGTTATTGGCATGTATATATATTATTTTAGACTTGTGGATGTATTGTGACTCTTTTCCTTCGTATCCCATCTCGTGCTTATCTTTCTTAGTTGCTATGTGATTGAGTATTGTTTATCATTATCATATACCATAGTGTTCCTCCGTTTGGAGTTGAGACGTCATTGACAGTCATTGACAGGTACCTTATACATATTATGTAAGATGTTAGATTGTATGTTTGACCCAGACAGCGTTCTACCGTCGGTATTGCGGCGTAGGCTAGGCATTGCTCACTACTCGTGCCCTTATTCCGGGTGTGGGTTGTGACACATTTTAATGGTGGCCCATACTGGTGAGAGTTACAATTAGAGTGATATCATAGTAGTGCTCACCTAGAGTACTAATACGAGCCTGTTTTAGGGTTTAGGATATAGGCTGAGAGTATACTCAATCACAACTAAAAAATATTTCCAAATATCAGTTTTGCTACCCTTATATATTAGAATGCTTGCTTTACTTGAATAATTTTGTCCTTCATTGATGATACCATATCATACTTAATATTGATTCCTTTGTTCAATCTATCTTCAGGATGCCGTCGAAGATGCGTTCGCAGCGCTCAAGAGCAATGTCAGCAAGGTCAGTCACTTCGTGGCCTCTGAGGGCAGCACCAGCTGACACTGTTCCAGCAGGTACATTCCAGAGGTTCGCTTCGCCGATCCAGGTAGGCATTTTTGTAGCAGCTTTTAGGGGTGCTCCACCTCTGGTACAGAGGACAGCGCCGACAGTTTTAAGGGATTTTCTATCCCCACCACCCACAGTTGATCAGACACATGAAGGCGCAGCAGCACCAGTAAAAGGTTATGAGGTAAGGTATTGAGAATGCCTACCAGATTGCGCTCACCGCAGTCGAGAGAGTCACCTTAGTCCAGCCACAGACGGCACCACCTCAGTTCACCCCGCAGCAGCCGAGGCAGGGGACAATTATAGACTTCAAAAGGATGGGGCCGATGGACTTTAAAGGCACTGAAGGGATTATTTATGCTGATGATTGGATAGAAGACATTGAGAGGAACCTGCGACTATTGCAGATTCCAGAGAGGTTGCAAGTAGAAGCCGCAGGAAGCATAATGTTTGATATCGCGTTGACTTGGTTCAGGACGGACCCCAGGATCTTAACACCGGGACTTACTTGAAAAGGTTTTAAGGAGATCTTCAAGGAAAAGTTCTTTCCAGATATGGCTCTGACATCTCTAGAGAGCTAGTTTCAATACCTCGTTTAGGGAAGTATGACGGTGGATGAGTATGCGGCAGATTATTGCAGATTATGCCGCTTTGTGGAGGGACAGAACCCCAGAGGAAGGGCCTGAATAAGGAGATCAAATCACATACGAATGGAGACCCCACCGCTACTTTTGAGGAGATTCTGAGGCAGGCACAGCGGGCAGAGGATGATCTAGAGCTTGGCTCCAAGAGGCCAAGGGACGGGAAGATCCAGTACAAAAATGGGTCCCACGAAGCGGCATCACTTTCAGCAGCAGCATCAGAGACACTTCCAGCAGCAGTACCCGGGACCAGCTAGAGAGCCAGTACAACAGACGCACCAGATCCTGAGGCCAGCTATTCCTTGCCCATTCTGCAAGAAGTAGGGACAAGGATGTGATGCATGCAGGATGAGATTGGGCTAGTATTTATTCTACGGATCATGAGACTATCAATTGAGGGCGTGTCCTAGATCTCCAGCTCATCCAACTTAGAGTGGAGCTCAGGCACCGAGAGCACCCGCTAGACCACTAGCAGAATAGCAGAGGGGACCTCTGTTGCCGACTCAGCAGCAGAGGTTTGTACAACCCTAGCAACAGAAGAGAGGTGCTCAGCAGGGGCAAGCTTTTGCCTTGACCTTCGAGGAGGAGGAGCCAGCCGATGATGTTATTTTAGGTTCAATCTATCTTGATTCTTTTCCAGCTCATGCTTTATTTGATTCTGGTGCTTCACATAGTTTCGTATCTGTATTTTTTGCTCTGAAACATCACCTTGAGACTGAACCGTTAGCGAGGACTTACAAGTTTATAACCGGAGGAGGCATTATTCTGGTCAGTGATGTTTGCAAGGATCGGAGAGTTTTTTTAGGAAGCTAATAATTGAGCGTATGTCTACTCGTAATGCCACTTCCGAGCTACGATATAGTACTCGGAATGGATTGGGTGAGTAGGCACCATGATAGTATTGATTCTCATGGAGGCCAAGTTTTATTTCAGACACCAGGAGAGCCAAAGTTTGAGTTCGTCAGAGTAGCAGTAGAGCAGAGCGAGAGAGATTTCTGGGGAGCTATGGTGGAAGAGCTATAGCTGCCACATCCATTGATTATAGAGTATATGCACGTCTTTTTGAAGGAGTTGTCGGGGTTGCCACCAGACAGAGATGTGGAGTTCTCTATAGACTTAGTGCCAGGCGCAGAGCCAATATCAAAGCACGTCTATAGAGTGAACAATAACGAAGTAGCAGAATTAAAGAAGTAGGTGGATGAGTTGCAAGACAAGGGCTTCATCCGCTTTAGTTCATCACCGTAGGCTGCTCCGGTATTATTTGTACCAAAGAAGGATGGGTTGGTACGCATGTGTATTGACTACAGGGTACTCAACAACCTCACTATCAAGAATAAATATTCGTTGTCGCGGATTAACGACTTGTTTGATCAGTTGAGCAGAGCGAAGGTATTCTCGAAGATAGACTTGAGGTCGGGGTACCACCAGGTAAACATGAAGAAGGAAGATATTCCGAAGGCAGCTTTTAGGACTCGATATGGGAAGTTTGAGTTCTTAGTGATGTTGTTTGGGTTGACCAATCCCCTAGCGGTATTCATGAACCTGATGAATAAGATGTTTCATCAGTACTTGGATTAGTTTGTGGTAGTATTCATTGATGATATATTAATTTATTCAAAGACCCTGGGAGGAGCATGAGAAACACCTAAGGATAGTTCTGGAGACCCTCAGGAAAGAGAAGCTTTATGACAAGCTTTCAAAGTGTGAGTTCTTCCTTGATAAGGTTGAATTCCTCGGGCATGTGATTATACGAGACGGGATCTCTTTAGACCCGAAGAAGATTTTAGCAGTTGAGTCGTGGTCTAACCCGAGTTTAGTTGCAGAGATAAGGAGTTTTCTTGGATTGGCAGACTATTATCGGAGATTTATTCAGGACTTTTCTAGGATTACAGAGCCAATGACTAGACTAACCAGGAAGGATGTAGAGTTCGTCTGGACTGAGGATTGTTGGGCTGCTTTTGAGGAGCTAAAGAAGAGATTGACTACAACTCCAGTTTTGACATTAACATCAGGGATATGAGAATTTTTTATATATAGTGATGCATCGGGTAAGGGCTTGGGATGTGTGTTACATCAAAATGGGAAGGTGATTGCCTATGCTTTCAGGCAATTACGCCTGCATGAGAAGAATTATCCTACCCATGACTTGGAGTTAGCAGCAGTTATTTTTGCTTTTAAGCTGTGGAAGAACTACTTGTATGAAGAGCGAGTGAAGATCTTCACTGATCACAAGAGCTTGAAGTATGTATTTACTCAGAAGGAGCTCAAAATGAGACAGAGGAGGTGGTTAGAGCTGATAAAGGACTTCGACATCTCGTTGCAGTATCATCCAGGGAAGGCCAACGTAGTCGCGGATGCCTTGAGCAGGTATCCAGTGTCTATGTACTTGACGAGGGGCAGACACTTGTTGGCCGATCTTGATAGCTTGGGTATTGAGGTATTAGTTCCTAGAGTTATAACACAGATATGGGGAGTCAAGGTATAGTTAGAGTTGATGGACCAGATCAGAGCTGCACAGATCGAGGATGAGTATCTGAGGAGCATCAGGGCACAAGTCTGGATGGGATTGGCAGAGGACTTCAGTATTATAGAGGATGGATCAGTACGGCATGGTACCAAATGGTGTATGCCAAGTAGAGTGTTGCGTGAGGAGGTTCTTCAAGAGGTGCATCGATCTCAGTACTCTATGCATCCAGGTGCCAATAAGATGTATAGAGAATTGAGAGAGCATGTTTGGTGGTATGGTATAAAGCAGGAGGTAGCTAGCTTCGTATCCAGATGTTTGATATGCCAGCAGGTAAAGGCAGAAAGACAGAGGCCAGGTGGATTACTTCAGTCTTTACCCATTCCAGAGTGGAAGTGGGAGCATGTGACGATAGGCTTTGTTTCGGGGCTTCCGCGTTCGCTAGGAGGGAAGGACGCGATTTGGGTCATCGTTGACAGGTTGACTAAATTAGCTCACTTCTTATCGTTCAAAGTGGGTACATCTACGGGGAAGCTCGCGAAGATATATGTGCGTCAGATAGTCAGAATGCATGGAGTTCCAATGAGTATAGTCTCGGATCGGGATAGTCACTTCACGTCCCACTTCTGGAGGAGTTTGCAGGCTAGCTTAGGCACCCAGCTTAAGTTCAGTACCGCATATCACCCCAGATAGACAAGAAGTCGGAGAGGACTATCCAGACTCTCGAGGATATGCTACGCACCTGTGTTTTGGATTTTGGAGGCCCTTGGGAGGATCATCTTCACCTGGTAGAGTTTTCTTATAACAACAGCTACCAGGCCAGTATCGAGATATCACCATTTGAGGTATTGTATAGACGGAGATGTCGCAATCTGTTATCATGGGATGATGTTGGTGAGAGAGCCTTATTGGGACCAGAGATAGTCGTGGATACAGCTGGGAAGGTGAAGCTCATTAGGGATAGGCTTCGGGTGCCGCAGGATAGACAATGATATTGGGCTAATAGTCACTGGAGACCATTGGAGTTTGAGGTATAGATTTTATATTGCTTGTGATTGCTTATTTTTGTTAGAGTGCTAAGACTATCTTCGTGCTAGGTTGGTGATCTACTGTTCTTTAGGATTTATCCGACACGGGGCACGATTCGCTTTGGTGGAGGTAGGAAGCTTAGTTCGCGGTACATCGGACCCTTCGGTGTTCTTGAGAGGGTCGGTGCAGTGGCCTACAGACTAGACTCATTGCCTGCATTAGAGGGAGTGCATAACATATTCTATGTGTCGCAGCTGAGATAGTATGTGGCAGATCCTAGCCATGTACTAGATCACTCAGAGAACGAGGTTGGTCCGACTCTCAACTACCTAGAACAGCCCGTAGAGATCCTGGATCGCAGGGTGGGGTGCTGTGGAACCAGATGATTCCTTTGGTGCGCCTCGCGTGGAGGCATCACTCGCTAGGAAAGAGTTCCTGGGAGCGAGAGGCCGAGATACGCGAGCGATATCCTTTTCTGTTTGAGCTGTGAGGTATAATTCTTTCTTGCTTGTATTGAATGTTATTGGTAGTTAGTTTCTTTCCTAAATTTCGAGGACAAAATTTTCTAAGGTGGGTAGGATTGTCACCCTCACATTTCCAGCTAGAGGTTATTTGATAAATTGACATGGATAAATAATTTTAGGAATAAATATTAATATTAGTGTGTGATAGTAATTATTTGATGATTATATTAATTATTTAATTATTAGTGAGTTATAGATTAAATGTGACTTGTATTAATTATTTTGTTAGAGGCTAGTCCAATAATTAGACTTGTCATGACAACTAGTGAGCCTAGCTTGGATCCAAACTCATTAGACCCATCCTCATTAATTAATTAGGGGATTAGATTAATTAGAATTAGTTAGAAGCTTTCTAAAATAGTCCTTTCCTAATCCTATTCATAATTGGATGGAGAGGAAAAATTTGGACCATGCACATAACTTGGAAAAGGGAGAAGGGGGCCGGCCACTATTAGAGGGGGTCTTCTCTCTCTCTCTCTCTCTCTCTCTCTCTCTCTCTCTCTCTCTCTCTCTCTCCTCTTATTTTTATTCATTTAGATCTAGAAATTAGATCCCCAATTTCCATAATTCCCTCTATTAAATTCCTACTCAATTCACCTCAATTTTTTCTCTCATTCTCATTCCACAAGGAACTTGGAGCTTGGAGAAGCAAGGAGCACAAGGAGAAGGAGCTTGGGTGGAAAGATTGTGTCCGGATCGTGTCTACTTTAATTTTTATTGGAAATCCATTTTCCAATTGATAATTCCTGAATTTTTCCTTCATTATAGTTTCTTAATCATGTATTTAACCATTAGGAATGACCCCATGGCATAGGGCTACCTATAGGAACAAGTTCTAGACTATTTGGTTATGTACTGTGAGTTCTATGTGGTAATTTGTGTGCATGTTGGGGGGATTACGAAATTGACACATCAATATTGTGTCATGAGACCAATTAGATCTAATTAGATTTAGATCGGGGTTATGGAAATAGGTACGTGTCAACAAATGGATACGTGTAGGTCGTATCATGGTATTTTGTGATACAGTGTGACACGGGACCAATTTTGGGTGCTTTACACAATTACTCTTCAATACTCACTGTAGCAAATTACTTTAGTTATATAATAGTATAATTGATATGTATTAGTAATTTGTGGTGAAAATTGGGTTTTGGTGTTCTATAGAGAAAGTATCATAAGTATCTTAACATTGCACTTGAGGTATTTGTTTAATTGCCATGCTAGGTACTCATATAGATATACCTATATATATAGAGTATTAGCATTATGTAAGTATTCTATTGTGTGTGTTATATATAGATAGATGTATGTGTTGAGTTTGTAGGCATGTGGCAGTATGTGTGGAAGGAAGTGGCTCGAGTAGACCTGTGTAGTTGAGGTATTGGTTGGGGAATCCTGACTATATATCTGATACTGTAGGGGGTCATAGAAAGTAGCAATGGGTTAAGCAGTGTACAATGCATTATCAGCCCAGTGGTAGATTAGTTAGTTAGTGCAAAGTAATTGTTAATGTGGTGCTTGAAGCTCAGGGAAGGGAGTTATGTGCTGCATGTGAGGCAACAGTAGCCTGCACATCACATAAAGCTAGATGCATTGTAGCAGGTGGTACGTATTATGGTTGCAGAGAAGTTGTAGGCAGCAGTAGTGTCTAGTAGCAGTAGGTGTTCAGATGTGTGTGTATATATACTATCGGTTACCATATGTATGTAAATATATATTAGTGTATAAATATAGATTGGTATATAAGTGTGTATATATATATATATATATGCATATGCGTGTCTCTATAAATAGATAGATGTTGATATCTTGTGGGCTGTTGATGGTGTGAGGTTCAGAGGGAGTGTAGTGCATTTGTGTGGAGTGTTGGTGTCAGTTATATGTATCAATCATTGTGTGGTTTTAACTATGACAGTAAGGCTTGGGTAAGTTAATGCCAGTATACTAGAAGTGTAGTGTTAGTGTACAAGTGCTTAGTGAGTGTATAGTGTGTGGAGTTGGTTTGGGGTTAGAATTAAGTATAGTGCTTGTGGGTGTATCTTGAGGGTGTATGTGTGTATGTGTATTAGAGGGGGGTATGGTCTGTGACAGTGTTCCATGTATTGTGCTTGTAGGAAGTATTTGTGTACAGATGTGTCACTGAAGTATATGTGTCTAGGAGGGAACTAGTTGCTACTCAGCACTGTAACTAAGTTGCAATTGTATGATACAGCAGCATGGTAGCAGTAGGGATAAGATCATGGTGTCTATGATAGTTAAGTGCAAGTATAGGTAGAGGTTTGAGTGCAAGATATCTATGTGGGTATAAGGAGATACAAGTGTATATATATATGTTAGTTGTTGGATCAGTATAATAAGTCAAGGATGAGTATCAGTAAATGAATAATTAGAAGCTAGTTAATATCCAATTATAACTAGTATCAGATATTTGTAATGTCAGTTAATAGTCGGTGTTATTGGTATAGGGTAGAGTTAGGGACAACTGATACTGCATGTATACTAGGAGATCATATCTAAAACTGAAGGTATTAGTGACTTAGTTGAGATAGTGAATGAGGTAGGGGTTAGCTAGATAGTATATGTAGTAGACTGGATAGCAGTGGCTACTTGGAAATGCAATGGGTGAGTGAGAAGTTGAGTTAGAACCCATGTAGTACTCTAGAAGCTCTATGATCATTTATGGCATATCCTACACTAAGTTAAGTTAATTTCAGAGCATGCATCAGTTAGAAGGGCCAAGGTATTAGAGGGGTGTTCTGATATTAGGACTGAGGACAGTTTGGTCAGGATCTGATTCATGTATTGAGCTCAATTATGAACTTAGACACTGTTATGTATCAGTGGATACACCATAACAAGTGTGTCAGTTAGTGGTAGTTTAGTTATACTTAGTTCATGCATAAAGTTAGTATTTATGTTCAGCAACTATTAATATATGTTAGATACTAAGTGATATGTTAGTATCTGTTTTAGTCCTTAACAGTTAATTAGAGTTAGTGGTTAGTACCTAGTGGTTATTTGATGTAAACCAAGTGTCAGTTAAGTTGGTTAGTTAAGAGCCTTATGAGTCTAATAACCTTAGCTTGGACCTAGAAATTAGTGTATGACCCAATTTTGACCTAGAAGCATGCATTGATGTATTTTAACTCATTTCTCCTTTATTAAACCAAATTGACATGATATTCCTCTATAGGGTTGTGCAACACCAGCTTAGACACTGATTTACCATTTTGCTCCGGACCAGAGGCGAGTACATCTCTCTGTTAGTTTTTATTTTATGATAGTATATATATCGCATGTTCTAGAACTGTATACTTGATTTCGATACAGTGGTTACACGGACTGGTACTATATGGATCCTGTCAGAAGATGTTATCCCTTACCATGTTCAGCGGGTACTCCTTCATATGTATTTTATCGTATGTATCAGGTATTGATTTTAGTGTACTTCGTGTTCACACACTGCTCATGTTCAGTGTGCCCATATTCGTGTTGGTAACGTGTCGTGATTGGATCCATTGGTATTGGTTAGGGATAGGGGAGTAGGAGTTGGTTATGTGATCAAGCCAAGTATATTCGTGTATATGTCAATTATATATCACACGTATAATCGAGTTACCATATTGTATTCGTGTTCAACCCAAACCGATCACATAATAAACTTGTACTCTATGGCACAGTAGTTAGTTTATCTATTTCCATTTAAATTGTAGTTATTCATATTGTTTTTTCTTCATTCCATTACGTCACATGTTTACTCTAGTTTATTCCACTTCTTATGTTTAGTTATCCTGTATTATTTTCTATTATCTGTTATATATGCTCGATTATGTATTTGGAACTGCTTTCAGAGGTATGTACTTTGCTCCAATCCTGACTGGATATATTTTTTAGATGATTGGCTTGTGGACCAGTGTTCCACCTACTACAGGCCGCAGGACGACGTACCATTAGAGGATACTCCTTTAGAGTAGGAGGACCTAGTACCAGAGGCTGAGGAGGCTTGGACTTATTATTTAGACTTGTATTGGACTCTATTGAGGTTATTGGCATGTATATATATTATTTCGGACTTGTGGATGTATTGTGACTCTTTTCCTTCGTATTCCATCTCGTGCTTATCTTTCTTAGTTGCTATGTGATTGAGTATTGTTTAACATTATCATATAAAATATTGTTCCTCCGTTTGGAGTTAAGACAATATTGACAGGTACCTTATACATATTGTGTGATAAGTTAGATTGTATGTTTGACCCAGACAGCATTCTACCGCCGGTGCTGCAGCATAGGCTGGGCGTTGCTCACTGCTCGTGCCCTTATTACGGGTGCGGATCATGACACTATAAAATTTTCATAATTTAATAAGTTAGTATGATATTCTGTTTAATTTTTAGAACTTATAGGTAACTAGTGAATCACCAAAATATTAATTTGTAAGCTATATCTACAATATCTTTTAGTCGATTTGAGTTTCAATAAAATCATTGATTCTAGCACTCTTGTGGCACTAAAATCTATAGCATTGCATACACAAATCTTAGGTTTGTGTCGGTTGATATTTTGGGTGAATGGAATGCATTGATTTGCGTGCCACGAATTCTAAATTTTAAACGTGAGATATTTTTAACTAAAATTTATATTTAAATTTAAAATTATAATATAATAAGATTAAAATAGGGTTTTATATTATTTTATTCAGAATTTGTTAAATAATTGGTTAGGGTAATAACTAGCAACGTATAGTCGTTTGTAAGTGAGAATATTAAATCTAACTCGTTTTAAATTATGTGATGGGGTTCATGGGATGATGGTAAGATAGTATTGCTAGTAGATTGGGTTTACGACCTCTTGAGCTTGTGACTTCATCATCTTTATTAGCAGAAAAGTATTTATATGATCTATGTTACCTTTATTTTGTACTGCATGTATCTTCGTGTCGTCGTTTCAATGTTACTTCTTCATATCTCATGTTATCGTGTTGTTGATTCACCATAATGATTACTTATGCCCTAGGGTTAGAATTATTAGAGTATATGTACATGTTCATACCTTACTTCTCGTTTATAATGTTTAATGTTTATTGTATTCCCACTGTTTTATCGTATTGATAATATGTACTTGTGAGTTGGTCGGGCGAGAGAATACAATTAGTAGACATATGGTACCACACAAGCAGAGTTAGTCCAGAGTTTATTCGGCTAGGGGACCGTCTTACAGAGTTTATTTAGTCAATACACCTCACGTATTGACTGTCGGAATCCTAATCAAACCACATGCTGAACGTTGGTATTCTAAAAATATATTGTACACATAAATATGATTAATGTTGCTATCTTGCTTATTCCTTCGTCTTCTTTTTAGTACACTGGAATATTGTTAGTATGACATAGTCATACTTCTCTCATTTTATCATACCATGCCTATAGTTCAACTTTCTTTTACTGTGGATCCTTCATTCTTGTATATTATATTGTGTAGCTTAGTGTTTATGGTAATCTTGCTCCAATCCTGAATGAATAATTATTTTTCAACTTTAGATAATATGATTTACCCTGAGGTCTATGGTGAGTACATTGGTGACACCGACGTTACCAACGTGGCGGGTTCCTCTTCGGATTTGGATTACCATATTATTCTTTCTTATGTACTCGTACTATTTCATAAAGAGTGGACTTTAGTTAGTATGTAGTATTTCATTAGTTATTTTATTCTACCGGATTTGTTCCTGAGAACATATTGAGTTATAGTGGATCATTTGATTAATTAAATGAGACTATTAAGTATATTTTCTTGTTTGGTTATGACTTAGTTTGGTGGATGATATGTGTATATTGTTACTTATTATGGACCATTGTGTATCATAGACAACGTACTACTGCCGATGTTGCGTCGTAGGCTGGACTTGGTCACATACTTGTATCCTAAAAGTGGTGGCCGGTTGTGACAACAGTGGTCTCATATCGCTAAAATTTATGAAGTGACCATAAAAATCTCAAAAATAAGATCGTTAACCTTACGGTTGACCATCTTGTCTCAATTTACGTGCCATGGGTTTCTAAATATGAATTTCAAAGCATATTCAAAACATTTATGTTATAGATAGATTAAATATCCTTTAATTAGACTAAAATAACTTATGACTAGCAACTTGTGGCTTTGGATCTTGATGATTTATTTAATAAACCACCTAGAACTAAATAGCTTACCATTGAAGAAATCTAGTAGCCTAGATGAGCAAATCAACTTGTAAAATTTAGAACCTTAATTAATTAGGTTATATAAGCATTGTGTTATGCCTGGTTGATTTCTTAGAATTAAGATAACATAAGTTCGTGACTGGTCAACCATATCCATCTGCAGATTCAGGCAAGTACAACATTACTTTATTATTCTATCATTTTATATGTTATTATCACTACCAGTCTTGTCTAGTTATGATTCATGTTTAGATGCCATTTTTACTTGTTATTGGTGCATGAGAGAGAGAGAGAGAGAGAAAGAGAGAGAGAGATTTATAGACTTACTAGAATTTATGTTCACCTATTCCATGTTTGTTTCTATGTTTACTTATTTATCATGTTATCGTATCTATCATGTCGTGATCATGCTTGTTAGTGAGTCTCGGGTGGAGGAATATAGTTAGTATGCATGCGATCTTTTCAACCAGACTTTACCCTATACTATTTAAACTAATATTCTTTCGTAGTCGTGTACCTCACATATTGATTGTCGATTCTTTGTCATGTTCACATAAGGAAAGTCAATATTCTAAAGGCACTAAGCACGAATTATTATTTCGTAATAGAGTCGTTGCATGGTAGATTTAATGTTGTCACCATTATGTTATAGGATTTGTTTCTATCATATTTTTTCTTATAGTTATGTCAATGCTACTATTGTAATGCCCCGCTCTATATGGTGCATTATGATGGATTATTAGCACGAACGACATGGTTGGACTTAGATTCATTCAGGGGAATCATTCAGAGTCTTCATGATCGGGACAAAGTCGATTCTTCAATGATGGGTGATTTTGATCATTCTCTCATTTAATTTTATACTTAATAAAAATATGTTACTAGTCTTTATTTATATATACCATGAGATTATTAATGCTAAGTAAAAAGAACCAAGATAAAAGAAAGTAATATCATTGTAGTTAACTTGCTATTATAGAACATAGAATATTAAATTGTTATTATAGAAATATGGAATATAGTGTTGTTATGTTATTATGTGGAGTATAGTATTGTTGTTATGTTATCTTTATTGGCACAAACATGTCAAGTTCAACTTGATTTTAATAATCGAGAAAATCTAGATTCGATATATATACAAGTACAAATTGAAGGCTGCTACATATAAGACTGCGACACTGCAACAATACAAGATTGACAAAGACTGCAACAAAAGAGTTTGTATTTTTTGGTCTATGTATTTTGTATTTTATTTTGAGTCTAGAAATATATACATTGAGTCATACTGGGATTAGAAAGCTCAAACATATACCTGACTCAAACCCAAATATTCGAACCACAAAACCAAGTTCACAAAATGACCCAAAACCTAGTCAAAATAGACTGAACTGATCTGACCCAAAGAGAGAGAGAGAGAGAGAGAGAGTTCTGGCCGAACTCGGGCCGAACTTGGTCCCTATGGATCCAGCCTTCCTGGATTGTCTCGGTTATCTATAAGATCAATGTGTAAATTTAAATTTATGAACGTTGGGGCACTGAACTCTGGCCAAACTCAGTTCAGCAAAATCCTATAAATAGAGATAAAATTCTACCATTCCAAATCACTCATTCACTTTCATTCATCTTTTCTACTTCATACTCTTTACCTGACCTAAAACCTGCATATTCCCAAGAGCAACTCCCATAGTCTTCTAGTGCCAAGTGTGATATCGGTTTAAAGTCTCGAAGAGTTGTAAAAAACTTGAAAATCAAGTTTTCGTTCAAGTATTTAAAGTTGGCGAGTACTTCAGATCAAAGCTCGTGGTGTTGTATGAAGTCGGCAATACCTTCAGATCAAAGCTCGTGGTGTTATAAGAAGTCGGCAATCCTTCATATCAAAGCTTGTGGTGTAAGCTATTTCACAAAATAGTAGATTAACATCAAGCAGAGTTTTCGAGACTAGATTAGTCCTCCATGAGGAAAACCAGTATACATCATGGTGTTAGCGTTTGAGAATTCTTAATTTATAGTATTTACTATTTATTAGTTACTCAATTACTCATTGCATATTTTTGTACTTATCCGTATTTATCTTTTAAGTTGGTAATTGTCGTATATTTTAATTAGACTATTGTCACACTCTATTCACCCCCCTTCAAAGTTGTCCTTCAATTGGTATCAGAGCAAGGACTCTTGATCGGGATTAACATCCTTGAGTAGATCCATGGAAACAATTAGATCTAATTACACCAACAATGGTGAAGGTCAGTCTACAAATAGGCCAACCCTATTTGATGGTACCAACTACACGTACTGGAAAACACTTATGAGTTTCTATTTAAATAATTTTGACTTATGGACTATTGTTATAGATGGATACAAAAAGCCTACTAGAATAGTTGTTGATGGTAACATTGTAGAAAAGCCAATGATAAATATACTGATCTAGAGAAGAAATAAGCCAATCTTGATGCTAGAGCTATTAATGCTTTATTTTGTGCTGTAAATAGGACTAAATTCAACAGAGTAGACACCTATACCACTTCACATGAGGTCTAAAAATTTCTTGAGGTAACTCATGAAGGAACAACACAAGTGAAGGAATCAAAGATCAGCAGACTGACGCAAGAATACGAGGCATTCAAGATGAAGCCAAATGAGGCTATCACTCAAATGTTTATAAGATTTCTTGATATTGTTAATTCACTATCTTATCTTGGCAAGGAGTACAACAGTCATGAAAAGATCCGCAAGGCGCTTCAGGGACTCACCAAGAATTGGAACCCTAAAGTGACGATAATCATAGAAGAAAATGATCTCACCACAAAGTCTATTTTAACACTCATGGGTAAGTTAATGACACATGAGTTGGATCTCAAAGACTTTGAGAAAATAGCTCCAAAAGAGAAGACAATCGCTTTCAAAGCTCATTATAAGAAAATTCAAGAAGATGAAACTAAAGACAAGGAATCAAATGATCAGGATCTGGCCCTTATATCCAAGAACTTTAGAAAATTCTTGATGTTTGAAAAATCAAACCGAAAGAAGAAAGAGTACGACGAAGAAGAACCTACATGCTACAACTGCAAGAAAACTGGCCACATCAAGAAAGACTGCCCCATATCTAGAAAAGAAAGTTACTATGAATATTCAAGCAAGAAAAGGACTTCATCAAGAAATTATGCAAATTCAAGCATATAATGCGAGAGTGAAGCAAGCGATTCTGAAGAAAAATAGAATCATCGCAATACTGCAAATGTGTACCTAATGGCATTATCAGACAATGTGGACCGACCTACACATGCTAGAAGTAAATGGATTCTCGATAGCAGGTGCTCACGACATATGATAGGTGATGCTACTCTTTTGCAATTATATTGATAAAGA
Organism: Iris macrosiphon; assembly: GCA_036927795.1. Taxonomy (NCBI): domain Eukaryota; kingdom Viridiplantae; phylum Streptophyta; class Magnoliopsida; order Asparagales; family Iridaceae; genus Iris; species Iris macrosiphon. The sequence goes on from JAYESA010000005.1 coordinate 87,660,590, forward strand.
ATGAAGGATATCTCCTTCGAAAATAATCTTAACGGCCACATTATCGATAACGGTGATATCGGTAAATATTATTTTCCTATTATTAATAATGTATGTCTTGTAATGGAATTAAAACATAACCTTATGAGAATTAGTCATCTAATTGACAATGGTTATGCAGTCAATTTTCTTAATGACAAATATCATATTAATGATTTATCCAATGACAAAACTATATATGAAGGAGTTGGAGAAGATAATATATATGCCTATTATTTGTCAGAAAGTATTAACCCTGTAGGAAGATGTATTCTTGCTAAGAAGGATGAGAGATGGTTATGGCACATGCAACTAGGATACGCAAATATGGATACCATCTCAAGACTCTCAACAAAGAAGCTGGTAAGAGGATTACCAGAGATTACCTAATACAAGGATATTTCTCTTATTTACGTGTTTTTATATATGTAATCTACCTTTATCTATATTTTATACCTAGTCTACAAGGAGATAGGAGTAAAGTTTTCTTAAGCTTATTTATATAAGAGTTACATGAACAGACATGGATATAGGAATAGAGAATAAGATTTTGTCTATATTTTTCTATACAAAATATATAGCTATGAAATAATTTGTTAGTTAAACCTTAGTTTAGGTTAATCTTTAGAAGGTTCATATTATCTATAAGGAATATAATATCATTTATTACTGTTATTACCTTCTATAAAAGGGAGGGTATTAATTATAAAAGATATGAGAATGACTAAACTTGGAAGGAGGGTTCATATTCAATATTCTACATGTATAATAGAAATGAGCATTTATTATACAATAATTAACATGATTGTAATAGAGGAATGATGATTCATTATGGGTACTTAATAGGAATGTTAACTATAGTTATGTATGAGTTGCTCCTTGTATAATTTGAACATGTTGTATCAGGAATAGAAAAATGTGTAAGAATGGAATAAAAGGAAAGGTGGGGTGCAAAGTTTATGGAGAAATAATGGTAAGTTCAATATTGATTATCTGGAAGGATTTCAAATAGACCATAAATATGTGATATAGGTTAAACTTTGTAAGTAATGATAGTGATTGAATGTGTGCAAAACTGAAATATTTTATTATTATTATAAGGATTTCCATTTTAGTTAAACTAATATGCATTATTCGGGTTATTACTTTAGAAATTTCTAATTAATTTAAATTATATATAGACATGGAAATATTTGCTAGGCCGGTTAGATATAGTATTATAATAATACTATTATTTGGAATGAGATTTGAATTTATTAGACCACTAGGAAGATTAATGACAATTATCTTATTGGGAGGATTTGGTTATTTTAATTTTTAAATTCAATAGTTTTGAATAGTAATTAAACTTGAATTTATTGGTATTATTTTAATACACAATTTAGGTATATTTAACTTTGATTTGGAATTAGCTATTGTTGGATTTTTCCTTCAATTAGATACTAAATTTGAATAATAAAAAATTGAATTTGGAATAGGGGTTTCATAATAAGACACAAACTTAGCATTCTAATCCGAAAAAAGTAGTGTATGAGTAGAGGGGCAAAATTATACCTCATATGGTGTGAGAAACAATGCTCGACTCACCTACCTTCTCGGCTACAGTTGCGCTAGCAGGATCAGCCACTGCAACGGCAGGAGTTTCCTCAACTCATGGTTCTAACTCAAGAGGAATCATTGGATCGTTAAGAACCTCCATATGTTTCTTGAGGACTTCTAGTTTCTCAAGGACTATTGTAACTCCTCCTTCCTGGAGATTTAATAAATAGTTTTCTTAGCAATAATTTTTTCTAAAATAAAAATTTTGTAAATAATATTTTTCTTAATAAATATTTTATTAAGTATACTATTATGAATACTAGTATATTGCTATAGTACATGAATTATTTTAGCCCAACCACCCCAAATCCAGGCAGCAGCCCAACCCAATGCATTATGGGCCACCTGTTGCAGAATCCAACCCAAAACCCTTCTACCTAAACCAAGCCCATTAGTCAACTCAACCTCCAGTCAAGCCAGACCCTGATGAACCCGAGCTTAGTTCATTCTGACATAAGCCCAACCCAAGTAGTCTGCATCCAATTGAAGACCCGGGCCAAGACTAAACTTTGTCTACAACCTCTCCCCTGTATTCGAGGTTGACTGAAAGCACTCGCTCACCGATCCCGTTTTCTTCCTTCAACTTGAATGTAGCTGATTCCCCCTCTTCTGGAAGCCTTGGGAAGAGCCTAGACTGCGCCGGAAGCTCCCTCCACCGACTCTCCTCCACCGCCTCACCAATGCTATAAATAGGACCTTCATCCTCCCCGTTCTTCACCATCACCGACAACAGCGAAGCCCTGTCCGTCTCGCCACCCTTCTTCCCTCTCCTTCTTCTTTCCACTTCTAGATTCGGTTAGGACTTCCCCAAGCTAGCAGCCATGGCATCTCGAGCTCGTCGGTGACAGAACTCCACCGTGTGCTCCTCCCTTCACTAGCAGAACTGTCATCAACGAACCAAAGCTGTCGTCAACAAACTAGAGCTCGTCGACGACTTCCTCCGCCGGGTGGTCCTCCTCCCTTTCGAGTCCAGGAGCTGCTCCGGTGGCCGTCTCTGACCCTGGGATGATGATGAGGAGGAGGATGACTTCGTCACCGATCGACTTCTCTGGAGATCATCAACAATAACAGTGCTCCTTCGAGCTCGAAGCTCCGGTTAAACTTCGGCAGTTGAGTTCTTCTCCTTGATCTCGTCGGTCTTCGTCGGGTATTGTACGCTAAGCTCTTTTACTTCTGTCAATCTTGATCCTTCTCTCCTCTGCTCTCCACCATTAGAGATCGAATGCACTATTTTAATTCCTTCTTGTGGTTATGTCCGAGATGAAATGATTCTTGATGTGTGAAGTTGATGATTTACAAAGGTTAATGGTATCATGAGTGATCCTCTAAACTTACTTTTCCCACTTTTTCTTTAATATGGATATGTCAATAGAATATTTTTGTCTAATAAATATTCTTTAACTGTGATTTTAATATTATGCCAAATAAGAAAATTGCTTTTGCCAAACTTTCTTTCATAAATCATTCAGCCTCACCATCCTGCCCCAAGCAATGATCATCATTTGAAAATATCTTTTGAATTGTTTTCAGCTTGTTGTCTATGGAAATATCTTAGCTAAGTTCCCATTGTCCAAAGAAAATTCCATTTGGTATCGCAAAATAATTTCTAATATTATTGAAGGCTTGTTGGATACATGAAACTTGTCATGCACTCTTGAAATCCAACCAGGTCTCATGCAACCTTAGGTTGTTTGGCTAGATTGAAGTTTTTTTTGGCACATAACATGAATTTAGGGTCTTGCTTGTGAGGTTTTACGATAATAATAAAAACTGTGAGCCAGGGAAATATTTGTAGAGAGGAATTTTATGTGGGTTGTTATTAATATTTTGGGCTGCTTTAGGCATATTATCTAAATTAAACTGATATAGTTTTTTCATCTTGGACCTTTATCCAAATACTAATTTTCGGTTCCATATAAACTATTCTTGGTATCAAATATTTTAGGACTATTGCAGATATAAGTAGCCATATGGACTTTCATGATTAATATATGGGCTTGTATATATTGAAAGAAAATAAGTATACTAATTTCTTAGAGATTTAATAAATAATTTCTTAGCAATAAAATTTTCTGAAATAGAAAATTTTGTAAATAATATTTTCTCTTAATAAATATTTTATTAAGTATACTATTTTGATTACTAGTATTATTTATATAGTGGATGCATTATTTTAGCCTAACCAACCCAAATCCGAACAGCAGTCCAACCTAATGCATATGGGTCACCCACTGCTGAATCCAACCCAAAACCCTTCTACCTAAACCAAGCCCATTAGTCAACTCAACCTCCAGTCAAGCCAGATTTTGATGAACCCGAGCTCAGCTCATTTTGGCATAAGCCCAACCCAAGTAGTCTGCATCCGATTGAAGACCCGACCCAGGACTAAACTTAGTCTACAACCTCTCCCCTTTATCCGAGTTTGACAGAAAGCTGCCACTCACCGATCTTGTTTCCTTCCTTCACCTTGAATGGAGACGATTCCCCCTCTTCTGGAAGACTCGGGAAGAGCTAAGACGGCACCGAAAGCTCCCTCCACCGACTCTCCTCTACCGCCTCACAAACGCTATAAATAGGACCTTCATCCTGCCCATTCTTCACCATCACCGACATTGGCAAAGTCATGTCCGGCTCGCCACCCTTCTTCCCTCTCCTTCTTCTTCATAATTTTAGATTCGGTTTGGACTTCCCCAAGCTAGCGGCCATGGCATCTCGAGCTCGTCGGTGACAGAGCTCCATCGTGTTCTCCTCCCTCCGCGAGCAGAACTGTCATCAACGAACTAGAACTGTCATTAACAATTCAGAGCTCATCGATGACTTCCTCCGTTGGGTGGTCCTACTATCTCTCGAGTCCAGGAGCTGCTCCGGTGATCGTCCCCGACTCTAGGACGATGATGATGAGGAGGATCGACTATTTTAATTCCTTTATGTCAATTCTTGATCCTTCTCTCCTATGTTCTCAACTATTGGATTTCCAATGCACTATTTTAATTCCTTCTTGTGGTTATGGCCAATAAATGTTCGACAAAATGATTCTTAGGAGTTTTTCTTTGTCTAACAGAGCTAACAACCTAGTTTCATCACCGATCTGAGTACCTTAATCTCGAGTAGGTACTTCGATGCGAGCACATTGAGGATCTTCATCTTCGTTGTCTCCGTGTCAGGTCCGCATCCTCGTCCTCTTTTCGATCTAGCATCAGTAATTCCTCAAACCGCCTTGTTCTCTAGTGATCCACATTGAGGATCGTCATCTTCGTTTTCTCCGTGTCAGTTCTGCATCCTCGTCCTCTTTCCGATCTAGCATCAGTAATTCCTCAAACTGCCTTGTTCTCCAGTAATCGGTGCTAGTTCTGGCAGGTTCGATTCTTTATTCTCCTTCCTTTCTTTTCTCCTGCTGTGTGAAGTTGATGATTTTCAAAGGTTAATGGTAACATGAGTGAGCCTCTAAACTTACTTTTCCCACTCTTTCTTTAATATGGATAGGTATTTTAGTCAATGGAATATTTCCGTCTAATAAATATTCTTTAACTGTGATTTTAATATAATGCCAAATAAGAAATTTTATTTTGCCAGACTTCCTTTCATGAATCATTCAGCCTCACCATCCTGCCTCATGCAATGATCATCATTTGAAAATTTCTTTTAATTTTTTAATTTGTTGTCAATGGAAATATCTTAGCTAAGTCCCCATTGTCCCGAGAAAATTCCATTTGGTATCTCAAAATAAACCCTAATATTATTGAAGGCTTGTTGGCAACATGATACTTGTCATGAACTCTTAAAATCCAACCAGGTCTCATGCAACCTTAGGTTGTTTAGCTAGATTGAAGTTGTTTTTGGCAGATAAAATGAATTTGGGGACCTGCTTGTGAGGTTTTATGATGATAATAATAATAATAATAATAATAATAATAACTGTGAGCCATGGAAATATTTCCAAAGAGGAATTTCATATGTACTATTAATATTTTGGGCTGCTTTAGGCATATTATCTAAATTAAACTGATTTAGATTTTTTATCTTGGACCTTTATCCAAATACTAATTTTGGGTTCCATATAAACTATTTTTGGTATCAAATATTTTAGGACTATTGAAGATATAAGTAGCCATATGGACTTTTATGATTAATATATGGGCTTGTATATATTGAAAGAAAATAAGTGTGAAGCTTAAACAGAATGAAAGAAGATAATTAGTAGGGATAAATGTATGATTTGGCCTAATCATTTATAAATAGTATATGAACTTTAGTGATTATTGAGTTATAATCAAATGGATTCAAGTATACTTGACATAAGCAACTTTTAACTTTGAGATAGAGAACCTAAATAGAAAATGTACGAGTGGATTAAAACCATGAAGCTAGAAATTAAAGTTTGTTATTAATAAATGGATTCTCATATTCATAGGTTGGGACTAGGAGCTAAGTCAACTTGGACCTGAGGCAAGTATTTCGTATTTATGTTTCTCCTTACTTAATAAATGCAAGTTTTCTTTATTGTCTAGTTTGATTGCATCTTGCACATTAAGACATGATTCTGACACGATTATGACACGATAAGATTATTGTATTATGTATCCATGATATGCATCTGATTTTGACTCTAATTTCTGAACCATGGGGAGGGAAAATGTTAAGTAGACATGTGGCTAAACCCATTGTACGAATTATTATTGTACGAATCATATCTTGACATATATCGCACGTATGCTCGAGCCTGACCAAGTTAGAATCTAACCTTAGTTGTCCATATATTGAAAATAATATTTCAATCCACGTAGGAATTAGCGTGATTATTGTTATAGTTTCATGGTCTGATTCTCATGATTTATAGTGCTGCAGGTTGCATTGCTCTACCGCATTTAGTTACATTGTATGGTTTTTTTCTATATTTATTTTATTACTTTATTTTGTATGGTGCAATATTTCGTACGAGTATGTACTTTTCTCCTTTCCTGATTGGATCGTTGACACTCAGGTTATGACATGGAAGATCGACATTAGATCGAAAGACTACTTGGAGGACTTAGATAGCTAGTTGTATGGCTTGATGTATATCGATGAGCCATGTATGATGTTGATTACTTTACCAGATTTGTCTCTGGAGTTGGCTTGTATGATATACACTAAAGTATTTTAGTGGAATGTGGTGATTATGATCGTGCCTGGGTATTTTATCGTGTTTAGTGTTATGATAAAAAATTATTAAACTTGTACATTTATGATTACTGAGGTGTAGAACACTTACTACCGCGGTTAACAACAGCGTAAGATGGGCGCGCTCACAACCCGTACCCTATATCACTGGCGCGGGACGTGATAGCTACACCTGAAAATCATCAAGAACGTAGATTGTTATCATCTAGATAAAAGATGATTCAAGACAAAAAGAAGAGAAAAGAAAAGGCCGAAACCTCGGCTTGACCCAACTAGAGTTGATTGGTTGCTGGGTCTCTCCAAACCTGTCTGCAACTGAGCTTTCTATCTTGGTATGAACTGCGAGAGATGCACCCGGTGGTGGCACATACGTAGACGGTTCATAGTTCTTCTTCTTCGACGCCTCTGACTTCTTCAGCACCTTGGCCGAGAAGCTCTTCCATGAAAGAGGCTGAGCCTTGGACCCTTCGTGGCGAAGCCTCAGGCAAAAAGGCAATGATGTTAACTTCCACGTCCTCTCTAGTTTGGAAGGACCGTGTTCCCCCATATGAATTTGTCACTACAATCACTTCCTTCATGACATAAGAGGTACAGGTGGTATAAAAGCAATCGATCGGACCGTCTCAGCAGCCGCATCGAAAATAGGATCTACCTTTGGTATGCGACGTCTCGATGACTCCTCCCTCGATATCGGTATTCTCTTATAGGCGGTTGGTTCTTTGTCCTTGGAGTTCTTTCTACTCCTCTTCAGTATCGAGGCCTTGATGACTAACGAGGGCCCATACTTCTGCGGCACCAATAAAGCAGCAGTACTTGAAAATGGTTCATCCTAGGAATTTGTGTCGAAAGAAATTTCTATCGGAGCCCCAGCTCATTATCCGCAGCATCATTGGCTGGATGCATGGGTTTCTGTTTAGAAGCCCCCTTCTTTCCTCTTCTTGATTTCTTCAAGGGCTTCAACGGCCTAAAAGAAATACCACGATCAAACTCCTTGCAGAAGGTATTATATAATGGTAAAATTGTATGGCAGATATCAAAATTCGCAAAGAAGGACCAGTCTCGGGGATGGTGAAAAGAGCACGAGTACCGAAGGAGTAGAAGTATCTCCAAGCTCGGGCACCATCAGGTAAACTGCCTTCGTAACCAAGGCAACGACTGGCTTTCCCTAGAAAAATGTACCCAAATTATTGAACCAAGCGGCTTGGCATGTACGGCTCCAAGAAGCACTCGTTCTTGTTTCGAAAAACTAGATGGGAGGACCTGATGGATAAGAGCCAATGGAAAGCTTCTTGAGGCAAGGCTAACCCGTCAGCGCCATCATCCCGAAAAGTCTGACCCGGCTCTAACTCAGTGATTTGAGGGGGGGGGGGGGGGGGAAGAAAAGGGGGCAGTCTTTCAAGATTCTCAAAGCCTTTTATAGGCTGGAAGGGTTTTGTAATTCCATGTGGACCATTTAAAATGGCAAATATAGGCGTCCCCTGGTTCGCTCGAGATTTCCATCCCAGGACTCATAAGTCTAGGATAGTGAAGAAGCATCCATCCCCATCAGGTACAAATGTGGCATCTCCGTGCAAGGGAAGGATGTTTTGTCCTGTTCCTTGATCAATACTATTGTAAAGTGGCAAAGTTCACAGTTCAATTGACAGTCCAAGGCTGGCAAAAGGGCTAATAGTCGACCAAGGACGAGTCGAATAGTTGGTAATAGTAAGTTTCGGCTGATACGATCAACTGACCTCAAGCCTCCCGAGACGACGCAGATCCTTAGCCATAGAGACAAATATCCAGCTAACCCTGCTTCGCTGGATAGGGGCTGCTCCACATGATAGAATAAATTAAAGACCGTGATTCCTACTCGGTATCCTAGGATCGGCTCGTCAAGTGTCTCATTTTCCTCTCCCAGTTGCACCATCACATTCTGGATTTTTGAGATGGATCGACGCCTGGTAGTCATGTGTTATCTTCCCTCTTCAGAAAAAATAATCGGGCCAAACCGTGATCAGAAGCATGATCCCTTCCAAAAGCATTCTTTTTATTCTCCCATTGGCAGATATGGAAGTGGCACATCAGTTCTTTGTCAACTTCATGAACCTGGAGTCATCCCTCTCCCAAGTCTCGAAGCTCATAATTATACTGAGTATACTCCTCGTAAACATCCCGATCCATCGGCAACTTTGATACTTTATGTATCTCATGTAGTGTGAAGCCTAACTCGCCCAAGGGAGTGAAGAAAGTTCTGATACGAGCATTATACAATTCTACCAAACCTAGAAACTTATTGGTGTTCACTTTGAACCAGTGGTGCCTTGACAGCATGAAACAGACCAATGTCACACAAGACTGTCGCATAGGACTTCAAAATCTACTCTGATAGTTAGGTCCATCCAGCATAAGTCAGGAAACTACAGATCCAACTCTTTAGCTGAGGATTCCTAGATGAGTAAACTCCATCTTCTATGGTGAACTGGTTGGTAAACGTTACCTCTATATACGGAGTTGCCACTTACAATAGATCACTTGGGATAGAGCCCGATATTATCCCTTAGATACCGTGAGATACCGAATCTTCTATACAGTCGAAAAGGTCTTTCCCATTCTCGCCAAATCTATGGAGAAGTTACCCAACTTTAGTTGAAGGCTGGTACCGGGTCAAGTTCCAGTCCATATTTCTTGGCACAGTAGGGGCTTGAAAATAGGACAACGAATACCAATGTTCAACTTGATGGTCATCGGTCTGTCGTTTGCGGCAAAAATTTATTGCTCAATGATGGATGAGGTTTTGGTCGAGGGCAATGTTAGGGCATCGCCAAACATAAATATGGGTTTCTTGTAATGGATCCTGCTAGGTCCCAGGAGGCGGTTGCTGCTGATCATTCTATGTAGCATGTCTTTGCCCTGCTGGGAAATAAGTTCTTACCATTCTTTTGGCTGATCCATGTTTATCGTGGGATGGATAGAAACAGTGACCTCGACTACGTTAATATGAAGCGGGCCGACCAGAGAGGCCAAGCTATCGTCTAGATGAGCAGTGGACAACGAGACTGCAAGATCAGAAAATTTATTCTATTAGGCGCGTAAAAAGTTTACGTAGTTTTAATTTTTTTTAAAGATTTTGTGCAAGAGAATCTATGCACAGACAGTGAAGCTAGCGTAGGAGAATTCCACAACCGAGCAGTCTGCACTCTTGAGCAGCAAGTCCCCCTACGCAGTCAAAAAGTTGGCACAGAGAGAACTGCTTGCACAAAAAGCTGTGAACTCCCATATGCACAAGCAGAGAAAGCCATATCTTATTCGCGCAGAGCATTGGAAAGATGAAACACGTAACACACATGGAGATAAAGTCATATCCCGCTCGTGCAGAGTGTTGGTGTGTTAAAATACCCTATGCGTGCGTAGAGTGAGCCATATCTCACTCTCACGAGCGTAGGGTAGTTGATAAAAGCCTTCGTGCATTCGTTGTGTTAGTGTCTTGTCTTCATAAAACAATGTGTGTACTATAGTCCGTGTCTTCTTCCCAGTTTCAATCCCATTTCTCAGTTACAGTGATTACAAGAAAAAAAAGAACTGAAGACAAGCACAAATTCGAAGAAGCCTAAGGAAAGAGGAAGTTTTTTTTCAAAAATGTCTCTGTAGTCTCAATCGGAGGCTGAACCCAGCTATCGACTGTGGTGCGGACTAGGTGCCTTTTTCTTTGCGATAATCCTTGTCAAAACCCTGGGGTGCTTTAGGCGACATGGCTGAGAGCTCGAAGGGAGGTCAAAAAATCAAGGAAGAAGGAAGATTGAAAGCTATAGTTGAAAACTCGAGAAGAAGGGAATTTGTGAAGAAAAACCCCTCTCTCCCCAAAAATCCTTATTTATAAAGGGCAACAGCTCGGGTTCTTTGCGCGAAGTAGTGCTTCACATCTGGCGCACTAACGATACGTCATCGACAACATGTTAACTCCTATGCATTTATGATGCGTCATCAATAGTGCCTTGGCCCCTGTGCACTAATAGCGACGCTGAGCAAGCAAAATATCATCAGTTGACTCAGCAAAACCCCAAATAAATGGCTGACATATTGTCGCCTAAGCCCAGAAATTGAAGGGACTCGTGTACGCCAGAAACTGGGTAGGATCCTCTACACCAGGATAACCTTCATGGCACAGACGAAAATTTCTTTTTCTATGCTTCTTTCAAAGTATTTCGAACTTATGTCAACTTCAAAAACTTTGAAGGGGGTCTTGTAGAAGCCAAAAAAATCTCTGTGCCACCATGACGCTACGCCAACTAAGTGGGCAAGCCTACTTATACCAAAGACAACACAACCAAAGTTCTCTATGCCACTCGAGCTAAAAGTGGGTCTACGCCAAGGATCGTGCAGACAGTTCCTACGCCAGTTAAAAGTCGTAAGCTAAATATGCCACTAAACTATCAAACCCTACGCCACTTGAGTCATGGGATGCCTATACCAGTGTCCTACGTGGATGTAATGTCAAATCAATACTGGCAGAGAATTAAGTGACAAGAACTAACGATTGTTCGTGCTCCGCGCCCCCCTAACTTGTGACAGTCGCATGAAACAAGGCAAAGTCAATGCTGACATCAACATAATGATGATTTCTTATCACAGAAGGTAATGACAATAAGTAAGTGGCACAGGCTGCCACCTATCCCCTTCTTTGGCAAAATTTAGGGCAAAAAATATGACGTAGGCTTCCAACTGTCCAGATACGTATCAAATAGGGTTAAATTATCGTACAGAGTGTAAATCCCCTCACCCAATTCTAGGTATACTTAGCTTAGTGAGAGAGTAGGGCTAGTATAGAGTTAATTAGTAATGTCAAATAGGGTTAAATTCAACATATTTAATTTTTGTTACACCCGGTGCACCTTATCGTTGCATCGATAATTAGTATATTACACTAGCCTTTGTCACCCAACAAAATTTACACTCTTGACCTATACATGACAATCTTCAATCATAACATTTGTTTCACTCATAAACACACTCTCTTGTGTTATAATTTAATCGTACAACATTCATCACATAATTCCTAATTCAAACCTAAGCATGAACTCGTGACCTTTCTAATCGAATTTGGAGACTCAACTTTGACTTATTCCTCACAACCACTATATGACCATGACACTATATTTATCTTACAATGTCCATGACATATGTTTCATGTCGAAATCCAAGCATGACTCCCTAGATTTGCCTTAGTGATAATCCGATAACGTTTCTATCGATAGCCATTATAAGTCTGACTTATCCTTACCTGAACGATATTCCAATTTCGTTCACAAACATGCTCGCACCCAAGGGTCTTATCGTGTGATACTCAACACAACTTAGCCAAAATGTTGTGTGCATAGCTAACTATCCAAACGATATTCTATCTGGCACACTAACCCGCTTGGTGTTCACGTATAGGTATTCAGGTTCACATATAACTTGCAGATTCTAAAACGAGTCTATTCCCACGAAGTTTGACACAGGTTGGCACAAAGGCCTTCGTATCATAATTTCGTACAAGCAATCATATCATTCATATGCACTTTCAAAAATATTTAGACTCATTGTATGGAACATTTCGTTGGAATATTGAGAGAAAGCATCTGTAACATAACCCACGAAAGAGCTTTCAAAACTGAGAGAATCGATAAGAAGTCCAAGGACGTAAAGCCGAGCTCTGATACCAATATTTATGTGAGGAGCATTTCAAGACATATGAAGCAATATACTTGAAGAAACATATAAGGAACAAAAGTAATGCTACGAGGGTGAGGTTATAAGAACTGTAAAGAGAGCATACTACTCCATTCATCCGATCTACTTCCATGTTCTATGAAAAGAGATATAAGGTAGGATTATTCCCTTAGCTAGGTGTGTTGTATTCTTTATTAGCATGCAAGGGGTGATTCGCCTAGCGACTAGTATATATCGTCCGTATTTTAAGTGTGTATGCTAAGCAAAGACAGGTTCATCGTAGCCCACCCACCTTAGCGATAATTCATCTCGGTCGAGCGATACTCTGAGCGCGCATTTGAAAGTGTAAGTCTGAACTCCTGAAGGGCCAAGTCTAAAATCTTTTGCCTCAAGCAAGTCTTCTCGTAGAGCAAGGCGGGTTGGGTCGTTGCATTTGTACCGTTTGAATAGGCTATCAGTATTGATACGAAGTGGGTCATTACATGTCACACCCAATTGGACTTCTTCATACTTTAAATTCATTTACAAATCACAATAACACAATCCCTAATACTATTGAACAACCGGTTTGACCTAGCCCAAACCTAGTCCAAAAAATAACCTAAACACTCATACACCCCCACATGGTTCATGCCAAACACCATACACCATTGTCCTCTCTAAAAATATTAAACGTCAAGACATACCACTCAAAACCTCACCTCTCAATATAAAATAATGGGCTATTTGATTTTACCCACCTATTAGATTAGTTATTTTGATATTACCCCCTGTTAGATCAAAAGTTGAGTTTATCCCCCCTGAAAGTGTCATTAAAAACTTATTAACGACACTTTCAAAACTTTAATGACACTTTGAAAACTTTTAACGACACTTTCAGGGGGGTAAACTCAACTTTTGATCTAATAGGGTGTAATATTAATATACCTAATCTAACAGGGGGGTAAAATCAAATAGCCCTAAAATAATTTTACCCCACCCCTCAATATCTAAATGTTGGACTCAAGTGTTGTCAAACACACTTAGTGGGCAGCCAAACCCCCTCTTTTTTCATATTCCCTCATCACCATAACCCCCTCTCCCTTCACATTCTTACACATGCATAACTCCCATCATTTATTTTCAAATTTAACACAACCCTTCATCTCTCCTAAGTGGTCGGCCACCCCATGACCTCCCCTTCTTTTTTTTATCTCAAACCACCTGGACATAATTCTTCCTCTCCCTCTTCCCTACACTTTATCTTCACAAATCATTCACCAAAATCTTCTCTATCTTCCTTCACACATCCATCCATCCACCCCTACCAGGCTGGAACCCGACAGCAGCCTATCCTCTTCTCAGGCCATTCCACCACCTCTACAGCCTCAAAACCACCACCACAACACCAAAATCTCCTTCTCTTACCTCTTCTCTACATGTTTTCTTTACAACTCAGCACCTAAAACCTCTCACAACACCCTCAAACAACCCCTATAACCCGAATACTCCCTGCTGAACCCGCCAGTACTAGTACCTCTTCACTACCTTGTTGCCACTAATTCTAGCATCAAAATTATCTCAACAACCACCATATCCTCATCATCTACCTCTATCCTACCTTTCTTAATCCCTACAGTAATTGGATCAAAGTTTTGAAGCCCCGACCAACAGCTACAAGCTGAAGTATCCAAATCTGGACAGATTTGTGCAAGTAGTGGACAATCCTCTTTTTCCTCCCCTATTTTCCTTTAGTAAGTGCTCAAACTCCTTCTACTCAACCCTCTCTACATGTACTTCACATATCCATTTAATTTTACCAACTTTTTATTCATAGTTTTCATGATATGACACCAAGAACACCAAATACTTCTCACGGCTAGACTTTGAATGTTATATACACTTGTTGTCCTTATCACTTTGTCGTGATCTAAAACCTATGCCAACACTTGACAAACATATTATTAACACCAATTATAACTTAATTTCAGAAGTTTTATGACCTATTTAGGGTGTTATATGCATGGTTATACATATCAAAAGTTTGGTTAAATATCGAGCAACTAGTAGGATACTTTGCCTAGTTTTTGTGGGAACTAGATTTATTGTAAATAACACTATGTTAGAGATTAGAAAATTATATGCTAGGGTTAGTTGTATTAGTGTTTGCACACTTTTTACATGATAAATACAAGTTAGGAATGAGGATTTTGCTATGTTCTAATTATAAGTTCAGAATTGACTTGTCAACGTATATTTGATATTTTGTACTACTTAGAGGATTATAATGGGATATATAAAAGGATATGTTTAAAGAATAAGATCATGTGATATTCTAATAACCTTAATTTGACCTAGGGTTGATGTTATAGTGTGCATGGTTTCGTAGTCATAGCAAACCCTAGACTAGTTGATCAAATTTTGACTCATGGTAATTACCAAGGATAGTAACATATTTTATGATCAAGAACACTAGTATGAGAATACTTAAGACTTCACTTGAGGAATAACTTAACAACACCTTAGTACGTTAGATATACTCTCGTACATATTTAGTGTACCTTAATATATAGACTAATTTAATGATATTATATATATCTAGGCTCTTGGGATCGCACGAGCGTGAATTCGGGAGCAGGTTCTTTGTATTTACAGCTTGGATATTCAGAAAAGTATACCTTGCACTATTATACTGTTTAAATTTAGTTATCATTATTCATCTATTCTATACTTGAATATTGTGTAACTATGAGAGTCTGAGAATACCTCGGGTGTAGTCGACGAATGCGTCGATGAGTAGTTTAGTATTTTGGCCTAGGCATTATCAGACTTACCCAATATGGTAGAGGTATTTTAATATCTCTCGAGACCTTGACACGTACTTTCATGGCACCATATATTATACTTGATGCAAGTTGGCATACTCGACTAGCTATCGGTGCGTACGACGTGCATGACTGTATAGTGCGTAGTCTTGATATTATTAGTTTATTTATCGGACATGATAGTTACGAGATGTGAACGTCGTGTACTCGAATTTATATTTATATTGAGCGAAGAGGACAACTAGTAAGTGTATGGGTCATACCCATTGGCAATCATAGTATCTAGAGGAGCTACGAGAACTGATGTCCCTTATACAGATTTCTTCTGGCATTCGATGAACGTTACGACTGATATATTTTAAAGGCGCTGTACTCTATGGACGTTATGGTTGTTATATTTGCATATTCCCTCTAACGTTCGATGAACGTTATAGGGTAGTTATGCCTACGCCTACTCATATGTACCAAAGTTGTCATCGGATTGCATTCACTTAGTTGGTTAGTTTACTGTAAACCCCCCTCATTTATTTCTATAGATAGTCTGGTATGGGTTAGAAAATTTTGGTATAACAGCAGATGTTTGAGGTTTAGAGTAAGGTTACAGATGTCTGATTTTTATTTAAAATTCTTGGCGTGCCCTACCGTTGTTGAAATATTCGGAGCCCAACATCAGCCCATAAATCCCAACAGATTATTGCACTCTTGACTTGACACGTCAATTTAGGCGCTGGACTTTTTCGTCACTCAAAATCATATTTCCTTGTGCTCTAAATTAATTGCACAATTTTCGTAACCGAAATCCATTATTTAATCCCGTGTCGCGCACCTGTGTCGTTGTCATCAATTTTGAGACACTAACTTAACCCGTTGAGCCGGACCAATAAAATGGTCCAAGACTGACACCAAGCCTACAATATTCATGACCTTTGTGTCACTCCCAATTGAGATCCCATGTGCCCCCATTTAATTTAAGAGCACATGATATTTTATTCTAATTAAAGTAGGGATACCAACTTTGACTAATCCTATTTTAATCCCAATTTAATTCCAATGCCTATTTAATTAAGCCCATGCAAAACACACAACACCCCTTCATCCTACAAAACACCAAACACCAATTTTTCTATAATTTTTCCATCATTTCATGTGTTTATGCAAATACCCAAACTTAAGGGGCTTAATTGCAAATGTTGTAACATGTGTCCTAACCTCATTGGTCAAGACCAATGAAGAAGCCTCACCCCTCTTCTTTGACCGGTCAAGCCCCTCCTCTCTCTCTTCTTTGGATGAGAAATTTTTCTCCATGTGAAATTCTAGCCCCTCATTTGAATTGGGCTCATCCACACCACACAACCCTCATACAACTTCCTATATAATGTCTCCATCACCACACTCTACCCCATGCCGGCCCTAATCCGCAAAACCTAGAGAACCCCACACCCTCCCTCTCCTTCCTCTTCATATTTCAACCAAATTATTTCTTATTCTTCTTCTCCTTCTTCCTTTCTTCTTCTTCTCCTTCACTTCACCATTCCGGCCGGCCACCCACTTCTCTTCGGTCACTGCTGCCACCCCGGTCGAGATCCCCTTAGCCGAGCCACTCCGGACGACTACCACCGGCCGCTGTCCACCGCTCCGGCCAGCTTCCTCTCCATCCGGCCATCCACGACCCACCACCACTTCACCTGACCGCTGCCACGAGCCAACTCCGGCGTGCCAGCTGCTCACCCCACCTCCAGCTGCTATTCCCTCCACGAGCCCACCTCGACTGCTCCGGCCAGGCCCTCCACTCCGACTTCACTACCCGCTACCATAACTCCACCACCATTCCCTCCGGTCGAGCATCCCCGAGCCACCGCCACGACCCGGCCGACCATTCTACAGCGGCTTCCAGCACCACGACCACCTTACCATCACCACCACCAACCGTGCTTCCATCCCCGACTATCAACCCCGCACCACTCTTCACCTGACTCCGACCAAGCTCTCCTCCGGCCAGAGACGGCCACCACCTCGCCAAGGTGAAGACCCCTCCCCTTACCTATGTTCACTTTAGTTTTTATATATAATGTTATTAGTTAATATTTAGGGTTATGGTATTGCATTGATATGGTTTATATGTGAAGTTTAATAGTTAGGGTTTGAGAGTAAAATGGATCTTTGTTTAGGGTTATATTTTATGTTGGGATTTTTGGGGTTAAATATGCATAAGAGATCTTAGGTTTAATACATGATATAATATGCATTAATGGAGAATTGCTAAGTTAAATAATTATGGTTTAAATATGAATTGGAATATATGCATGTAATGGTTAAAAAGGTGACATATGTTGAGGTTGGGTTTTAAATATCGAATGAGAATTGTTATGGTTGAATACGTATTATTGTATGAAATATTGGTCGTTGATTAAGTGTATGTCGTGATACCTAAGGATTGGTCGATTATTGATAAATGGATAACAATAGTGCATTGGATCGAGGCGAAGTTTTATTTTGAAATCATAGTAAGTGTACATATTCGAGAGTTTTAATAAATTAATTAATTGTTTATTTCGGGAATGATAGTCAATGTGCATGTCAACATCTGTGAATACTGAAGTAAAACTGAGGATTGGATCATGTTTTGAACCACGAAATATCGTGATGAACATAGTAAGATTGAGGTTTGAATTGATGATATTGTACAGATGTTTAATTTGATTAGATATAACGTGCTCCGAGTCAACCTTGGTCAACCCTCTAGCGTCGTGTCCTTATGAGTTGTAGCTGAGTCTGAGCATATGTTTAGACGTGTGTCACATTCATGTTTGCCACATGATAGTTTATTGATTGAGTTTGTATCTCGTCTCTAGGTACTACGGGACCTGGGGACTTGGACGTGGTACCGGATCCCCGTCATCAGCAGCCGGACGCAGGCAAGTGTACCTTGCCACCCTGTATTTCAGTTACAGATATTTATTGTTTCATTATATACATTATGCGCGTGTTTGATTATGATCGATACTTCGCGTCCGGATCACAACCGGGTGCAGACGTTCGTCGTAACATATTATAACGAATGTTAGATGTTCGTAACACCTCGATGTACGTACCTGAGTATATCGTTACCCCAGGACATATTCATACACTGTTATCGTGCCAGATTCCTGTATCCTGATACTGACATCATGACTGGAGACTGAGATGACCTTAGGGTCGCGTTTGTTGATAGATACTTCTGTGCGAAGAGACTGCTAGATAGAGGTTCAGGTTCAGCGCACAATCGTTGAACGCTTGGGAAGGGGAAGACAGTTACTAGACGTTTGGGCTCCTCTGTACGCACTTATATATGTATATGTACTATTTTTGTATTGATCCTGTATTTAGAGTAGTTGTATCACCCGTGTGACTCTTTGCCCGAAGCTGCGGTACGTCCCGTGTGTTTCCGTGTCCGGAGCTACGATTTTATTTTGGACAGTCCACGCGTCGAACATTGTCTTTAAACTGTGTCTCACTTGTTTGGTTATGCTAGATTACCCCGTCGTTGCACTTGTTCTTTCAGTTATACTTGGCATGCTGTATTTTTGTACCTTGTTACGTCCCTCTGAGGACCTGGTTCCCTTTCAGGTTTAGGCGAGGAGGATTACCCAGAGGAGTATGGTCCGGGTACGTATCCAGCAGCAGGACCCATTGCCGAGGACGAGGTCATCCCCAAGGACTTCGCCTGATCTCTGGTAGTGACTCTATCCTTGGGACGGTTTTACTATCTAGCTATCTGATGCCGTTCCAAGTTATCTCATTGCTTACTTTCATTCAAGTATTTTGCACTAGCAGGTTTGTTCCCGTGTGACTACTCTAGTATTTATACTATGATACATTATCTCGTGACATTTTCTTTCTGCACATTAGTTGTTATGATTACCTCTATGTGCTCTTATATCTGTTGCCTGTGGATGAGATTTAGATTCACTATTTATGTGTTATGTGTTGGATTATTCATTGTACTTTACAGCTTAGGTGCACTCCGACGGGCCTATTAGATTGGGATGCCCGCCGAAGTGTGCTGCTGGCCATTGCCACGTGACTCGGTTCCTTATCTTTGGAACCGGGGTGTGACAAAGTTTTTGTGGTGGCCCATACAGGTCCGATTTAAATCGTCTTGGTCACCTGACTGTGCCAAGCGAGCCTGCAAATTAGGTATAGATATTAGGAATCTCATCTACAAGTTTAAAACCTTCACATGACACCTCTATCTCGTTTCTTTTACCAAATTGCATCTTGTTTATTTCCTCAACGCTGATCGCAGTCATAACTTCTTTTTAGAGTTATGAATCTCCGCAGTGGACGCGTTGCGCAGCCGGGCGATGTTCTCCGTGACGCAGGATCATCCGGGGAACCAGAACTGGAGCAGGTCCTTCTATTGACTCCAGCTCCCTTGGGACAGTCATCGGGGCAGCCCGAGGTGCCTTCGGACGGGCATCAGACTCCGCGTCAGGCAGGACCTAAGGATCAAAGGACCCCGAGTCAGGAGGAGCAGCAGCTGCCCCCACCTCCACCATTCCCACCCCACCCACCCCAGATGCCCTATATGCCATTCCCCGCAGGGCAACCCATGGATGGGACACAGATGTTCCAGATGGTATATGCGATGATACAGGCCCAGAAGCAGGCTCAGCAGCAGGCCCAGAAGCAGGCTCAGCAGCAGGCCCAGCAGTGCCAGGCTGAGACCCTGAGGGAGAGTATCGTGACGGCCTTGGGGCAAGCGTCACCGCCAGCACACCAGTCGACGATGGGGTCTGTCATAGACTTCCGTCGTATGATGCCATAACCTTTTGCTGGCACAAAAGAGCCGACAGAGGTCCACGCATGGCTCACGAGCATTCAGCACCAGCTGGAGGCTACCGACCTCCCCCGGCACCGATGGATGACTGCCGTCAGGATGCAGCTCACTAGCAAAGCGCATCACTGGTGGCTCTCAGAGGAGCAGCATTTGGGATTAGACCGGGCCACGTGGGAAGAGTTCTCTAGGCTCTTCCAGGAGATGTACATACCCTCCACTGCCCGAGCAGAGCTTCATGATAGATTTCAGAACCTCAGGCAGGGGAGTATGACGATAAAGGAATACAATGCTGAGTTCCTCCGCCTGAGTAGGTTTGCACCGTACCTGATACCCACCGAGGAGGCAAAGGCCGAGAAGTTCTATGAAGGCCTGAGTTTCGAGACCTAGAGGCTTATTGGGTCCATAGCCCCCACCTCCTA
>JAYESA010000005.1:87683599-87688599 GCA_036927795.1 Iris macrosiphon
ATAGATTAGATAGATCTATATATAGATATATATAACTAGATAGTTAGTTAAGATAGAAAGATAGTTAGATAGATAGATTCATAAATAGAAAGATAGATAGATATATAGTTATATAGCTAGATAGATATGTAGATTAATAGATAGATAGTTAGATAGATTAGATAGATATATCTATAGATAGGTAGGTAATGAATAGATAGATAGTTATATATATATATATATATATATATATATATATATATATATATATAGATATATATATATACATATATATATATGAGTTTAGGTAAGGTATGTATATGTTGTGGTTGTGGATACCTATATATATATACGTAGATACTTAGATATGTATAATATATGATAGATATATATTTTCTAGCCTAGATTATTAACTAGGAGCATATCTATTAGCCTAGATAGCTAACTAGAGGGGTAGTTAGCGTGGGTTTAGAGAGGCATCCCAATACCTTGAGATATCAAGGTATCTCACCAAGGTATTGAGTTTCGAGCGGGGTATTTGAGCAATACCCTAGGAATAGTATTGGAGTGATTTTTATATGCTTATGTGTATATATTTACGCATGCTAGCATAGGTTTTAGCGGGTATAGGCGGGGTGCGTAGCCTAGGTCGAGGTATCGGATACCGAGGGTATCCCGGTATCTCAAGGAGGCGAGTTTGAGGGTTTATTAGCTTAATGACCTAGTTTTGACCTAGAATTTTAGGGGCACCCTAGTTTGACCTAGAGTTGACCATAGTTGACTCGGTTGACCGCCAAAGTCAATTTTTGACCTAAATTTGACCCAGGGTTGACTTTTTGGACCTAAAGTTGACTTTTTGACCCAGATTTTACCGGTTTGACCCGTTTGACCTAGAACGACCCTAGAAGCCTATTTTTTTAGCTATTTTATATCTGTTTAACTCATTAGAACCATGTTTAACCTTGCTTTTCACATAGGTCCTTGCGACACCAGTTTGGATCGCCAATTGCTCAAGACGTCAGGCGAGTACATTCTCGGATAGTTTTTATTATCTGATGATTATTATGATTCAGCTTCTAGTATAGTATAATCTGATTTTTCTGGCACAACACGGAACACGGACTGGTATTTTTGGATTAATTTACTTGTGACACGTATATTTCATGTTTCTGGCCTCTATTCTGGAATCACTACTAGCATCACCTACAGGCATCACTACAGACATCACTCATGTTTCAGGCTGGTCTCATACTTGATTTACGTGTCGGGTCTTGGATTCACTTGTACTAGTCGGGGCGGGGAAATACTCGAGTAGACATGTAAACATTCCCATCTGGAATCATCAGGAATCACTCCCTCTGGTCTAATCTGGAATGATAGCAGCCGCGCACGCAGTGCGCGGTGAGCCATACTTACCCCTAGCCGTTTACATGTCGAAACAAGTATTTCCAAGACACCGAGTTCATTCTTTATAGTCTGGACTCACGTGCATTCTTGTTGGTCTCACTTACATGTTTCTGGACTTGACTCACTACATGTATTTCATGCTGGACTCACTACACGTTCATGTGCACGGACTTACTCTTAGTTTAGATTCTTGCATCTTACAGTTATTGCTATCTTGTTTCTGATATCCATGCATCTTTATCTTTATGCACCAGTGATATGTATATTTCTTGTTCCATACTTTATTTCATTCTCCTTGCTACTTGCTACAACTGTTTTATAGTTTTTATCATTTAAATGGAACTGCTGTTAGAGATGTACTTGTTCCAGTCCTGACTGGACATATTTTTCTAGAGTATCCGGATGAGTGGTGTCCGACGTTTTATGGACCTGAGCCTGTCGATGGTGCAGACAGGGACCCTCTAGTTTAGGGGTGATTTTCGGGTTGGTAGCCGGGATCACTAAGACCTTGTTATTATTTTTATTAGCTTTTAGCACCGGATTTGTCTCCGATTTTGGATTAAGACCTTGTATTGTATATTATTTTGGATGATGTATTATTATTATTGACGTTGTGGTTGTAGTAGTAGTTGTTGTTGGTTAGACTTTGGAGTTGTTAGTCTTCTTTGTTATCTTATCGTGCTTAGATTCGTGTTTGAGTACTTGATTATTATTATGATATTGCTCCTCCGTTTGGAGTTGAGATCTTGACAGGTTTATATATTGATTGTGTGAGATTGTTATCTAGATAGTTGACCTAGACAGCGTTCTACCGTCGATGCTGCGGCGTAGGCTGGACGTACCAATGACTCATGCCCGATTTTTCGGGTGCGAGTCGTGACACATTTTTGGTGGCGGCCCCATGCAGGTCTCGATTCGCAATTAGTGCGATGTCGTGGTGGTACAACAATTTAGTTGTACTGCTGCGAGCCTGCTATAGGATCTAGGATGAGAGTGTACTCAATCACGACTAGGAACAATTACAATCTAATTATTCTGAAATTGCTTCTTTTGAAATATTATCGTCATTCTTTGATGATATCGTATCTTGCGCCGTATTGACTCTTTTGATCTGTGTTCAGGATGCCTCTGAAGACACGATCTCATCGTACCGTTCCAGCAGTTACCACCGAGAGGTCTGCTACCTCTTGCCCGGCTCGTATTCAGGCAACTGCTACCGCTCCACTCACCACTCCTGCGGTTGAGGGAGCATCTGCTTCTCTCGGGGATCCTTCTTCACTTGTCGATCCGAGGACTACCCCAGTCGTTCCGGTGGTTCCGCCACCACTTCCTGCACCAGTAGACGTCGCGCAGTCGTTTGCATTCTTCAGGGAGATGATGGACGCACAACACCGTCAGGTGGATGTGATGAGGCTGGGCATTGAGAACGCCCACCAGGTGGCCATGACGGCAGTGGATAAGGTGGCACAGATTCAGCCACAAGCAGATCAGATTCAGCGCCCGAGGCCGGGCAGCATCATTGACTTCCAGAGGATGCCGCCCAAGGAGTTCCGTGGTACAGAAGGGATCCTGTACGCGGATGACTGGATAGAGCAAATCGAGGGAATTTTTCGGCTGGCACAGATTTCAGACAGTATGCAGATAGAGGCAGCGGGCAGTCAGATGTTCGACCTTGCCTTGACATGGTATCGCACAGATACGTGGATCGTGACACCAAGGCTTACTTGGAAGGCTTTCAAGAGGCTTTTTAAGGAGAAGTTTTTTCCAGATGTGGCGCTCAGTGCTTTGGAGAGCCAGTTTGAGGCACTCGTCCAAGGGAGCATGACGGTGGACGAGTACGCAGCGGAATTCTGCCGTCTGGGCAGGTTTGTAGAGGGCTTGAGTGAGGCAGCTAAGGCGAGGAAGTTTCGCAAGGGCTTGGTCATGGCGGTCAAGTCTTTGACCAGGAGTGACCGCGAGACGACTTTCGAGCAGATAGTAGGAGATGCTCAGAGAGTGGAGGATGACTTGGAGCTCAAGTCCAAAAGAGGCAGGGATGATTCAGGCAGTGCGAGTGGCAGTGCGGGACCAGCTAAGCGTCCCTATGTGCAGAAGACAACGCAGCAGGGTCAGGATCAGAGGGTGCCCACTTGTGCCTACTGCAGGAAGGCAGGACACACTTGGGATGTTTGTAGGAGGAGGCTGAAGGTGTGCTTGTTTTGCGGATCTGCTGTACACCAGATGCGAGATTGCCCTACCGCACCTCCATCCACCTGTGGCACAACATCATGCCCCGCACCAGCAGAGGGATACACCCCAGCAGGGCAGGGCTTATGCGTTGACGGTCGAGGAGGCCGATGCTACGGGTGTCGGGTTAGCAGGTCTGTCTTTTTGTTCTTCTTCCTGTCCTTTTCCATTCCTTGTGGTGTGCTTCATTAGTACCTGTTAGACTTTTCTTTGTGCTGTGGTAGATAATGTAGTGACCCTGATTGAGACTGTGATAACACGACCAGTAGGACCATGATCTTGCATGTTGTTTAGGTAGAATTTCTTGACTGTGATTGTTGGGGGTTTGACCTAGAGGGAGTGTGATTGACTTTAAATTTAGAGGACAAAATTTTCTAAGGAGGATAGGCTTGTCACCACCCCATTTTCAGAGCCGGATATTTTTTTTATTTTAATTTAGTTAATTGTGTATTATTTATATTTATGTGTATTTAATTAGTGATTGTATTATTTTTTAATTGATTGTTTTAGGATTTTGGCTAGCTTGGACCCATGTCAGACCCTAGTGGACCCATGTCCGACCCAACCCACACCCTTGTGAGACCTATTTTTGGGTTTAGAATATTTATTATATTTTTAGTGGGTTAGTTGGAGAGATTTAGAGTTAGTTTGAGTGCTTTTGGAACCCGAAACCCAAAACCCAATTTGCATGACTTTAGGAGGGGGTATTTTGGACCTTTGCATTATTGTAAAACCCCTCTAATACACTTGGCCGGCCCTTTCCTTCCCAAACCAGCAGCCACAACACAGCCCCCCCCCCCATTCCTCTTCTTCTTTTTCACTTCTTCTTCTTCTCCACTACTTTTTCTTCTTCTTCCTTTCTTCTTCCCGAGTAAGTTTTCTCCATTTTCTTTTCTTCCTCCTTCCATTTCTTCTGCTTATGTGAATTCTAACCCTATATTTTCCCCTAACCTAGGTGGGTAGAGCTTAGATTTGGTGTTGGAGCTTGGATTGGAAGCTTGAAAGCTTGGTTTGGTGGATTTGGAGCTTTTTGGAGACTTTGGCTTGGGATTCCAACTCCCAAGAGGTAAATCCTAATTTTCTCCCTTGTAATTACTCTTATATAGTGTAATTAATAGTTTAGAACCTTCCTAGACCCTTAGGCTACCCGTGGGAGGAAGTTAGAACTAGTTTGGTTGTGTTTGGAGACTTTAACACTAGGTTTTGTGTCAATTTCGGGTGAAATTCGAATTTGGCCCAATTTTGGGTGATGTCCTAGGTTAGACGGACCTAGGTAGATGTTGTCGGATGTCTTGAGGGTTAGTGCGTGTCTCCGTTCGGACACGTGAAGTCGTGTCGCGGAGAAATGGGCGTTTCGGACGTTTTGGGATTTTCGTCATCGCCGATTC